>OW386537.1:25838736-26438736 GCA_936435175.1 Glyphotaelius pellucidus
GCAAAGGATTCCGCTTGTCGTCCAGCTGAGTCTGTTGACCCTGAGAACTTCAACCAAGGTTCGTTATGAACATTGAAGTCCCCCAGGACCACAAACTCTGCCGTAGGGAAGCGGGGCAAGAGGTCATCAATAGTGTTGCTTAAATGTTTGAAGAGCTCGGACGTGTCTAATTCGTTTAGGTTTGGTGAACGGTATAAACACGCATAAAACCTTACCGTACTGGCAAGATTGACGCGCACCCACATTACGTCGAATCTGGAGTTTTCCAGATTCAACATTCGCACACAGTTGACGTCAGCTCGGCTGAAGAGACAGACACCTCCCTTGGGTCTGAATTTGCCCATGAGGGTGAAGCCCGGGCAGTCCAGATAGGAGGCGTCAGGAGGCTCGGCTATCTGTGTTTCGGAGAGGAAGAGAAGGTTAGGACGTTGGGAGAGAAGGTGGTGGTGGACGGAGTTAAGGTTTTTGTGCAGGCCGCGAATGTTGGTGAAATTCACCAACAGTTTTGGCCTGCACCGGGGACTCCTGCTTCTCGCCGTTGTTGTTACGTTATGGTTGTAAGTTTGTATGTTCATATATATATATTTTTTTTTGTTAGTGGAGATGGAAGGTCCGGGAAGGAAAGGGTATGAGGGGTGGGTAGGATGCTGGAGATCAGATTGTCCGGGAGTGATGGACGTATGAATCCAACCCACCCACTGCGGTGCAAGGCGATGGGCAGGGAGAGTCCGGTTGGAGAGGTCGCCCAATGCGCCCCGAACGCTGCTGCTGGGTCCCCTCCGGTCACGAACCGGCACAACAGCAGTGGCGGGGTTTTTACACTCGTTGATGGGGCAGCCCACCCTCAGTCGTGAGCCTGAGGGTCGGGCCCCTGTACTACCGAGCGGCCCGGACAACGGTAACTGGTTGTAAAGGGTCTCCCTCAACCAGCATCTCCCAATCCGGCCCGCCACGCAGAAGGTGGGCCGATGCACCCGCCATCAAGACCCGGTCAAACATCACCCCATGAACCCGGGCACCCCTGCTAAGCCACCAAACGTAGCGAACCACTTGGGGTGACCTGTGGCAGAGGTGTTGGTCATCCAATAAATGGTTCCCAGGGCGGCGGTACCCATACCCGCCTACCAAATTGAAAAGTTTATGTAAGTGTAATTTAATTTGTATTAAACTTTTGAGGATAAAATTTATGTACGAAAACGATGAGTAAATCTCTTTCGATGGAATTTATAAAAGTTCCGTTCTATTTTGCTTTTTTCATAGCTTTAAATGAATTTTCAAAAAGGTGTTGAGTTGAGTTGATTCTGAGTTGTCATGGAACCCAACGTAATAATAATAATTCCCTCTTTATCATCTTCACAAAGCAAGGTAGGAAACGAAAGTTTGTGGTTTCAAAAATGATGTAACTTCTTGATGAAACTTCTAAATGATGTCTTTCTATTTTATCTCTGTAAGTTATTGAATTGCTATGGGATAAAAATGGGTTATGGTGACATTCAGCCACGGAACGTCTTTTCAACTCAATTCATTGTCTGTCCATTGGTACATGGAGACCATTGATAATGGGTATACGTATCTAAGGCACAGATCCATCGAGATTCAAGTTTTTTTTTTGTTTTGTTTTAATTCATAAGCAAACTACTAAACAAGTTCATTTTATCGGAATTTCTTTGTCCAAAAAATACAATTGTGCAGTTCACACGCGGTAGATAACTAAAGTAGACAAGAGTGGGGAGGCTATGAAGCACCGCACAAAGAGGAGACCGATATGTTACGAAGAACCGCAAAGAGGAGACCGATGTACTATCTTATTCTCTCGCTGGCTATTGCTCTCGCACGCCTGTAGATGTGCGTGTTTGCCTCTTTTTAGTGTCGCTATTTTTCGTTTCATCGAGTTTCAAATCACATCGGTGCTAAAGAAATTTTCACTTCAGAAAGTCCGTTCCACCTGCGCGTACCGTGCGTACACCGTCCAAAATTAGCGGCGGTCAACGGTTGCGCTAAAGGTCACTTCACTCCTGGACTACGGCTCTGCCAGGGATAGCTTTGGTGAGACTCGCGCTCTATGAGAGTACCGCACCAGAGTCCCAACTGCTGCCAACCGGAGCCAATTAGACTATGGCATACCCAATTGGGATAGAATACAGTGTTTCCAGGCAGAGCTCGTATCCACGGAGCATTCGAAAGGAACTTACGTCGTAACTTGCTTCTTATAATATTGATGAATGACAGTGACCATTCTTCTATAATTAACGGGACCTTTACAATAGAATATATTTATATTAAAAACGTAATATTTATAAGTACCTAGCTACATTGATGATTAAGATAGTAATATTTTATTTGTATGCGTACATCAATAAATATGTGGAATCGAAATAAAAGCGTAAGTAATTAATATGAAACATAAAATTGTGTCGAAATTAATTTTATTAGTTACATTGATTTTCACAAATAATAAATAAAAATCGTTGAATAACATTTTCACAAAAATAAAACAAGAACTGTGCAATACATCCTTTCTAATGTTTCCGAAAATTCCAAAATTGCATGGTCACTTCACCATTTCATTACGATGACATTTAAATTCGAAGTGTTACAAATCTAGAAATAAGTCGTCCCTCACAAGAATTTATACAAACTTTATAACGATAATATCGTATTATTTTATGGGAAAATTATTATCAAGCAAGTAGGTAATTAATGTTACCTCAAAATAGGTAATTAATGTTACCTTAAATGTCTACCTCATCTTGCAAAAATTGTGTGCGAATTTTATTAACATTTTGTGCGTTTTATGAAATAAAGCACTTTTTTAGCTTGTTTTTATAACTGGCAATAACATAATAGTTATACAATTTGAAAGAAGCGGAATGTCTACAGGAATATAATTAAAAACATTCGACATTCTAGGATCTTCTGACTTTTTCGTGTGAGAATGAAGCCTTTTTGTGGGCGGATTTTAGGACAATCGTCGATGATGTAGATACGATCTCTCCAAGGGACTGTTATATAAAAGCTCTATGATTCGCTATAAATAGAAGTCGGAGTATATTGACTCCCTGAATAACTTAACATTTAGATGATTGTTTTGACATTGTCTCATTGACACGACTAACACTCTAATTCTGACGTCTAATGTCCAATACATGAACTCAACTGGTGTAAAAAATGATCGGTTTTATTTTATAATTACCTATCATCTCCGGGCTCATCTGATGCGCCCATCGTTTCTTCGGCATAAGATTTATTTAATGCAGATACTAATAATAGTAGAAAATAACGGCATTTATTTAATCAAGTAGAACTTTCTTGTATAAATGAACGGTTTCTAGTTCCGCGATTGTTCTTCTTACAGTACTTGGTGTAATAATTTGTATATTAACCGGATACGCCAGTCCGAGTAAGCCTGAGAAGCGGAAGCCGTATTGTTTTAACCACTGTTATTGTTTATTATCGTTCATGACTTCCAGTAACGTAACATTAACACATCGTGTTATTATTATTATAGTCGTCAGGAAGCCTGCCTGAAGTTCACTACCTCGATCTACGAACAAATATTTTTTACTTGGAATACCTGGGGTCAGTTTGACTTGTGTCGTGCCAGTTTTTCCGAAAACGGTTTCCCATATTTTGAATATAATTATTCATTAGTTAGGTTGAGTGACAGCCCTTGTCGCATTATGGGTGGTCGATAGCCCGGTGGGTGGTACAACGAGCGCCTGGCCGTTTGACCACAGCGGATATGCGTATTTTTATTTAAAGAAAAACTTTTTCACTAACGCTGTGTTCGCACGGTCTCGATTTCAATTCGTTTGAAATTAAAACATAGCTTACATAAACTGTTCTAAAAGGGGTGCACTTTGATTTGATTTGAACTCAATGTATTCAAACGTCAGCCGAATGTCTCAAACACCAAAAGTTTCGATTTTGAATTGTGTTCCGTCTTTCGTTACACTATTTCTAATAATTCTAATTTCTTTAGATTGTGTAACTGTGTGAAAAGAAAACGTATCGGTTGCATACATTTGCACACCCACTATCTTACCGCTCCGGTACGTAGGTCATCCATCCCCTTCGGTAAAATCAATGTTCGCACTGTTCACCTGTTCTATCTCGGATTCGGATAACGTGGTCGATGGTCGCAGGTGAATTTTATTTGTTAGCAGCGTTATTTAGTGACCACACCGACATTCTGCGCTAGCCGCAAAGTACCGTTCTGCACTTACCACTGACCAGTGACCACTCGTGCAGTGACCGGTGACCACATTCATCTTGCAGACTGTCACCCAGTCCACCGTCGTCATTGCATCGACAATTAACTTTTTATGAAAGTCATCGTCTATGTTCAGTAGACGTGAAGGCATTTTGAAGGAAAGATGGTTGACGCAAAAATAATTTCATGAACTAAACTAGGAAAACACGTGTATGTGGGTAAAACATGTAGTTAGAACGTTAAGTTATCTTGAGTTTACTTGAGGTTTCTTGGAAAATTGATTTTTTGTAAATGCTTGTGAGTTAAAACAGCAAATGTGTACAAGCACCAAAATACGGCGTGATCAACTCACTACATTAATAAGCTTACTTTCAATGGCTTTCAGGTACTATCCAACCTTTCCCCCATTCGACCCTAGTTCCTTCAGCCTCTACGAGGCAATTCTTCTCTAAATGAGTAAGTCATAGTTTCACTCGCTTCAGGCAGTTGAGAAGCATGTGCGGGAGGTAACACATAAAAAAGTACCCAAATGTGATTGTTTTTAAATTCGCAATTTTCTTTTCTATCTGCTCTTGCTCTTATCGGGTAGAAAAAGACGCCGGGAGCTTTTTCACTCCCAACACGAACAGCGCATTATGCATGAACATCGTCCCTTTACATATGCCCCCTTATTTTTCGCTAGCGAGTTGTCATAACAAATTGCGATTACTAATGCCTACAATTTTCGAGGATTGGGTGAGATTATAATGTCTCAACTTGAAACTGAATTTTTTTGCATATATTTCGCCCAGCATACTTGTACTGAAAATGTCTACGTACTGTGGAATTTGAATGAATACTACCTTGGCGGCTTTGCAAAGGGGCTACCGAACACCACTCGTTTTAGCGGTTTTGCGGCGGCTTCAGAATTTAGATAACCTTTGCCCTTCCGAGAATAAACCCTGCAAGAGATCTCTGCGTGTGTCATATTCATATTCCCAGGGCGGTCATAAAGTTGGCCGTATTTTTGGTGGAGCCGAGTGGGGTAGATGGGTGGGCTGTGTGGTACGGGTACCTACCACCCCACGCGCGGTGCTCGGCAATTTACCGCCTGAACTTTACCACCCCTCTATTAGCTGATCTCTTTATCTGCCCTCTCGGGTGCAAGATAAACTTATCTTTCGCGAGAGTCTATGCGTCTGGTGGATGAATGTCTCAAGATGGAAGTGTTACTTTTCTGAATCAAACTTGCATTGAATTACAACGTCTTTAAAGCCCATTAAACTTAACAACGAACTTCACAACTTTCAGACCTGGCAACTATTAATTGAAAAATCTTCTCCCGATTCAGTCAGTTGATATTATCATTATGTATGCTCTTTCAATTCTTTCTACACAATGGATGCAACGTGTAACAAGATGTATCCAGTTTATTCCTGAGTTTATTTTTAAAATTTAGCTGTCATTTTTTTTAAAGATTTTTTTTTGTACAAAATATAAACATAATTGATAACAGAATAATAATTAATAAATAATTCAATAAACTTTTCATCTTCCTAATTTTGTATCTATGTATATACATATATATTTTTTTTAAGATAAAAAAAAGCTATGCTTGTTGTGTGTATGGGAGGAATGTGTTATTTATTTAGTTAAGAATTTGTTATTACTGTTATTTTTGTTATGTGGTTTTAATTTTTTATAAAAGTTTATTTTATTTTTGTTATTATTTTTTTTTTTTTATTAGTTGATGTTTTCAGTACTTATGTGCTTTTGAATAGTACCCTTTACACACAGAGTTCGGAGCGGGACGTGCCCCGCGCCACTTCAGGCCGCCGCGCAGAAAAGTAAAGACCGACAGTAAGATAACGGTTTACAGCGCAGTTCACTGTGAGACTTTTCTGCGCGGCGGCCTGAAGTGGCGCGGGGCACCTCCCGCTCCGAACT
Organism: Glyphotaelius pellucidus; assembly: GCA_936435175.1. NCBI lineage: Eukaryota > Metazoa > Arthropoda > Insecta > Trichoptera > Limnephilidae > Glyphotaelius > Glyphotaelius pellucidus. The sequence continues at coordinate 25,844,876 of OW386537.1, forward strand.
TTGTGTGTAAAGGGTACTATTGTGTTTTGAATTCTTTGGGGCTGTTTTTAAGTGATCTTTTCAAGTGAATTTTCTCGAAATTTATTTCAAGAAATTTGTTTCTAGGTATTTGTAGTTCTGTTTCTGAAGTTTTCAGTACTTATATGTTTTTGATGGCGTTTTGAATTCTTTGAGGCTGATTTTAAGTGATCTTTGTGAGTGAATTTTCTGGCAATTTATTTCAAGAAATTTGTTTTTAGGATTTTGTAGTTTTGTTGATCATCCAAAGTTTTTTTACATGTCGGATTCGGTGACATGTATTTTTGCCTGCGATTTGATGTGTTTCTGAATGGTACGACTTTGTTTAAAACATCTTCTTTATATACTTGTAAAGTTTGATACAATTGCTAAATTTTGCCAAATTGCCAAATTTTGCCAATTGCCAAATAAGCTCAGGAACTGCTGGCGGTGGTTAAAGTTTGTCGGGTACCTCTTGTTACCCTGTAGGGTATGTCCATATTATAATGCTATCCATGTGAACATAATAATTTAACGTAATTTTCTTGTGAATGTTAAGGACTCAAAGGTCACAATGGTTGACTTAGTTATCTCGTTTGCCCTTTTCTTCGCTGAAATGCTTTGTTAGTCCCTTGTTTGGATCCTTTATGGCGATATTATCATCATTGTGGTTCCCCCTTGCAGTCGGCCGTCAGGTGAGTCACTCCCCATCGGGGAGGGTGCCCGTGACGTCACTTCAACCACCCAACCCACCATACCATAACACCTACTATAATCCCCCTTAGTAACCCCTCATATGTCCCTCCGATTTCTTTCATATTTTACCATCCAAATCGTTTTGTTTACCAATTAGGAGATTACGCCATCCCTCGAATAACGTCGTTTCTTGATCTATAGTCTATATTTCTATTCTCCACAGTCCTGCCATTCTGTTGTAACCTCTAACTCTCGTGAGAAAGAGGGAAGGTTAAGACGGAGCTAACAGTGGTATACCATTATTATAATAGAACTATTAATAAAAATGTTTCAATATCAAATTGGAATAATTGAATCTGCGTTGTACATTGCACGATGTTCCACGCTGCACCTATTTATCTGTAATGTCTTGCGTAATGCATTATGCATATTTTGCACTTGAACGTATAAATATGCATTTTCATATTGTATCATAAGTGTATTTATAAATTCATTAGTACCTAGGTACCTAGTTACCACCCAAGATTTCAACACTTTTTTTTCTGTAGGAAAAAAAAATTGTAGGAAAAGAGAAACAATTTTAGTCTTTTTGACAGTTAAATGCAAATTTAAAAGCTCCATTGCTCTTGAATGTAAATTACTTTGCTAGCCAAAAATAATTGTGTCGAGAATTTTTGCTGATTTCACTGAAGATTCTTTCCATGCAAATTTGTACGTAAATTGACACTTCATAATGAAGATAGGGAATCTTATGGAAGAATTGTTTATTATACACCTAATAAATCTCTTCAATGCCGTCCATAGTGTGTAGTCCTCAATGATTCCCAACCTGGGCGAAATCGCCCACCAGGGGAGGCGGTTTACGCTGGTTGTGGGGCGTTCAGGAGTTAAAAGTGCTTTGGGGGACGATTTTAACATGATTTTGGGCGATAGGCATACATACGTTGTACACTTTTACTATTGTAAACTGTGGATAATTCAGCGCTATTTTGGTGAGATCTACGTTTGACGCAATTTATTTGGAATGTGACTTCCCGAGCAATAAGAGTCTGTAACAGCATTTTATTGGTTTGTCCTTGGGGCTAGTAAAATTTTAGGCTGCGGCTGCGACGCTTTCTTTAGGGGGCATCCATTAATTACGTGAGCTGTTTTTTTAATCAATTTAGACCTCCCCCCTCCCCCTTTGTGAGAATAAGTGATATTTGGTGGGACCCCCCTACCCCTAACGTGAGACTTACACTACACTTATTAAATTAATATATTTATTTTCATAAAGATAAAAGCCATTGGATTTTTTCTTGATTTTGAAACAATTTAATTTTTGATTGGTGAGATTTTACTGAACCCCCCCCCCATTTTGAGCTCACGTAATGAATGAATGACCCCTTACATATAAAAAAATATTTGTTTGTTCGTATTTCATACGCTGTCATACCGTTCATCCGATTGCGATGAAACTTTGGTGATTTGTTGTGCGCATCCCCGCGAAGGTTATAGGCTGTATATAATGGTAAACTCTGGCGTTATGAAATTTGTATAAATAAAAATGTGTGTACCTCATATATTTTAGCGGCAGGGAGGGTGGGCAGAAGGGGGAAGGTGGGGTTCGCGGGAGACGGAAGGAGGTGGGGTTCGCGGGAGAGGTGACGACGGTGGGGGAAGGCGGGGGAAGTGGAAGGGGAACACGGGAGGGGAAGGGGAACACGGGAGGGGAAGGGGAAGGGGACGCAGGAAGGGAAAGGGGACGCATGGGAAAGGACAAGCAGGGAGAAACAATTTATTTCTTTGAATGCCGGGTACCAGCTATGATTGATATTTTGAATGGGTCCTCTGGCTTAATTGGCGGAATTTTCGTGAAGTTTCGGTTTAGGGCACGCTTTTACGGTTCTCATAAATTTAGTCATCTAACCGGAAGGCTGCACTATTGGTCACCGAAAACATATTTGCATAATGATAAGACTGCGGATGGATTACAGAAAACTATATTATTTTATATCCTGTCACCCAGTTGGGAGTACCCCGAGCCCAGCCGTGAGCAGGAGTAGAGGCTACTAAACAGTATGACTTATACACGTTATAATATTATCAATGAATCACGGAGCGATAGGCTGCTGACGACTACTGAATTGCTGTCCCCTGAAATACACATTGTATTGATATTAACTGACTTGCGACCTTCGTGCGAATGCTTGGTGTTTATAATGTTTTCGCTGCGATAAATTATTATTGTTTCATACGTGTAAATGTGTATGTACCTAAATGCTTACTCTATAAATGCAAGTCAATGACGAAATGATTTACGACACGCTTTTGCAAGTTTAGCAGCTAATACTTTATTTTTTAAGCTTTAATTTTATCAGCTTAAAAAATAAAGTATTATTACGGCAGATTTGGCCGAAAACGGCCAAATCTGCCGTACGTGACCTTCTGTCTTCCTGGATGGCTTTGAAATTCTAATAAAATCACATCCCTTGGGGAGGGGGAAGGGGAGGGGAGGGGGGGTAGAAATTATCACCTCTGATTTTTTTACATCACATGTGACGAGTATCATTTCATTAAAAAATTATGTACACAAATTCGGCAACTACAAATTTATGGAGGATTTCGCATCTTAAATCTTTACATTGTGTTTACAAGACAAGGCAAGTTTTAACTTAAGAGTGATTCTGCGTAAGAGAGCGCAAGCTTAAATAATAGTTACACACAATAGGAACAGTTAATTTCTTAGAATTTAGTAGCATTTCGTGTATAACTCAAATGTAAAGCTTCACTCGGTACGTGAGGGTAGCTACCTTCATTTAATGAATCTTCAACTTGTTATTTAATTTATCGTTGTGTTCCGAACACAAAATTGTTTTAAATTAAAAAAAAAATGCGGGAAAAATACACTAAGAACATTAAAATGCTTTTTATTTAATTCTGTCAGCACATACAAAGTCTGCAAGTATTATCTTATAACTGCACTTCGAATATCTAAATGTGTCAGCAGATGAATCCACAACAAGAATTTAATCGTTACATTCTGAACCCAAACTAGCTTTTAATTAAGAGTGAATGCATGCGAGTCCCCATCTTTTATTAGAATTAATCTTATATAATCTCGCGTATGGTTTTCCTATGAATTACGAATTTTGCAGCAAATGGTTTGAAATAGTCTCCATTCGAAACATTAGAACGGTTTTCTTCCAAGTGCTTCAGCAGATTAATCTGCAACTTGAATTTTGACAGATCATTCGGAACATGAAACCGGTTTTAACTTAAGAGTCCATCTGCATGCGAGTCCCCTGCTTTAATTGATACTACACCCAGAACGCGAAAACGGTTTTCCTCCGATTTTTGCACTTGGAACACATGGATGGTTTCCTTCAAAATGCGTCAGCAGATGAATCCGCAACTGGAATTTGCATTACGAACACAAGAGTGGTTTTAACTGTGTAGTAATAATAACGAAAATGTATCTGAAACACCTCCAAAAAAAAACGGTTCTCGCTTTTCGAGTGTAATTTTTTGTGGTGTTTTCAGCAGGCTGCACCAAATGCTCGCAGTGCTCGCAGGCCGCACCAAAAATCTTCGCGGGTCACAGGTTCCCCACCCCTGGTCTGGACGGTCAAAATTTCAAACCAAAAGGCAAGATTTTGAGGATCGCGAATCCGACAATTCAGCATACTATAATTGAGCATTCTAATCTTATCGTTCGCCCAAAATCTCAATTGCCACGTTTTGTCCCTGCTCCGAGCTCCGAGCTAATAGCAGTTAATCACCTATTGTCATAATAGCGTATAATTCCGCTGATTGTCTCAAGTTCACAAGAACCGCTACTCGCCACCACTTGCTACTTGGCTAGTTCTCGCGAGCTTTGTACCTTTTGTGCTAACACCGCGCTAGAGTCCCAACTGTCCAGACCTAGCATCCTTAATGGAGAAGAGGAAAGTTGGCAATCTATCTATCTAGCTGGATATTCAGATCTGGTCATCAAACGCAGTTAAAACCATTTCAAGCAAAGTTTGAATTCACTGGGGCGATTCTGGGAGCGTCTACCACTTTACGTGGTGTTGGTTGATGTTGATCGCTGATCGCTGATCTCTACCTTCTTTCCTGATTAATTATATGACGCCGAGAGCGTTTATAATATATTTTATACGACCGAAAGCATTTTGTTGGAAAATCTTTTTTTATTATAGATTTCTACAGAGTTCAGAGCTTCCTGACGAAATGTGGTTTTAAGATATCGTTGTTTCCGTTGTAAAATTGAATATCGGTATTGGGTTCATATAATAGTTATTACAAGATTCCAAAACGAGTTTTCGTGAACGTAGGTGGGTAATTACGTCGGGTGGACAGCTTTTTGATATTCGCAAAAACTCTTCAACAAATAGGTTTCGTGTTATTTGTTTTAAATTTCTTGTTGTTTCCTTTTTGTTGTCGAAATTTCGCGGGTGAAGGCGAATTGGAGGTCTTTCGTAATGCAGAGTCGACGTCGTAACATTCTCCGCCTCCGAATGGGGGTCAAACTGTGCAATGCCACTACTCTGTACACTGTTCTGCAGACTCTCGAATTGGCACATATTGCAGACAGTACATTGTACACTCTCATTGCAGGGAGCACTGGCTATAGTGCATACCATAGGCACAGAAGCATGCACCACTGTGCTTAGGCGCAACCCTAGTGCGCGCGGTTTATATGGCTCATGATGGCCCATCTATCTCCCTTGCTTCTATTATTTATTGTACAGGAACATTCTACATTGTACATTGTTCATTGTACAGGGAGCACTGGCTATAGTGCATACCATAGGCACAGAAGCATGCATCACTGTGCTTAGGCGCAACCCTAGTGCGCGCGGTTTATATGGCTCATGATGGCCCATCTATCTCCCTTGCTTCTATTATTTATTGTACAGGAACATTCTACATTGTACATTGTTCATTGTACAGGGAGCACTGGCTATAGTGCATACCATAGGCACAGAAGCATGCATCACTGTGCTTAGGCGCAACCCTAGTGCGCGCGGTTTATATGGCTCATGATGGCCCGTCTATCTCCCTTGCTTTTATTATTTATTGTACAGGAACTTTCTACATTGTACACTGTTCATTGTACAGGGAGAACTGGCTATAGTGCATACCATAGGCACAGAAGCGTGCACCACTGTGCTTAACCCTAGTGCGCGCGGTTTATATGGCTCATGATGGCCCATCTATTTCCCTTGCTTCTATTATTTATTGTGCTTTCACTGGTCCTACCGCGGAGTGCTCCGTTGCAGTTTCTCTGTTTATGTAGCAGAGTGAGAGATTAGAAGAACGCTATCAATGTGCCGCGTATTATTTATATTATTAACCGCGGCCCCCTCGACGCTGACTGACGCACGGCGCGACTCGCGGGACTCGCGGGACTCGCGGGACTCGGCGGCAGGAAGCGAAGAGGACCAAGCCATGGGAATATGTGGGAGAAGGGAGCGCCCTCCACACTCCATACTGCAAACAGTCCATGCTGCGATTGAAGCGGTGTGACTTGTTAAATGATCAGATCTCATTAGCGGCGAATGGCAGACGCCAGAGCTCTATTTGTGTACTAACACACTAATATATACCTGCTACATTTTGTAAGTGTCTGCTCTGCTCCTATTTTTTTATGATAATATATATTTTACCTTTGACAACATTATGGTCTGCTTCCATCAGTATTCGATTTATTTTATCATAAAAAAAACTTGGCGTGGAGCAGATATTTTGAGGTTGAAGCAAAGCAGGGTAATTTGATAAAAGGTCCTATTATTAATTTGATAAAAGGTCCTATAATCTCTATTTTAACGTGATTATTATTTTTTTACATTAACCCCACACAGGAGGCCCTGAGGAAAATAATTTCCCTCAGGGCCTATGTCATCTTTGAAGATGTGTAGATGCTGTGCTTTTTAAGAAAAGGAAGGAGAGGAAGTTCAGAGAAAGAAAAAGGTATAAGGGGTGGGTAGGAATCTAGGGGTCAGCGTGTCCTGGAGTGATGGACTATGAATCCATCCCTCCCACTGCAGTGCGAGGCGAAGGGTCGAGAGAGTCTGGCTGAAGAGTTCAAAAGGTCTCCCTCAACCAGCCTCTGCCGATCCGGCCCGCTACGCAGTAGGTGGACAAACACACCGCCGCTAAGACCTAGACATACTTTACTTCATGAACCCCTGTCGCCAGATATAGCGAACCGCTTAGGGCGACCTATGACAGAGGTGTTGGTTATCCAATAAATGGTTCCCGGGGCGGCGGTACTCATACCCGCCTCCCAAATTGTGTAATATCGCACAAGAGTCCAACTAATCTCCAATTGGGGATGTTGTCAGACTGAAGGAAGTGGGGAAGAGAAGGAGACGGGGAAGAGAAAATGAAGGTTTGGAAGTTGTTACTGCGCATAAAGTGCATACTTTTCCTGTTTTTTTGTTTTTTTTTTAAACAAGTTAACTTATTCCTGCTCACCAATATTTTGAAAATTTGCATTTAAATTTGGATAATCTCGCACCTGCAAATGACACCTACGCACAAGGCTCCCCCGCCTTTACTTTTACCTCTACACCAAACGCATTCGTGGGCTCTGCCGCTTTGATAGTCCGTACAGTTTGGTTGTCGTCGTGTTTCCCTTTAGAGTGCTGGACAACTTTACTGATATTCTTTGTTGCTAATACGATATGTGTTATGACGTTTGTTATTTGAAACATTTGTTTTGTCCACAGATCTGGCGACCCTGGGGGCGTGAGGTGAGGCAGGAGGGAGGAAGTGGAGGGAGTGAGGAGAGAGCGCAGTCAGGATGCCGCTGCCGAAGCGCGCCGTGGCCCCCGTGTATGTGTCGCGGGCTGTTCTGCCGGCGCACCTGCCCGTGCCGAGCGAGCTAGAAGCCGTCACCAACGGGACGCTCGCCAATACCGTCAGGTACTAAATCACTGGCCTTTTTTTAACCTTAAGGGGTATTTCATTACCTCTGATCAAATTGCCGATTAGCGCTAATCGTCGAGTAGCGAGACCGGCGGAACCAACTCCAACACCGTCAGTTACTTATTTACTGTCTGTTTTGTTAGCTTTAAAGGGTGTTTCACCACCTCTGAGTAAAATGCCGATTGGTGCTACTTGAAGGGTATGTTATGTTGGGATAATGCATAACTTAATGTATCATGTAATACTTAGGGTGAAATTCATGATGATCCATCGCCTGTCGGTTTCAACATAAAGGCGCTTGCAGTGCTCGTTTGGATAGCAAAAATAATGGGTTGTGTTTTTGTAAATAATGGCTTTTCTTGTCATTTTGTTAATAATGGTTCTACTCAAACAATAGTTTCGGATCGAAATTTTGTGCCCTCAATACAATTTGCCTTACAATACACAATTGATTACTTTGTACATTACATGCGTGTGAATCCGCCATTACCCTTTTCACCACCTCTTAGTCGGTCATAGTTATTGAACAGTTTACTCAGAGGTAGTGAAATACCCCTTGGTGGCCTGAAATGTCACTTTATCTGGGTTAATTGGTGTAGATCTGAATAGCTTTATTTATATCGTCACCAACCCCAAACACATTTGAAAGTTATGGTATAAAATTAAAATCCTAGTTTTTTCTACCTGCATAATAATAGATAAAAAGTTAACAATATTATGTACAATGTGGTTTTCAGTCAAAATATAGTGCAAAAAAATTAGTTCTTGCGGGAAAAGCTTAGAATAGAAAAATTCAAATTAATGGTTAGGTTGGTTTCGTGGATCATTAATTGTGAACAAGATAGAGTTATCAAAGTTATTTCTAAACGGAAGAGAAGACAACATTTTATGTAATTATCTGTTTTTTAACGTTGCTGCTTGGACATAATGATTGGGCTGAAAATGGTGAAGTTATCTGAGAGAATTTCTAAAATAAAATCTACCGCTTTGACATTCTCTAATAAAAGATAGAAAGAATATATATATCGCATTCCATAGAAAAGTGTCATAAGTCAAAATTTTCTGTTTTACGTTTTATTCCTGAAAAGGTAAGTGATTGTGATTATCTATGCCCCACGAAAACCATATTTAAAGTTAGATCATTCCATCTCCGCAAGATGTATCTCTAGTATCTCTTTTCGACGGGTCCGCTTGTTCATCATTCTTTCATTTGTTTTCATTCTCCCGAAAAATTACCTTTTTAGACTTACGACACTTTTCTACGGGATCGCTACATATCGTATAGAAGCTAATATTTCTTTTCGACGGGAACGCTTATTCATCATTCTTTTATTTGTATTTGCTCTCCTACTGAATGAGCAATAAGCATTCATTCGCTTGATCTAAACATCTCTAGGTAACTGCAAGAATTCTGGTTCTTGTTGTTCTCGTTCTTGTTCTTTGGTATTCTTTTGGTGTAAATGGTGGAAACAAATTACCATTTACACTAAAGATCATGAAATAACACTCTTGTTCCAGCTCTAGCTCTATGCTCGTTTGGTCTAAACCCACCTTGAGACAGGCACAGCACATCACCAATTGTAGTAGAATTAATAAATATGAATAATAAATAAGTAAAAAATATGGACTTTATAAAATTTGGTAATTTTTTCAATTTAAGCTGAAATTCATGAATATTTTCAATAATTTTTACATTTGAGTTGTTGGAATAGATAATTCCTTGATACTGGTAAATATTTTGAATACGCTTAGTGTTAAATTTTGGGATTTTCATTTTATTCTGATGTTGATATCTGATGTTATTTATCTGTTTTTCTTTTAAAATTTGTATTATTGAGTATTTTTTGTTTGTTCTTTTTCGTCAATGTTCTATTTTCTCATGGAACCAGTAAAAACACCCCTTGGCTCAATATTCCCATTGGTTTGATGATTGCATAAGGTATTTGCAAGCAACTGTATTCCCTGTTGCGCCATGTGGAGGACCTGTTAGGTTAGGTTTGTTTTCTTCTATATATAAGTAGTTACTGTTCGGTTGAATATTCCCGTTGGTTTGATTGTATAACTTATAAGGTTTGGTTGTAGGCAACTGTCCTCCCTATCGCGCCATGCGGAAGACCTGTTTGGGGAGCTGGCGCGGGAGGCGGGCGGATTGGCGGGGCGAGCACAGCTGCTGCAGGCGCGTCTCGACCGCCTCTCCACTAAGGTCACCAACCTGGATGCTAACGTGGAGGATGGTGAGTTCTTACCTTGGTTATATTCTCATTTGTTAGCGTCTGCTGCCCCATTACTTATATTTACAAATCCTTGTAGTCTAGAGCTTGTATTATTGTGGCATCATGGCATTTATTATATCTGTACCAACCGGGAAGAAGTTGGTAAGTCAATTGTCAAAATCCAAGTGTTAGGTGAGTTAGGTTTTTTGCATTAGAAGGTTTTGAACTGACAAGCATGTGGTATGTTTTTAGGTTTTCACGGTCAAAAGTATTTTTGTTATTTAGAAGGAGGTAGCGAAACACGGCATAACACCCCAAAAATAAATGACAAGCATGTGTTGTTTTAGGCGCGACACAGTTGTGTTGGTTTAGGCATCTTCCTGATAAGATTAGCTTAAGTCGAATACCTTCTAAAATTAATAAATATTTTTATAATTTAAAATCATTCACTCTGAAATTTAAAATCGGTTGTGTAGTTACCAATTACATATATGTTACGTTTAACAATTAAGATCAATATTTTGGACAAACGGTACATGATTAAGAAAACTAGGTGAAGAGATGTGGTCTGTCTAAGGGGAGAGTTGCGAATGCTATTTTTGGAACACTAGTCTACTGGACAAATATGTTGTATGAATCTGTGCCTCCATTTAAAAAATATTTAAGTATGTATTTGTTTAAAAGTGTGCCGATCAAATATGCCTGATATTCGGGAAAGCAGTGATATGTTTAAAATGTCTTCAAAAAATATGTTTTCCTTTGTAGTGACCATACACGACATACAGATGCGCAAGGCATTCAAAAGTTCCACGCAGTTCGACCAGCAGATCTTCTCGCGGGGCACCATGCCCACGGCCATGCTGGAGACGTACGCCGTTTGCGAACGACCTCCGCCACTCGACAAACTGAATCCTTACAGGGACGATGGACGTGATGGCCTCAAGTTCTACACGGATCCAGGGTACTTCTTCGAGCTGTGGAGACAGGAGATGCTGCAGGACACCGAGAGGATCCAACACGACAGGGGGAAGAAGGTGACTAACTATTTTATGTGGCTAACGATCTATTCATTAACAGGTCCCATGCCAATTACGCGCTGGCGCCCTACAGCCGTAATTGGCATACAGCCCTACAGCCGAATAAAAATAAAAAACTTTTTGAAATGCGATTTTAAACCTTTTATGTATAAAGAAAATATATGAAGGACAAGGTCAGAATCGCTTGGGGCATTCTTGTTCTTGACGTAACAGATACAAGAAACACACCTAGCCACTCGAATAATTATTTGGGAATGTTTCTGACGTCATTTCTCCCGCGATTTCAACTGTCAAACTGTGAGCACCGGGGGGTCATGAAAAGATCGATAAACCTATCAATTTGTCAAATAAACGCAAGTAATGTTGTTTGTAGGCGTAGTTTATTGTTCAGGGAACGTGTTTCGGTAAATATTATGTACGATAGCATAAAATGAATCTGCAAAATATTACGTCAAAAGTCAAAACATCACAAAATTTTCGGGTTTCATCCGTAAAAACCCGTGGCATTTAAATGGTTAATAATAATCTTTGTAGTGGCCCAACACTGAGATATTGGATAGTGGAATATTGTGATTTATGGTGTTACATATTTCAATATTATTATTTTTGATAGGGAAACGGTCCACATAGGTCTTGAGCAGCTATTCTAGAGCAACGATCAATCATTACTCGTTATGCTCCATCTATGAGCGAAAAATTACTTGTCGTCGCGACGAACTTTGTGATCAATCATTACTCGTTATACGCCATCTACGAGTGAAAAATTACTTGTTGTCGCGATGAACTTTGTCGAATGTTTGATTTTTACGTATACTTGAACGTCGAACGGCCGAAGAGATGATTATATTGGCAGCCCTGTGAATATTGTCTATGTTCCTGATGTTTTTGAGATTTCTATGGTGTAAATTTGAAACGTCAAGCGGTTGATAATATTCGAAAGGCTGTTAGTTTAGGATATATTACAAGTCTTGAATCAGCTGCTTCAGCTCGCTCAATATGATATATTGTAGCCAACATCGCTGGTTAATCAGCCATTGTAATATGGAACCTTAAAACAACTTTAATAAAAATATACAATGTCTTTGTGGGTACGAAAGTGCGCACGGGAAAACAATAACATTAGATTTTGACAGCTAATGCATAGACATGCAAACAACCCACCACTCGCTACTTGCTACGACTGGTTCGACCCACTCCTTTGTGTGGAATGACTTTTGACGTTTGGCGTCGAAGTATGTACCTTCGAAGAGACTCAAGAATAACCAAGTCGACCAATGCACGTACTTTTGACGGCGATTGCGAGCGACCTGGCTTGGAGAACAGCTGCCCTACAAGCACTCAGACCATAGGCCCATTGAGCTATCTTCCATCTTTATCTTTTTACCATGACATTTATCCAGTCCCTTTGATAAAGATCACAAGGGTTTATTTTCTTTTATATCTGACTTAGTGCCCATCCTATTAGATGTGAAACGCCTGAAATTTAGGTAGCAATTTAGAGGAGTGATTGTTCAGCTGGATTATAATATGTTATTCAAGATGTAAAGTGCAGTAACTTTGGGAGGTGATTCTACATGATTCTTCTCAAGTCATTTCCTTAATTGCTGAGGATCGTGACCTCTACTCCAACTTCCATGGTGGACATCCACTTCTCGCGGTCCTACGCTGCGTGGAGACCTGCGGGCACCGACGTACCAGACGTTAGTGATGCTTGGTCACTCCAGTGCCTTGGTGACCTTCTTTGCTTCTTCTGTTTTCCACTTTGCCAGTGACTATGAGTTTCTCCAAGTTAGAGTTCTCAGTTTCGCAGTTTCCAAAGTATCTTAAGATAGAAGATTGAAAGCCTATTGTGGATGCCTAGCTTTTCCATGTTGGACACATTTGTGCGTCTGGCTGTTATAGAATCCAGAGCATTTTTCGCCAGCACCATATTTCGTGGGCGTCTATCCGTTTTCTTTCTCTGGCGCTAAGTTTCAAGTTCAGCTCCAGCTGAACTTCCACATTGCTACTTCCCACAGATGGTTCCACTGAACACGGTCAAATGCTTTGGAGTTGTCAATGAAAATTGAAATTGATATCATTCTAAATCTTCAGATATTATGTAAATTAGCCACCGTTTTCTTTCAAATCGTATAGACCATACTTCTAAGGATTTCATTTCCAACACATGAATATGTTTAGGTTCGCCCCCGCGGTGGTGGCAGTGGAGCGGACGCTGCACGCCGCAAGCAGAGGGTGCGTGCACCGCCCTGCACACGCGAGAAGCAGCGCCAGCGCGCCCTCACACGTGGGGAGCATCTCATGCCGCAGGCGCCCCAGCAACACTACCAGCCCGGTGAGCCCCCGCAGCAGTACGAGACGCAGCACTACAATCATTCTCCAGGTACCAACAAGGCTACATATGTTATATATTCCTCCCCCAGTCCTCCGTCACGACTCAAACAACATTTTCGGCTTAGAGTGGTGGTAGTAAGAGATTTTCAAACATTGTTGGGTTATTCGTAACCCGGGAACGTTTGTCTTTCTTTTAAAACAAAAAAAAAAACAAAAATATATGACACCCTGTGTTAAGGGACGTACTTGACTTACTTTAAAAGCCATTAACCAGCGGCTGAGAATTTAAATTTCGTCAAACGATGATCTTGCAATTGTACCCTTGCAACTATACAGGGCGGTTCCGATGAGAAAGATTAATTATTCTCCATACCAGCATTTTAACATAATAACTCAACATCGATTTTATTTCATTCAAAATTTGCTTTGATAAATACCCACATTCAAAATTGTTCAAACTCTTGATGATAAAACTTTTAAAATTATGTCCTTTTTGTAATTATTTTTTGATCATAAGTATTTATAATTTTTCAATAATGTCTGAGCAAAATAAGAATGTAATTTTTTTTTTAAATATATTAGTTTGTACCGTAAATAAATAGACTAACTGCAGTATTTTCGTCACAAAACAAGGGTGCGGATCTTTTTTTTATGATTTTATTTGAACTAAAATTAAAATTCTGTAGTTGCTTTCTCAAACAATGTATTTATTTATTTTATTGCATGATTATATGCTTTGGATGAAATATTTTGAGGAAGTCTTTGAAAGCAACCCGGGTGATAGTGAGTCCAGCGTCGAATCGGGTATGAACGATGACGGAGTGAATGTTACCAAAATCAGCATGGATGAAATAAAAAGATCAATGAAATGTATGAAGAATGGTAAGGCTGTGGGTTTCGACAATATTGCTGCCGAATACTTTAAAGGGGATAGTCCTATTATTCTTACGTGGTTGTGCAAACTTTTTAACCAGTGTTTAGAGGAGGGTTACACGCCATTAGATTGGAGAAGGGCTGTAATCATGCCATTATTCAAAGGTAAAGGGTCACGTATGGAATGTGGGAATCACAGGGCTATTAGCCTGCTTAGTTCAGTCGGCAAGCTATATGGTAGAATATTGATAGAAAGGGTAAGAATGGAAACAAAGGAAAAAGTTTGGGATGTGCAAGGCGCTTTTATGAGTGGAAGGGGGTGCATGGACCAGATTTTCTCGTTGCGTATGCTCACTGAGAAGTTTCTTGCAAAAAACCAGAAACTCTTCTGTGCCTTTGTAGATTTACAAAAAGCATACGACCGAGTTGACAGGAAAAAGCTGTGGAAGGTGTTGTCCAAGTACGGAGTGAATAAGAATCTCATACAAGCAATTGCGTCTCTGTATGAGGGAAGCGTTGCATGTATTAGGGTGAACGGTGATTTTACGGGGTGGTTTGACATCACAAAAGGTGTTAAGCAAGGATGCGTAATGTCACCGTGGTTATTCAATCTATACATGGATAATTGTATGCAAGAGTTGAAAGAGATGGGATTGGGCGCGAAATTGAGTGATCTAGAAGTATGTTGCCTGTTGTATGCTGATGATGCAGTGCTGATTTCTAACAGTATGGAAGATCTACAGTCGCTCGTGTCTAGGATGAACGAAGTATGTATGAAGAATGAGTTAATGATGAATGTAAGTAAGTCTAAAGTAATGGTATTTGAAAGAGAGAGTACGAAAACAATGTGCAACATAGTTGTGAACGACGAATACTTGGAGCAGGTGGATGAGTTTGTGTATTTGGGAAGTATGTTTACGAGAGATGGGAAGACTGATAGAGATATCGAAAGAAGGGTAAATGCCGGTAACTCCATTAATGGAGGTCTGAACGCCGTTGGCAGCAACAAAAAATTGTCAAAAGAAGCGAAGCTAGCCGTCCATAATGGAGTGCTGGTACCTACCCTGATGTATGGCAGTGAGGCATGGAACTGGCAGAGAAAGGATGAAAGTAGACTGAATGCTGTAGAAATGAGATCCCTGAGACGTATGTGTGGTAAAACCATGTATGATCGTGTGAGAAATGTGGAGATCCGCAAAGAATGCAAGGCTGATGTAAGCGTAATGAATAAGATTAAGAAAGGGACGCTCAGATGGTTTGGGCATGTAGAGCGAATGAATGAGGAAAGGAGTGTAAGGAGAATATATGACGCAAATGTGAATGGTAGACGAAGTCGGGGACGCCCGAGGAAGACATGGCACGACCAAGTGAATCAGATACTTGAGTCGGGCGATGTCAAGAGTCAGAATAACAGAAGAGCATGTATGAGACGATGTATGAATGTGAACGAAGCAAGGAGTGTGTGCCAAGATCGAGTTGTTTGGCGGTCCGTCCTCTCTGCCTACCCCTGCGGGGAAACGGCGTGATGGTTAGTTAGTTAGTTAGTTAGTTATATGCTTTGAAATGTATGTTGTGTAATACAAAATTTTGTTTGAAAATTTAATAAATCTGCCAACAATTTAACATTACGGTAAAACCTTATAATAAACATATTTTCTCAAAATTTAAAACAAAGCTTTACTAAATAAAAGAACAGTCTTTCGAAATCGATTTATAATTTTTTGTGGAAAAACAATTTATAATTTTTTGAAATACGTCTAAAATTTGATTTAAAAATGTCATATTTCTGGTTTTGTCTGGTTATTCCCTCTTTAACCAATGATTCCTGACATTATTTTTGTGACTTTTTTTCAAATTTTTTTCTTCAAATTCAAACATTTGGCCAATCAAACGATTTTCCAATTTGGGAGGCGGGTACGGGTACCGCTGCCCCGGGAACCCACTATTGGATCGCCATGTGTCACTCCAAGTGGTTCTCTGAGTTTGGTAACTTACAGGGGTGCCAGGGTTCATGAGGTGGGGTTTGTTCGTGTCTTGGCGGCAGATGCGTCTGCCCACCGGCGGCATGTCAGGCCGGATCGGGGAGAATGGATCGGGGAGTCCCTTTGACTCCCCTAGCTCTCTCGGAGCATTGCCTTGCACCGCAGTGGAAGGGATGGATTCATACATCCGTCACTCCTAGACACACTGACCCCCAGATTCCTACTCACCCCTAATACCCTTTTCCTTCCCAGAACTTCCTCTCCTTCCTTTCCTAAAAAGACCATCCATACGTCATCCCCAAAGATGACATAGGCCCTGAGCAGAATTATTTTCCTCAGGGCCTCCTGTGTGGTGCTAATGTAAAAAAAAAACAAATATCTTTCACATGTGGTCACTGGTCACTTAGCCGAGTAACCAACTAACCCCTCACCCCGCCCCTAATTGTCTTTTTTATGTTTTAGTTAAAAAAAAAATATATGAAAATGTCACTGAAAACCAAAATTTCGTTTATATTTTTTTACACGTTAATGTAAATGTTAGGAATAACTGGTTGTAAGTAAAGTATGATCCTTAACACCCTGTGAACATAAAACCCACATAAGAAATAAACGGCCTTCTATAGTAAAGGGAATTCACATAGTACCTACATATTACACATGTGTTTCAATTGAAGATATAAGCTGAAAAAATCTTAAATACTGCTCTTCTGTCCTAATACAAATACATTTTTCTATCAATTTATAATTAACACTTTACCCTTCCAAATGAAGTTAATTAATTGTAAGGTAATTTGATTTCAAACCAATTATTTACGAAACTTTGGTTAAATGTTTGTTTATGTATTTCAGCATGTAAAACGAACATATTAATATATTAATTCATAATGTAAGCAACAGTATTTAATTTACATGAATTATAAATAGGGATCCGGAATGTACAGCTGAGCAGTGCTGTCAATATTAAGTCAAGTCCAATATGATGTAGAAATGTGTAACAAGCTAATGATTGGTTGATAAATAAATGTTTTATTATTATGTATTTATTATATTTAAAAAAACCAAGCTTATGCACATCAAATCTCCTCATGCCCAACATAACCGTAAATAATTAATGTTTTAGGTATGTTGATGGTAGACAGCAGGGATGGAATGCCCGCCCGACCCAACTCTATAGAGTTGTCACATCCCTACCAGCCACACCAGGCTACGCCCACCAACCTCAACAATTCTCATGGTAAACACTATTGGTTCCTCTAACAATCTACTATTATATTGGAAAAATATTTATCAGATGTATGCTTGTCTACGAAATGTGTATTAATTTTGAATAATGAACATTTTGAACATTTCAGGTTACCAATCAACTGGAGAGGAGCCAATGTATGGCACAGGCCCGCTCTCCTCGGAGAGTTTGTACAGCGGGGGCGGCGGCACTCCTCGGCGGGGTCGACCTTCGGTGGCCCCCCCACCACCTCCTGGGCCCTCAACACCCTCGCGTCGATCTGCATCTGTCCGGGAGACCCTGCCCCCGCCACCGCCCCCGCCTGCCTCGCCCCCGGCTGTGGGGCAGTTAGGAGCTGCACCTCCCCCACCACCCGCATCGCCGCCCAGCGAGAGCTTGGCACCCCCACCACCGCCTCCGCCTCCGCCACCCGAAGGGGCCCTCACCCCGCCTCCCCCGCCGCCCCTTTCCAATGGGGACGTACGCTCCCCTGTGCTGCTCAAGCAGCCCTTAAAGGCGGCACCCCCACCTCCGGCACCCATGCCCGACCCAAGAGACGATCTGCTCAAAGCCATCCGAGGCGGTGAGGAACCTTACAATACATTCTTCTTATGCGCTCCTGCTTTTGTTCATTAAATATCGCTGCTCCTCTGCATACTACACTCATTTCTTCGCCTCCCGTAGGTTCCAAGTTCGAATCGACGGCGTGTAGTCTGTCAATTAAGAGTAGAAAATATGAAAAATGGAACTACAAAATTTGTAGATCTGTCAACACCAATTTACCAACTTTCAAATATTCTTTTAAAGTGTAGAATTTATAGAACACTGTAAATCACATTTCAAAAATATATATTTTGGTCATAAAGAAAAAAAATTAAAATCGAAGAAGCACTGTTGTTAAGGTACCTACTTAATGACAAATTTGATTAAATGGTGTTTTACAAAGTGATTTTCTTTAATTTAATTTAAAATAAATTTGAATTTAACAGTAGGTAGAAAGGAAGAATCACTAATGATGAGTTTAGTTACACTACTTTTAGATCTGAATGAGTAAAATATATTCAGATCTAAAGCCCTGGCAAAGCTAGTATTCAATAGATGTGAGCAATTTCTAAACTTTGCTTTATATTTTATTACAACATCGTTATTCTTCATTATGTTAACTCAAAATTGCGAAGGTATAATATACCTACATGCAATTCTAATTTTGAGATCAGTGGGTATCTATATTGCAATGAAAATTTTTTTTTTCATTTTTTTGCCTTTTTAATTTTTTACAAAAATATGTAGGTTACAGAGCTTTACATTTCCACCATGAGTTATATTTTTAGTATTGCCATTTGAACAACAGTGGCTCCCTCCTATGTTTTCTACTCTTATTTGACAAACTGTACTTTCCTTCACTAGATTTATGACTGCGAGTGCTCCACAGGGCTCCAACTCTGTTCAATATCTGTTCACATGAAATACCTTTGACCGACAACAACCAATCCCACAAGGCTCTATAGCCTAATATAGATCTAATAGATCATCGAGAATGGTGACCCTCAGACTTCAACAAAACATTCCTAGCCGTCCTCTAAAAATACAGTCTACAATATGACATGAACCCGACCAAGAGCGCCACAGTTTTCTTCTCAAGACGAAGTATTCGCACTCTGGTCACTAAATACGTCAAAATCACACCAAATCCTTGCCGTGCAAATCCGTGCCAAGTACCTTGGAATGACACTCGACCGAAACAACAATGAAACACACATTAACGAAACAATGCCAAAAGCGAGACGGACAGCAAACGCACTATATCAGCTACAACAGTAAATTTAAAAACAAACTTCTCATTTACACACCGACAATCCAACCAAAACTAGCATACACATTACCCAAATGGGCTACATCAAACACAAAAAACTGTTAGAATCATTCCAGAATGCATTGCTCTGATCATTCATGATAAGTCCCTGGTTCGTCAGGACTAGAAAATTCCCCCACTCTGAAAACATTTAATAGATTTAGCCAAAACATTTTATTCCAAATTAGAATAAAAACCTGAGTCTCTCTCTCCAACCTCAGCAACTCTGCCCAAATTCCATCTTATACCCTCCCTTACCTTAGTGAGCGGGCTTAAATAAAAGGGCACAAAAAAATAGTTATAATATTTCATGTTATTCAATGTGTCATTCATAAATATGTATATGTACCAAATAAATACAAAAAGCCCTCCAATAGGCAGTCCGTTCACAGGGTAGAAAAGATTACCTCCTCATTTATGCACCTACCTACTACTCATCTACCCACAGTTGACACAGGAAGAGGGATGAAATGTTTCCCGACACTGTATACAAAATTTACGATACAATACAATTCCTGCAACTTTAAATCCTTACTAATTTAAATTGAATGCTACAGGAATCAAGCTGCGCAAGGTTGAAAAGACCAACAGCACGCGTGGGAACGAGACAGGCAGTATCGGAGCCACAGCAGCTCTGCACGATGTGGCTTCCATCCTGGCGCGGAGAGTGGCAGTGGAGTTTAGCGAGTCAGATAGCGGCAGTGACTCGGAGGCTGACTCGGACGGCTGGGCTGAACCGCCGCCTGCGTGACACCACCCCCCCCTACCCCGGGACCCCGGCCAGCCCCATCCCAACCCTCCCACCGCTCCCGAGAACACCCCCACAGCTCCTCAACCACGACCCATTGTACTCACTAATCGCAAGATATCTCCCGATGCTGCTGCTCAACCTCCACCCGATGCTGTTCCCCTGCCGACTATCAACCAGAATGCTCCCATTCCTGTGGACCTGATGCCAGAAGCACCGACCTCTGCCTCGACTGGTGCCGCGCCTCATGATGTCCTTGTACAATCTGCCGCTAATTCTTTGGGAGAACACTTTCAAGAAATAGTTCCCATTCAGACTGTTCAATCACCGGGAATTAAAACAAAGACACCCAAAGCAAACAGTAAACCTACATTCCGTATTGATCCTAGTTTAATTAGTGGAATGAGATCAACGCCCAACGTCACATGTAATGTTCCCGATGAAGGTGTTGGCAACGGATCCCCGGAGACCTTTGACTCGTGCTCAGTTAAAAGTCATTCGATTATTGGTTCAGATGGCCAGAGTCAGCAAGCTCCGGGGCATTCTGACCAAGTCAGCAGCCAAGCTAATTATGCCAGAGAAAATATTCAAAACACTCCTAAACCAGAAGATAGTCAAGTTATAATAAGAAGGGACAGTGCTAACTCCGTTGGCTACAGTGACCGTAAACCTATGCTTAGTTTTGAAAGCCCAATGCCATCTGTGGAAATGTTAAGAAATAGAATTGTGATTGCCGAATCCCTCGACGGTCATAATACTCCCTCGGAGGTTCGCCCAAAGAAGACAAATACACAAACCAAGAGAAGTAGTCACCCTCCTGAAATTGGGCCCAGAGTATCTTCCTCTGTTCAGAGGGAAGAACCGAAGGCTATTCCTCCCATTATGCCTCCATCCAAATGTACTGTGAAAGTTGAAATACCTCAGCAGCCGATTAAACTTTCGGAACAGAAGAAAAAACCTTCCTCTCAGATTGATGAAGAACAAATAAATGTTTCTAACGTTATCAAACGATTTAATGATAAATGTGAGAGCCTCGCTAGCAGTAAGCAAGATCTCAGCAAATCAGCCAAAGTGTTTCACAGCGTTCAATCGAATAAAGGATACAATGCTAGGCCCGTTTATGCCACTATGGATTGTAGGAGCAAACGGAATAACCTAATGACCCGGGGGTACACTGTTACTGAGTATTCTATCCGTGCCGAGAGCTTTAGGAGGCAAGCGTCAATGACAGGAGCCAGTGAGACAGACTGTGGCAGTAAGCCCCACACCAAGGGGCAGCCGGAGCACCTCGGCCATCCCAACCACCATCACATCTATCAAACTCACCAATCTCAAGCTGGCAGCCAAAACAAAATGAGATCCAAGAGCCAGAGTTCTGCAGATGAAGACACTCCTAGGCGGGCTGCCTATGATTACACACAGGGCAATGTTCCTGCTTACAGAGTTCGATTCGATGAATCCTCTCTTCGTGGCTGTGATCAAAGGAAACCACAAAGTCAGCCCTCCAACCATTCGCAGAGGCGAACCCGCCCAGCTTCCGCCGGAAACTCAGATCAGGAAGGTGATGGTGACGACGACATGTATGAGAAGTACGAAACCCTCGTATAGGTTGAGGTTGGTTGCTTACGCCTGAAATCTTCCCCTGTTAACATGCAGTATTTCCCACATTTTATAGTAAATGGTGGAATAGTTTTACAAATTTGTCACTTCTAAACAGTAAATTATTGTAGTATGAATGTAATCCTTCACAATGATAATTAATATATTCACCCAAAGCATTTGTTATACAGGTTCACTAGATCTAGCTAGATGGAAGTAAATGTTATATTTATTGGAAAAGCTTAATATTATACTGTACCGTGCTAATAGATTATGGAATTGTACAATTCTCCACAAATATTTAAGTAATCCATGTAAAATATCCACTACATTTAAGTAATACCCATTTGTTCTAAACATTTTCATTGTTTTATCCTTCGTCTTTCCTATAATACTACTTATACATCCCATGCCTTTGACCTTCAGGTCTCTGCTTGGTTAATTGTTTTTACAGTAGAGAGTGAAACACATCAAGGGTGGTTATATAGAATAGCGGCTTCAAGTATCATGGTCAGGGAAGTGTAAAATGAAGTTAAGTGACTAAGGTTTTGCCCAGTGAATTGAAGTTATGACTACACGTAGACTCGCAATCGATTGCTATAGGGGTTTTTTCACACTGTGTTTTTGTTTGATTGAATAGAGCCTAGCAAGCCATCAATATCTTTCGATTTCCAAATGTTTTGTATTGCTCCTGCCATTGATATTTTTGTCTACGAGAGTTTTGTTGAGGGACATCGACACTAGTAAGGCCGTAATGATACATAGATTATAATAATATGTAGATTAGATAGACAACTATTGAAATGATTATATTTTCTAATCTAGAAAGTCTACTTTCGGACTGCAATGTCTCTAAGTATTAATCTCTCACATAACTGGCAAAGGAGCAACATGAACCTCCATTTTATTGTGAAAATCTAAGTATTGCCAGAGCTATTTATTCCGTGGTGATGCCAATCTTTGCCTGAATGCAAAAGCACAAGTTATTTAATTGAGAAACATGAAAAATATTTATTTGATATTATAATTGTAATAATTATGTAATATCAGCATTTAAATTATAGTACGCCAAATTTGTGTAGTGTGTAAGCATTAATAATTAATGTAGATATTTGTACCTTTTTATGAGCCCTCACAAGGGCAGTCACATTTTCAAGAGAAGTTAATGCTTTATTTGGGGCAATTTATTGTGCTAACATTTCACTGTTTAGTTGGCCTGCTGCCGGTACTACTCTGTAGCTTGAATTGGAGTAGCTTCAACTGAGACGAAGATTCCACTAAAGGCAAGTAAACCATGTTGCCGCTTGGACGATGTTTGCCTTTATTTAAAACTGTCTTTTGATTTTGCGTTTGAATTTCCTTCAAATTTAGCCATACTGCAAGAGAATGAATGTGATATCCCACCATAAGTAGGAATCACCATAGTACCAGTACCAAGCTTACGACAGTAGTAGCTGAGTGCAGTATTGCACTGTCATTTCCAAAAGCGCCGTGTAGAAGCTGCGTGGAGTGAAAATAGATTTTTGAATCCATAAGGTTTTTAAGATTTGGAAAAAATAGAAACACATTATTATTGGCATCATGTTTTATTGTGATCGGAGTGGCTTTTTATAAAATGGTATGTATATAAATATATTTTATAAGATATTTTTGTAATACACAAAGGATATTGCGTACGCAGATAATGAGAATGAATTATAAATTAGCATTCCTCTAAAGACAGCGAAGTTGGACGTGGTGTGGTGGAACATGTGGTGGTATGCATCGAATAGACATTAAAACATTTTTATTGGTAGGTTACAAATAATATATGCGCAATAATATACTCTACGCAGTTATTTGCCATTTTTACTTTAAAGCTGTTGATTATTTATGAAAACCACTTTGATGTACAACCGTTATATTGGGTATTATTTTTTGTCTAGGTATTTATACAATCTGATAATGTTTATAGTACTGTGATAACACCACAACATCTATATTTGAAGTATGTATATACTTCACTTCACTCTGTACTTGTAATTTCTTATTCCTTTTTATAAAAGTATGCATTTTACTATACAGAAATATAATACGTATTATCTATGTAAATAATAGTAATAGCATTACTTATAAGGCCCTGTTCAGATTAAAAGGAAAGTCACCCTGGAGTCTTTTTGTAGCCGGCTACGGCCACTAAAAAGTTTTCAGAGTACACTTAGCAGCCTTATACTCCCATCTGAATATGGCTTAGAGAGCTGATAAACTGATCCCTGAAATATCAAACAATTTTGCCTACTGCCCATTACGTAATACATTTCTGGAGTTAAATTGATACATATGTATTATTATGTAGGTTTTTACATCTTTAATTATTATTTGCAGTGAAATTTAATTTTAGTTGTACAGCTGGATTCATGTCTGTGGGTCGGAGGGGTTAAATTAATTCACCCGCCCACATACCGGTTTTTGTTTTGTTTATTTTATATTAAAAGAAAACTTATTTACATCTCCTTGGCATTGAGTTGGTTTACGCAGCCTACCTGTTCAATTTGTACTACTTAGAATGCAAAAATGCTTAAGTAATTTTTTGATTTTAAATCAATAATTATGTATTATCAGAAACTACTTTTATAAACATGCGTAAATGAAAAAAATTAAAGTAACTAATTATTCACAGCACAATCCTTGGTAAGCCATGTTTTATTTCCAAATTAGGATATGATCTTTTTGCTATTACAAAGTATGTACATTCAAAATATAAACAATGTATGTACAATAATAATTCCTTTAGAGTCATAATACATACAGTACATGTATTGATAATGATTTATCTAACGCATACCTGCTACATCTAAATTCTGCACTCTTGTCAGATCCCTTGTAAATAGGAATTCTCTGATTACTAACTTATGTTGGTAAGTTTATTGCATTTTAAAGAGTGATAATTGTGCTTTGTAAAATGTGTCACTTTCTGTATGTCTGTATGGATTATCCACTGTCACTAACTACTTTGTATGCCGGTCAAGTTTGTGTATATTTTGGACTTATAAGTAACACAACACCTAAGCAGTAAATTCAATGGATTTGTGAATAAGTATTTGAAAAGTATGTATTTATGTAGGAACATTATACAAACGCATATAAATATTATATTATAATATGTATGTATTATCAAATTGAACCTGCACGGTTGTTTTCATTTGTATTTAGCTGTTTACGTGTTATGAAGTTATCCAGTTGATTGAAGGTAGGATGCTTCAGCTAGTGAATAATATATACTGTTTCATATATAAGCTTAATTGTAAGTGGAGAAGATATTATTTAATATAAGTAACAATTTTGTTACTTAACCGTTAAATTGGCAAAATATTTTTTTTATATTAACATAGCATTGGAAATCTGTTTTGAAACTTAGACATTTAATAAAATTTCATCACTCTAAACATTGTTTTTCTATTCACTCCTCACCCAACTCATCTTAGGTTCATTAATTTAAGCTTCAAAGGAGGTCATGCATATTATGATTGACAACATTAATTGTTCTCTTCATCTTTTAATGCATTGCTTATGCTTATGCTTATTATTTATTATTATACGAGTGCTGTCCGAAGATAAGGTCTCCAAGGGGCTGCGGCCACGAGGAACAATTTTACGTGCAATCTGGCAACACTGGCATGTAGCCTGGTTCCCCCACGCTAAATGCCCACCACGCTGCACTCTGTGACGCTTAGTCTCGGCATGACAACTGTTTGCGATGGAACCACCGTTCACCGCAACCACCAGGTGTGAATAACACTCTTTAATTCTTTTTTTCATAGTCATATCAGTAAGACCACTATTGACAATATTTTGACAGAAAATTTGGGATACCACAAGATCTGCGCAAGGTGGGTCCCAAAAATGCTCATCAAAGATTACAAACAACAACGGGTTGAAAGAGCCCGAATTCCTTGAGTGCTACGGCATCCATTGCGAGGAATTCTCGGACTCAACTGTGACTGGGGACGGGACCTCCTAAATCAATCTTCCGCACTCATACACTATTTTCCGTACACTATGCAGCTGAGAATAAATGTCTAACAGGGTATTTATTCTTTGCACGCAAAAAACGAATTACAGAGCGTAATTCACACCTAGCGGGTGCGGTGAACGGAAGCTCCATCGCGAACGGCTGCCACGCCGAGACTAACCGTCACAGAGAGTGCAGCGTGGAGGGCATTTGGCGTGCACCAAGCTTGTCGTTATACGCCAGTGTTGCCAGATCGAGCGTAAAATTGCAGCACTTTGGGGACCTTATTTTACGGACAGCCCTCGTATTTATATTTTAACAAGCTGCAAAACAGAATGCCTCCTTATCATTTTGAAAAAGATTATTTTTAAGCAATTGTTATCAAATTAATTACTACTTTCTCAGTTCATATTATAAAGCTATTCCCCGGGACGATCCCCGGTTGGTGCTGATGTAGGTCAAGATTTCTAGAGTATAAGTTCACCCGTACAAGCACTTCAAACACAAATACATCAGTCCTTTCCTGACGTAGCTTGAAGTCCAAAATTAATCATTTCCTTCACTTTTCACTATTAGTATTTTTTGCTAAATCTTAAGTTAATTTCCTCACACTTATGCTTGTATATACGAGTCGAATTAAAGTTTACAAGATGTAGTGTTTTAACAGTAACAAAGCGGAATACAGCAGTGGATGGTAGAAAAAGTCAGGGACTCCCGGGGAAGACATGGCGTGATCAAGTTAAACAAGTACTTATATATATGTTAAAATTAGGCATATGTAATGAAATAAGAAAGAGGGTGTAAGGCAAATGTATGAAGGGGAAGTGAACCATTGAAGAAGTTAGGGACGCCTGAGGAAGACACGGTAAGATGAAATGAATAAAATACTTATGTGGTAAAATATTGCGTATGTGATGAATATAGTAAGGGGAATGACGTGGTATGGAAGAAGAAGTCGAGGACGCCCGATGAAGACGCTGCACAATCAAGTGAAACAAATACTTTAAAAATAAACTTTTTCAATTCTAATAGCATTACATTTTACATTGTTGGCAGGTTGCCATGGTAGCAGCTCACGAACTGTCAAGTTTTGATTTGTCAGATCAGAAAAATATCGATTTTGTTGGAGGTTGATTGAAATTGCGTTTAGAACTGTTTTTTTTCAGTTTCTCCATGAGTGGAGGCCTTAAACCCTTTATGAATAGAGTTAGGGCTATTTTGGTATGGGGAGGTGATGGAGATGGGGAAGAGGAAGGGGAAGTAATTGGCTATTCCGATATGGTCACCAAACACGGTAAATGCCATTTAAAGCAACAATTCGATTTTGAAAAAAATGGTGGCATTTACCTGGGTAATACTGAGAGTATCTACCACTCTGTGTGATCCTTTTATGAATAAAATTGTTATCAACACTTTGGGCTTGTGATTTGAAAAATGATCATCTTTGTCAGTCACCCTTGACATAATTCCATCCGTTTGGCTACAGAAACTGCCCTTCTCTTCAGAGAAATGTGATATTTTTAGGAAATGATTTTAGAATATTACAAAACATTTTGTCCTAGAGTAATAAATAATAACTCACAAAAAATATTTTATAAATTATTAGATGGCCAAAAATTTTTATTGTCTAACTTTATTCACTTCAATATTATTATAAATAGGTACTGTACTTTCCATGAACTTTCTGCTACTGGCAAGTAAATTGTATGAATTGCTTAGAAAAAATTAATGTTTACGTTTTTTGACATAAGTGTGCCATTTTGAATTTCGAAAGTGTATCGGTTTATTGTAATTTATTAAAAAAATATATTAAAAGTTTTTGGAATTGCGTGCTTCGTAGTATTTTATTAGCTTAGAGCCTTACGCAGTTAATTACCGATATATAAAATGACGTCTGCATTATATTTAGAACATTATCTGGACAGCCTGCAGCACTTGCCGATTGAATTGCAACGAAATTTCAAATTAATGCGCGATTTGGATGACAGAGCGCATAGTTTAATGAGAACTATCGATCTAATGGCAGATGAATTTCTTCCCGAAGTTTCAAAACTGGATAGTGAAGCCAGACTCGAGAAAGTGAACGCAATTCAGGGATTATTCAATAAGGCGAAAGAATACGGCGACGACAAAGTGCAGCTCGCTATTCAAACTTACGAGCTGGTAGACAAGCATATTCGACGCTTGGACTCGGATTTAGCTAGATTCGAGGCTGAAATTCAGGATAAGGCTCTCAATTCACGCGCCGCCCAACAAGCGGCGGCAGAAGAACGAGAGGCCAGTGCAATGAATCCCAAAAAGGGTCGCAAGAAGATCAAAGGTGCTAACAAAGCCGACGCCGTGGCTCCAGGGAAGAAGAAGCGATCCGGAGCCTCCAGCGAGGAAGAGGGACCCGCAGCAGCCCCGGGGAGAGGAGGAGCTTCTGTCAAGAAAAAGCAACAACGCAAGGGAATAGGTACAGGAGTCGGGGCGGTGAAGGAGAGTGACGATAGCGCAGAATCCTCGGGAATAGCTCATCCCAGCGATGTGCTGGACATGCCGGTGGACCCCAATGAGCCCACCTACTGCCTGTGCCACCAGGTGTCCTATGGAGAGATGATTGGCTGTGATAACCCCGACTGCCCCATCGAGTGGTTCCACTTTGCCTGTGTGGGCCTCACCATCAAGCCCAAGGGTAAATGGTACTGTCCCAAGTGTACGCAGGACAGGAAGAAGAAATAAACTGACAAGGACTGCCATTATTCCACAACATAAAAAGTCTGAGTTTGATCATGCCATGTAATGTATTCATTATGTTATCATTCTTTATGTGTATTTATATATTTAGCTTTAAGTTTTTGTAATGTGTATGACGTGATGTGTGCATAATCGTTATTCATCAGATGAATTATTTTGTACAATATAATCATATCTCAAGATGCTTATATCTAGGAATGTAGGTCACAAGGATTACTATTTTATTAATTTGGTGACATTATTTATTATTTTTCAATTAATGAAAATCTATTTGCTGTTCGTCACAAAACAATTATTTTTCAAAAGAAAAAGTATACCACCTTCTTTCAAAACTAATAACTTTGTGTTGAAAAAAAACTACTTTGTGCGCACCATTTTATTTGAGCAACTAGAGCTTAACCATTTTCAATTCATATTACACAAAAAGTTGACACATTCTTAAACAACGATATTAAATAATATACCTATGTGCGTATATTTTAAATGTACTGTTTTGGAGTTTATTTTGTAGAACTGTATGAATTTTTGGTTTTGTTTTTAGTAATAAATTTTATGTTTCATATAATTTAAAAATTGGATTTATTTTATGAAAAATATCTACATGAAATTTTTAATAAAATAAACCAATTTTTAAATTTTTAGTAAGTATGATGTGTAATTACATTTATTACAAATAATATTGTAACTCCAAGAGCACTGAATGAGTACATAAGTATCCAGGAATTTTAATTATGATCGCAGGACCCAGAGAAATTGAGTATGTTGTTTGTGCTGTTAAGATTATGTTTTCCACTGAAGAGATTAGAATATATTGTTGGGGTTTTCACCATTTTTACACCCTGTTATTATATAGCGCCTGGAGCGACATTACAATAGTCAAAATGTCAGTATTGTAATAGCAGAAAAAAGGTGCCTTATATAACACACATTTCCTAAAAATTCTATATCGATACCGCACAAGAGTCCCCAACTGCTCTCGTCTGGAGCCAGTGAGACTATCGCATCCCCAATTGGGGTATGTTCTGAGGCTGAAGGCAGTGGTGAGGGGAAGGAAATGGGGAAGAGAAAGGTGGGGAAGTACCTGACTATTCAGATCTACACAGCTAAAGCCATTTCAAGCGATGTTTCAATTCTGAATGGTGGTCTTACACCAGGATGACACTGAGAGTATCTTCCACTTTGGAACGTGCCGCAAATATACTATATAGTATTTTTAATTAATTAATTGTGAAATACCACAAATTAATCAAATAAATTTATTTGCGCATGCCGGGTTCGAACCCGTGACCTTCGGATTGTGAATTGAGAGTCTTACCTCGGGACTACAAAGGCTGTCGAATGAAATGAAATGCTGTAAAGGACAAAAATCCAAAAATTAATTAAATATATCTCTTCTCTATCGCAGTCTATGAACGGACGTTTATTCCTCCCTGCCATACCTTGCGCACCATCGGTCACAATCACATAATTTTTTTCATATCTAGTGCTTGTGTAGAAAACATAAATGTAAGTTTTTAATAAGTCTGGTACGCCTCCTACATCATATGTATGCCTGGCAACAATAAATTATCTTGAAAACAAGCTTATGGGTCCGAGTGGTTAAGAACGAGCAATGCCCAAGTGGGATACGATAACTAAATACAACACTACTAACTGGTTGGTTGTGATATTTCAAAACATGTAATGACCACTTAAAAAAAATTTCACTCGTGGCACTTTTCTGTACGTCCTTTCATCCCAATACTTGTAAACAAATAATCTCAGAATGTTGAAAAACCACCCACTTCCATCATTATTAGTGGAAAATGCAGCTTCTGAAATGATAGATGACTAACTAGTAGAGGATCGAACCAGCAACGTCCGAGTGGGAACCAATAACTCCCATGCTACCGTGATATTTCAAAACATGCTATTTTCTCTTAATTTTTTTCGCCTTCGGTGCTTTTTCCATGTTTGTTTTCTGTCTTACTTTTTTACGTTGAGGGGTGAGACATGAAGCAAGATGACGACAGGCGATCACAAGTGTACTGATTGAGCAGGCTCACACGCGCACGAGTTATGTCAACTGTCGCATGGCCGAAAAGAAATTACATATTCGTATGGCCCGCCACCAAAACTAATTGCTGACTGCTGATATAAGGCATCTTTTTTCTGCTATTACAACTTGCAAATTAAAAAAAAAAGTACGTTCCAAACAAAGTGGCTCCAGCCTACTGTATAATGTAATATAATATTATGTAATTTTTAGGTTGTGTTGTTTGAAATTTCTTATTGATGTTGTTTTACACTTCATATTCAACACCCTTTTTCCTTACATCTAAAGGGTCACAGATCCATTGTAGATTGTATAGAAAGAAACTCTCAGTATCGTCCTGGTGAAAGGCCATCATTCAGAATCGAAACGTTGCTTGAAATGGCTTTAGTTGTGTTTCTCAATCTTCCACCTTCCCATTTACTTTCCTTTCCCACTACCTTCAACCTCTCAACATTTCCCAATTGGGGATGCCTTAATCCCACTGGTTTCAGACGGTTGGAACCCTTATGCGGTACTTGCCACATAGCTCTGGGAAGATCAATATATCACCTCCAAATGATAAAAAGACAAGCATATTGTTTCACATTATTTGTACAATAATCTGAGAATGCATAAGCAGTCCGGCGTATCCAACATTTATGCAATATGAAACTTGATACAATGTTTGAAATTATTTTTACTAGGTAGTATATATTCAAATGAAATGTTTAAACATTTGATTGTATAAATGGATAAACTATTTATAAAAAATTCTATTTAATTATATTTTTAATTTAATTCCTTTATTTCGTAAAACATGCTTCATAAAAAAAATGTCGCATCATTTCGCCTTACATAAAATTTAAAACATGTAAAAATGGATCTCTAAAATAATATTATGTGTTAGTATGTACATGAATATTTTTTCTATATAATGTACCTACATTATTGCTGTGATGCTGCACAGAGCACTGTGGTACTAAATGATATGATAAGTCCGCAGCAATTTATAAAAATGCTCTGTATTTTGTTAAATTTTAATGTTTCAGAATCTCGGTAAAAAGCCGAATTATCTGATTAGAGATTAGCAACATTTTGTTTTTTTTTTGTAATAAAACATTTGCAAGAAAATTGATCAGTTTTTATCTTTTGGTACAGTCTTCTGTATAATATCTCGCGCAGCATTATTCCAATAATTGAGTATTCTATGACCAGTAATAAGATTCTCAGTAGTTTGCGCCAAGGCCCCGGCCCTGGTGCTTAAATAAATTTATTTATTGATGTTTCTTCATTATCTCTTAAATATTTGCTATTTAATGACTGAAACTCAAATCAATTTCATATAATTGACTGTAATGAAATTTTAATATATTTGTAGCAATATGTGTAGTTGCAATAATGTTTTAGATTTTTATATTATGAATTTCCCACTTCAATTATTATTAAATATACTTTAATTATTAAACAATTCTATTTATTTAATAAAACATTTATGAAGGTAATAATAAAAGATATATTTCCTCTATTGTCAATTTACTAATCGTTCATGCAACCATAATATAAGCCACAAAAATAAATTTAACATGGGAGCGAAAAAACAGCATAACTTCACAAATAATAAATACAACAATTGTGACTTTCGACATATATAACCTTAGAAAATAACAAGTCTAAAGAATGCATCGATATAATATGTCGTATCGTACATAATGTTGCTTATGACTAGTAGGTGGCTGGCGGAGGCAAAAACTGTGAGGTACCGTAAACCGGAGGTACTTTGCATCACTTTTTTGTCACTTTTCACAAAAAATTAAATATCTTTTAATGGGAACGAATAGTATTATTGAAATTAACAGCTCGTTCACACACAGCTATAAAAGATCATCGCACGCCAAATAACGCTCTCCATACAATCCCTTCAGACCGTTCACGCCTAAGCGGTTTAAGCGCAGATCAATCATAGACAATACACATCTTACGACGGAACCGCTCCAGAGGCGATATGCTAAAAGATAAACACTCCCGTCTCCAACGAAAACAGGAGAGGGGGTCATTGTAATTACAGAGCTGCCTAGACTGGTGGATGACAGATGTCAAGTTGACAGATTTCAGTACAAAAAATGTGCATTCCGTTGCCACTCCCTAATTCATCTGACCCCCTCTCCTACCACAGGAAGAAGCATTTGATAGCGTCATGTGAAAGTACAAAAGGTAAGCGCTCGCGGTTCAACAGATATCTGCTCACAGTTTTAAATCTGTGTGTGAACGAGCTAGGTGGCAGGTAATACGAATCGTAAATAATTTTTTTGTTGTGGATTTAAGTGTTCTTATCTATTTCATAAATTAATTACACATTTTTAAAAGTGATGCAAAGTAAGTCCTGTAAGGGGGAGTCTTATTTCTGTAATTTCTCATTGGGTTTTTTGTTTTACATTAACTCCACACACTATGTCATCTTTGAAGATGTTGTGTGGAGGGACTTTTTGAGGAGAGGAAGGAGTGAAATACTATTGTAGGAGGGAGGAAACGAAAACAGAGGCCGGCAAATCATTCCACAGCCGAGCTGTTGAACTCAAGAATGAGTCGTAGAGACGACCCATTATCATGTGACTAATGTCAACCGTGTACAAATGTTGGGCGCGTGTTTGGCGTATTTCCCGACTATGCACCGGTGCCAAGGGGATCAATGACACTAGTTCCTCGGAGCATCTTCCATTGTAATACCGGTAGAACAAGGTTAGCATTCCCATCTGACGCCTGTACTCTAAAGATTGCAATCCGTTTGTTAAGTTAGGAGAATCTATCAAACGGACCGAACGTTTCTGGTAACCCAAGAGAAAACCCTCTCGAGGTAACAGTCCATTCTTTGTTTCATAGCCCTCCGAGTCATTGGGGTTTGTGTGTCCTTTAGAGGCTTGTCAGGACTTGTCAGACTCCTGCTTCTCGCCGTTGTAAGGATGTTACTGTTATTTAAGTTCATGATTTTATTGTTTTTTTTTTTTTTTGGATTATGAGGAGAAAGGAAGGTCTGGGAAGGAAAAGGTATGAGGGGTGGGTATGAAGCTGGAGATCAGAGTGTCCAGGAGTGACGGACGTATGAATCCAACCCACCCACGGTATTGCATATTAATGCAATTTAACCTGATAAAAATATTGTGGGGATCCCTAATAGTCATTATTATCACATATAAATATATAAATCTGGAAAACAAAATTTATGAAATGATAGGTAATTAATGAAAATGCATAGGTATTTTAAATTTCGATTATTTTTTTTTTAAGAAGGACAAACATTCCCATGTTACAAATAACTTACTGTAATAAATATTTTAAAAACTACTACCATCACAGAAAGCAGAAAATGTTGCTTGTGTCGTGATGGAGGACTTAGTCGAGGAATCGAACACGGGATGCCTGGGTGGGACCCAAACACGATGCCAACTCAGCCACCGAGAAAAATAAAATAGGGTAGCTATCTGCCACCTGGCAAATATTGTGATAGTTGCTCATAATATTGAACTAATAAAATAAAAGAATAACAAAAAAAAATTATATGAAAGCAAAACTGTAATTATTTGTTTCCGCTACCAATATTTTGTAATTTTGGGATCGTGATTGATTTTGGCTGATTGATTGACTCACATTGATTTTCTCTGGGGAGGATTAATACCACCAAGTATATGAGCCCAATCACAGAATAAATCATCTTCTATGTTCGGTCACTTCTTAGCCTTTACAAATTTTGTTGTCGCACTTTTTGTTGCACTGGCATCATTAAAATTTTTTGACCCAGACTTCATTTTCTTATGTGAATACTACAAATGAGCCAATCAATAAAAAAACAATAATTGAAGTATGTTGTGAATTTTTTTTTTTAATATTACTGCTATAAAAAAAACAAAAATTATAAAAATTAACAAAACATATTAACTGCTTCTTGGAACAAAAATTTGTCGGTAATCAAGGACCTCATTAATTGAGTATTTTAATTTTAATTGCAACACAAACACGAACTCACCCGAACCACGCGCGATAATTTACAAACGCAGAGTTTCAGTATGGCCGAAGGTTCGGCAGATTTTCTGCCGAAACTAGATTTTTTTGCCGAAACCGAACTTAGGTCGGTCACTAGTTGTATGTGTTGTGAAATACAACATTTTGATCGAAAATTTAACAAATCTGCATAACAACCAACAGTATAATAAACTGTATTAATAAAAAAATACATATTATTTCAAAATTTTGAAAAATAACTTTCTTAGGTAAAATGACAATCTTTCGAAATCAATTTATGATTTTTCGTAGAAAGCTTTTTTGGTTGAGTCTGGCAGTGAAACAAGTTCAAGAAATCAGATAAGAGCATAAAAATAGGCAAAACGACTCAAAATACCAAAGCTGCTTTTCCGTTGATTATTTTATAAAGTTCAATAAAATCATTAAACCCAGATCATAAGTGAGTACACTCCATTGAACAGCTGCTAAGAATGATGATAATTTATTTGGTTGAAATATGTTTTATTAACACAGTTTGGGTGAGATTGTTTTTCGACCTTTTACGCTGGTCCTACTTGAATCCCTGGAAAGCATCGCTGTTAAAAATTTTTACATGAATATTGTACACCACTCTCTTTGGAAGGCTCCCAACTATAGGTCTACGTTTAAAACATATAAATAATATAAACATATATGTATATGCAATACAAGTCCTCCCATCTTCTTATCTGGATATATTTTGTTTGGAAGAATTTTTCATCAAAAGGAAACTTACACTTTGGCACTGGAGATGTGTAAATTGTTCTTTTTGTGGTACCAAAGTGAAAATCAATTTTTCGGAATGCAATAAAATATGTACATTTTTTACCCATAAAACGTCACTAAATGGCCCGACACTGACTTTAACTTCTGTTTATGGAGTCCTATTACAAAGTAAGTTATAATTTTGGACTACACTTTTATGGTTGGGGTACGGCGAGTACTATATTAAAAAAGTCATTCAAATGTATTAAACATTAAGACCGGCCTAAACTTGATACAGAAATCGTCGCAATAGATGAGTTTAAGGTAAAATAAATGGCATGCCTCCCTGTCCACACCTTTCTGTGTCGCACATATGTTTACATATGTTCACATATGCATCTTTCACTTTCACTTACATTCATTGTAAAGACGGTACCTGCGCGAGAATCGATCGAACCAAGTTCAGGCCGGTCTTAATGTTTGGCACTATATATATTTTTTTCGAAGATATATCAGTTTACAACAAATTCCATTTTCTCGAACAGGTTCCTTTTTTTCGCCTGCCTGAAGTATGTTAATTATGGTTTTAATGTTGTATTTTTTATTACACTTCTAAGGCTGTGTTGAGTTTTACAAATGGAATAAGAGAGGGAGGAAATGAAAATTACACCAATTCAATAAAACAATGTCTGAATTTTAGAGTTTATTTAATAATTATTCTAACATAAAATATAAAATGCATTTCTAATAAATTAATACAATTTATTTATTTTCTCTTGAAGAGTTTCATAAATCTATGAAATAGGTATTACTTTTTTTAATGTTAGACATTGAAAACAATAAAATAATTTATCAACAACAACAATTATTTATTTACATTGATGATGATTTCTTTTAGATAACAATAACAAGCTTTTTGTGAAATAATATTTCAATTATAAGATTAATAAAAAATGTTCTTATAGAATATGTGTACACTCATAATAAAATTAACAACGTAGGAGTAGATCAATAGGCCAAACTAAATCGAAATTAGTGGAAACTTTAACAATTAAACATACAAAAAAATCTGTGTTTTCCCAAGCAGAGGGATTAGTCAAAGGTCTTTCATTAAGTGCTTCCTATTTTTAAATTTAAATAAAACAAAGTGTGTGTGAGATATGATCGAAATTTTTTATTCATTTGAAAGGCCTTTCAATGCCATTATGTGTGGAATATAACATCGTTCAAATGTCATGGAAAGTTGGATATTTCAGATGGAGTGCATCCGATTCCAATTTTCCATGACTCTGGCGCATAAATCTGGCTAAATTTGAGCGATGGCATGGGTCATGTTGGCTTTGAGGGCCACTGTGGTTTGTGGCTTATTCGCATGACCTGCGACTTAAGAAAACCCCACAAGTAAAAGTCTAACAAGGTCAAATCGCACGATCTCGGTGGCCAGTTCACACCACCTCCACGTGAGATTTTATCATTAAACAATTAAACAGTTAATTAAATTTTAGACAATATTATCATTTGCACGCGTTGTTGAATGCTATATCCGTCCATGGTGATTTGGCAAAATAGACTGAATAAATTACAGCTAATTTGACAGATGTCGCAAACAATATGGCCGCTATCAACTGTCAAAGTTCGGAAGTCCCTATTGGAAGACCCTTTAGTCTGGTAGTTTCTATAAAGTTGAAAAAGTTTCCTTTATAAAGACAATAATTAAAGATAATTAAAATATTCATTGTCAGCGTTAAAAGGGATAGTAATTATAACAACACAATAATCAAGTGTTGGATATTAATATGGTGTAATTCTAAATAAAAAAATTGTACATGCAGTTGACCCGCGGTAATCCGGTCCCTGTGTAGTCCAGCACCCCATATTACCCGACATGCCTATAACAGTATGTAGTACATATAGATTTAATTTTACCATTTTTATAAGTATGTAATTTGTCAGATTACAAGGTACAGTGGTACCTCGAGATACGAGTGCCTCAACATACGAGATATTTGAGATACGAGCCGTTGAGCGAGCGAAGTTTTGCTTTGAAATACGAGCAACATTGGAGATTGTAAAATCCATGGGTCTGGTGGTGGATGAGAGAGACGTGAATGAGCTCGTCGAGGAGCACTCTCAGGAACTGATGACCGAGGAGTTACAAGAATTACAATTGCAGCAGCAGCAAGAAATCGGTTTCGAGGAGGAGCCAGAGGTGGGGGAGGTTATCTCTTCAAGTGAGACGAAGGAGATCTTGAGAATGTGGGAGAGAGTTTCACAGTTCGTGGAAAAGAAACACCCTGAAAAAGTTGCAACTGGTCGTACATCCCAGTTATTTAATGACGCTTGCCTAACTCATTTTTGCAATATTCTGAAAGCGAGGAAGAAACAAACCTCCTGGGACAGGTTTTTTTTTAATTCAGCGAAAAGGCAAAGACCAGTGAAGAGAAAAGCCATGACTAAAATTAAGTAAACAGTAGCATTTAAGTTGTGTGTAAGTTGCATTTAATTGACCAAAAAACAAATACACGTTATAAAACCAGGTTATTTCTTTACATTCTCTTTAATTAAGTTTTTATACAATATTTGTCATTTATAAATACATTTTTCTTATTCAAAAACACGTAACAAGAACAACTGGGGTGGCATTTTGGGGGCTGAAACAGATTAATGTCATTTCAATTAATTTCAATGGGGAAAATTGCTTTGAGATACAAGCAAATTGACATTTGAGCAATGTTACAGAACGAATTAAACTCGGATCTCGAGGTACCACTGTACTCCTTTTCAAAAAAGTTCCAGACTACAAGGGGCAGTGGCAGTACTCTACTGTAGTCCGACAAATTCAATCATCTGACACCTTGCAAAACGTTTGTCTGATTACCGTGGGTCTACTGTATATTTTCTAATGCTGTACATCAAAAAATATCCAATAATAATAGAAATTAAATCTAGAAAGTGAAATAAGTAAGCCAAACCTGATAAATTTAATATATTATTATATTATCTTATATCATATTAAAATGTAACAAATATAAACAATATATTTATAATTATTTGTTAGCCTCGCATATATTTATTCTATACATATTCAAAGAACTATTATTCAAAATAATATGTAGGTACTCGAAGAATTATTTCTTTAATCAAAAATATTATTTATAAATAAAATGTCTTAGAATAAGTAGCGCAATACATTATATTATTACAGTAACTTACAAGGTAAATATTCTCTGCAGTACCATGTGAATATTTATTATATATACTTAAAGAGATATTATTAAAAATATTATATATTTTGAAGAAATATAAAAAAAAACTAAAAATTCTTTGTAAATAAATGTCTTAGAATAAATGTCAATTCATAATGTTTTGACAGTACGTAACTTACATTATACAATAACGTAAATCTGCTCTGCTCTGCAGTACCTCATCAACAATGATAAGTATTATTTGGTCATTTTTTTCTTCTATTATGGTCATTCATTGACTTGTGATGCACCCCAGGGTGAAATCAAATTAGTTAAAAATTACATAAACTCTTAAAAAAATAATATATATTTTTCTGTTTTTATTTTTTCACAGCTTTCATAAATAGACTAGCAGCATTATTCTGAAGAGTGTGATGGGGCTAAGATATATAATGTTATAACAATTTGTTTTAAATTTTTGGTTTCAGACTTTACTAGCTTTTTTGTAGCTATGTATATTATTTGAACTGCCTTTGCTAACCTTGGGAATTGAATGTAAATTCTTCGTTCAATGATAAATAAGCAATATAAAATAGATATCAAGTTAGAAGATGCTGATTTTAAATATTCAGATGAAATACTGTTAAAAGCATACAAATTATATTGTTATAGCGCAGATCTGTAATAGTAGGATTTGTGAAGCTGAAAGAATTTATAAAATGTTCGCCCAAGGATCGCATTGCCTTTCAAAAACAAATGTTGCCAATTTTCTTTATAAAATAAATACACATTTTTTTATTGACGAATTAGAGTGACGTCAGAAATTTACCTTTTGAATGAACACCGCTAGTAAATTTGAAAAATCATAAGGTAAAAATTTAAAAAAGATATACATTTTAAATGCAGAATTATTAATTAAATAATAATAAAATAATTTTATATTTAAAGGAAGGTACCTACTTTATCGCTAGCCTGAATTCACAATCATCAGTTGAAAATTTCATTGCTAATTTGAGTTCATTACGCAGGAATATTTTACATCACTGACAACCCAAATTAATATATTCAATTACCTATAGCTCATGTGAGTCATGTGCAATCCTTTCACTGACAACCCAAATTAATATATTCAATTACCTATAGCTCATGTGAGTCATGTGCAATCCTTTCAGTGACACTTCATAATAATAATTTTTAGGTGTTCAGTTCAACTTAGACCTAACAGCAGGGGCGTAGCTACCGCCGAATCAATGATACGGGGCCCCTAGGCTTTTGTTTCTTTTGTGAGAAATCTTTACCCATCATTTGGGCCCCCAACTAATTTTGATACAGGGCCCCTCCAAGGCACGCTACGCCACTGCCTAACAGATATTATTACTTGTCCCAACTATTATAACACAAATTATGTAGGTGTAGATTTCTACTATGTATTTATTCCATGACAAACGATGCCAAATGATTTTATAAACATATTTTAATGATTATATGTAATATAATTAATTGTATGATATCTTCAATTTTCTAATGATCTAGTTTACTGTTTCATTATTATTGCAATTATTCATTTATTGATACAGAAGCTATAATTTGTACTTAATAATAAATAAGTAATTATAATACATTGCCTTCTAAAAAATAAAGTAGATATTTGGCAACAGCTTGTAAAGCTTTTGTAATATAATAATCATACATTTTCTTTTGATTTGAAGTAGAACATAGAAGAAATGATGTATATGAATAATTCGGTATATAATATTTTTAAGCATGTAGGTCATACTGTTAATTAAGAAAATATAATAATTAGATTCTAAATGTATTGGATTTTAACTTCAGATTGATTTGAAAGGTACCTTTCATTTCCTTTTTCTGTCCTGCGTACACTTGGGGCAGTACCATTTGCCCTTGGGCTTGATGGTGAGGCCCACACAGGCAAAGTGGAACCACTCGATGGGACAGTCCGGGTTATCACAGCCAATCATCTCCCCGTAGGACACCTGGTGGCACAGGCAATAGGTGGGTTCGTTGGGGTCCACCGGCATGTCCAGCACATCACTGGGGTGTCCCATGCCCGAGGACAGTTCATCTTCTTCATCATCTTGACCCTTGACTCCTCCTACTCCAGTTCCGATCCCCTTGCGCTGGTGTTTCTTCTTGTTGGTGACGGTGGATCTTCCACTGGTAGTGTTTCCGTCTTCATCACTGGAAGCTCCGGATCGCTTCTTCTTTCCCGCCGCTACAACTCCTGTATTCCCACCACCCCTTATTTTTTTTCTTCCTCTCTTTGTGCTCGCAGAGCCAGAGTCCTGGTCTCCAGATGCCAATTGAGCAGCTCTTGAATTCAAAGCTTTGTCTTGGATTTCTGCATCAAAACGGGCTAAATCTGCGTCCAAACGTCTAATGTGCTTATCCACTAGTTCGTATGTCTGTATAGCTAGCTGAACTTTGTCATCACAGTACTCTTTGGCTTTATTAAAAAGTCCTTGAATTGAATTCACCTTTTCCTTTCTGGTAGTATTGTCCATGGAAGGAATATTAGGCAGCAATTCATCAGCATTAAGATCGATTGTCTTCATCAAACCATGAGCTCTGTCATCGAGATCCCTCATCAACTTAAAATTCCTTTGCAATTCTATTGGCAGATGTTGTAAACTGTCCAGATAATGCTCCAAATAGAGAGCTGACGTCATTGTGGAACTAGTATTTTACGATATCAAATAAATTATCAATTTGGAGAATTACAATTAGGTTGAAGAATTAGAAATAATAAAAAACAAAAATACAGCACGTTCGTTCCCGCGAATAAAATAGAAAATGTCAGATAAAATGTCAAAATACGAACGTAAACATCACAACTTCTTAAACAGTTTTAGGCTATTATACAGTGGTGTTTACGAGCCCAAATGACAGCCAATACCGGGTATAGTTGTGTCGCATTGTTTGAGTTTTTTTCACAAACATAATAAATCCACAAATAAAAATGTTTTATAATTTTCATACATTTGATTCGATACATACTTAAATAGATTATTATTAGTAAATTCCTTTATCTGTCATGTCTTTTGGATTTCTAATTTAATTTCGTAGACTAATTTAATTTCGTCTAATTTTTCTTCTAATTTAATCTTTCGTCTAATTTAATTTCTAATTTAATTTTAGTGAATTGCACCTTTAAAATGGCAGAGGGTTTGACGGCCAAGTTTAGTGAGCAATATTTTTTGTAGGGTGGCTGTTTTAAATATTTCATAAACGCGTTCCAGTTTGTTCCAAATATTCATTTAACATCACTCCCGCCACACTCCATTTCCGTTAATTCGTTCAGAGCCATAATAATTATGTCAAATCTGTAAACAGTTTTGAGACTTTAAGAATTGCTCGGGTTCGTTTTGAGAAATATTATTTCATTTCAGCTATGTTAGAATCTAGTAACATTTTTCCGGAGGCTAAATTTTAGTTACAGACAACTATTGAAGGCACCTGCCAGACCTCCAGTCCACCCAGTGGCGGTCCGTGACTTTCCATTGAGTTAGATAGAGTGCTAAAATTGAAAATTACGACATATTTGATAATGTTGTGGTTGAAAATGAATTTCATTTTATTTTCTAATTTCAATTTTTTGAATGAAGTTTTTTTTTTAAATTTTAGATCTCCTTAAAAAAAATTTAATAAAAAACTCATTTTACAACACTGTCGTATTGTTAGTCTTAGCACTCTACTTCACAATTGGTCTAGAACCACCCCTGAGTTTACCTTACTCAACCCCTTTTCCTCAACCTTCCTGTTTCCCACAGCTCCAAAATCAGCCGCTAAGCCAGTGTTCCGCAAACTTTTTATGGTCAAGGTACACCAACCAAATCAAGACGTTTTAGAGGTACACCAAAGACAAAAAATCAATGTTTATTTAATATTTATTATTTATATCAATAGGATCCCGAATACGATAAGGGGAAGAAGATGGTGATGATGAAAAATAATGTAATATGAACATTAGTTTAATGAAAAATTTGGAGCAATCGCTGCTCTCATCTCTTCGTCGATCGTACTCAGGCTTTCTCTTTTTTTAATTAAGTAGTTCTAGGTTTTAGTATTAATTAAAACCCCAATTTGCAGGTCAAGTAGGTCGTGGCAAGTGTTAATAGAATTGCAATAGCACGCTTTGAAATCAGTGTAAACACATTTTTTATATGCAGCCCAAAATGTGCTAGCTCTGTTTCGGAAAATTTTAGTTTTAATGTCCAATCAGTTTTTAGCTGCGTGAATTCTTCCTGCTCGTTTCCCGGTAAGTGTCCAAGGAAATGCTAACTGAGAATGGATTTCGTACCCAGTCCATAGGTTTCAGGTCACGCTAGGGAAAATGTGAGTTTATTTTTTTCCCTAATAGCTCCAAGTGCTTCACTATCAAAAAGCCTGTAGGTATTTTTTTCTTGAGTTTTGCATTTTTTTGTTGAGTTCCTTTAAATAAGCGTACATGTCCGTCTGATTTGCAAGTTTTGCTATTCATTATTTTTTTTAAACAGCCAAGCAAAATCTGAATTCTGGGTCTCTAAAAACGTCTGGGTCTCATTTTTTGGCTCGCTTGCGGCGAGGCACACCAACTAATGATCACGGTATACCACTGTGCCGCGGCACGCACTTTGCGGAACACTGCGCTAAGCCAGCGATTGGTAATTCTGTCCAACACAGGGCTCCTCTATGAATATAATAATTATATATTTATAATATTTTACACATCTGAATATTATAATCTATCCACATAATATTATTAGGTACCTACACAGAGACCAATTTAGAGATAGGCAGATATAACTCATATCTATCTCTAAAAAGTATTGGCAAATTAGGAGGGTTGGAAAATTTACACTCTTTGCAAAGGTGGGTGGCCTTACCACCAGTAGCGTAGCAAGGGGGGTGGTCCCCCCCGGGTGCCACCCGATGCAAGCGTGCAAAATCGCCCGATTTAACAGTTCCAGACTTCTTTTTCTTGAAGTCACGAGTCTATGTCAACAAGCCTCAGACTCTTGAAGCCCTCAAAGAGAATATCCGTCAAGAATGCGAGAACCTATCGACGGAAGTTCTGCATAGAGTGATGGAAAATGCCATAAATCGAGCCCGTGGTCATCAATTCTGGGGCGGCCACTTGGTCTGTATCATTTTCTCAACTTAATGGAAAAAAATCAAATAAATCAATAAGACATCAAATAAACACAATCCAAAAGCAGAACCAAAATTTTTCATTCATAAAAAAAATACAGCCAAAGAACATTGGGTGACAACTTTTGCGCTACCTTGTACTACTTGTCATAATTGTGAATCTTACTAATTGTTGACGATAATATATGCCTTGAGTCTGCAATTAATGACTGATATTTTATTTTAACTACAAGTTTAGAAAGTTTACCTAATATTTGATTACTCATCGATTCATCAATGTTTGATTTTTATAATGTGCCATAAGTAGATAGGTATCCCTTTGTTTTAGTGCCATTCTTTACACACATGAGTTTTATTCGTGTCATTTATGTGTAGGTACATTGAATTTTCTGTAGATGAAAATAGTTCACAAATATTTATAATGATACAATACTTTACCTACCTATTGATTTTTTCCTTGTAATATACTATTACTTATTTAATAGATCTTTATGACAACCTCTAATAACCGGTCGTTTTAAGTTTTTTTGTTTTGGTTGAGCCCTGTGTTTTAGTGCCATTCTTTACACGTATGCGTTTTATTCGTATCATTTAATTGTTGACTGATATTTTTGTAGATGATAAGAGGTTACAAAAAATTTAAATGTTATTTCCAATATTAAGTAGATACCTACCTACTGATTTTTTTCTTTTAATAGATATAAATTCTTTCTTTTAAATTTAATTTTAATAGACAATTAATTGTTTAATAGATCTTTATGGCCCCTTTACCTATTATTTAAAGTTTTTTTTTTAATATTGCGATATTTTGTATTATAATGTTACATCACAAACCACCAATTCAATTTTTTCGTTACAATACCTTTTTGATTTATTTATTGTTGAATTTTACACATAGTAAAATAAAACAATTAATTTCATAATTTTAATAATTTTACACATTTATTTATATTAATTTTATTTTACTCTCAGGTTAGAGATTGAAACATTGTCATGAAACAGTTGAAACAAGCACCTTTGTATGAAAACAAAAAAACCCAATTTTTAATTTCGCTCTATTCTGTTCCAGAATAATATCGCAGTAAAACTATGTTTTTTATGCCAAATACTCTTAATTAGTGTAACTAAGAGCGCTTATATACAAATAATAAAAAATATATTTAAAGTTATTTCATTTCAAGATATTTATGTACATAGTTTTTAAAATTATTGTGATATGTCACCATTCATGATCTCATTGAATACTGTTACAATAATGAAAATGTTTAACATTGATTACAATTATTCAATTTTTTCCAAAGATATTTAGAGCGTTTCAATTATTTCCACATACTGTTTCAATCGTCCACACTGTGGGGATAATTGAAACAGATTTCCCCATCGTCTTTAAGTGGTTATTGTAGCTTACCTGTACAAGTTGTGGCCACCCAATAAATTTAATTTGGGAACTAGATAGATTATAATTCATCTAGTAT
The DNA here is from genome assembly GCA_936435175.1 of Glyphotaelius pellucidus. NCBI lineage: Eukaryota > Metazoa > Arthropoda > Insecta > Trichoptera > Limnephilidae > Glyphotaelius > Glyphotaelius pellucidus. The sequence goes on from OW386537.1 coordinate 25,889,630, forward strand.
AAACATCTTATCCATAAATACAAAATTACTACACACAGTTAAAGTAAAATTGTTTCAACCATCCCGTTAGTCCCTTTTTACATATATATTACTACACACAGTTAAAGAAAATTGTTTCAACCATCCCTACAGCCCCTTTTTACTTATTTTTTTCTTCTAACTTAAATCTTAAATACCAGTATTTAAAAAAAATATTTTGATTAGTTTTAAATGTTGAAATAATTTATGTTTAAATTTTTCAGATCTTCCGAAATCGCACCAAACCAACGGATATCAGTCTCAAATCCTACTTTTTGTTCAACAGGCGCTATATTTTGTATTTTTGTATTCAGAATGTAAAATTTCAGTTGTGGAATCATCTCCCAACACATTTTGAAGAAAAACATTCTCTTATTTGAAGTGCAGTAATAAAATTCTAATCGCAGACTAATATGAATGTGCTGCCAAAATCAAAGATAAACCATTTTCATGTACTGAGTGTAGTCTTAATTCACCCCATAGAGATTTATTTAAAACCAGTTTTGTGTTCAGAATATAACGATAAATTAAATAACAAGTTGCAGATTCATAGTGGACGTAGTCAAGTTTTACATTCGAGTTGCATGCCATACGCTGCAATTTTTTTGAAATTGACTGTTCCATGTGTCACTATTATTTTGGTTCTCTAACGCAAAATCAATCTTAAGTTGAAACCTGCCTTGTGTTATAAACATATTGTAAAAATTCGAGATGCGAAATCCTATTACATGGATACCATTATCGATTTTCGAGAGCAGTTTTAATTTGTAGCAGAATTTAAAACATGTTTTTTTGGAAGAAAATCGATTCATGTGATTTAAAAACCGTCGTATAAAAAATGCGTTACAGTGTCCATCATCAGGGCAGATGAGATGGCTGATGATGGACACTGTAACGCTGTCCGAAACGTTGGCTAAAGAAGGAGGTAGCGCAACACGGCAAAACACCCCAAAAATAAATAACAAAAATTCTTTTGGCCGTGAAAACCTAAAATCATACCTAAACTTACCTTGTATATTCATTTTTAACGTTTGTTGATTTATATCTTCTAAATGAACGTATTTTTAAGCCATAATATTTTTACGGGAGTTCCTTACTGGCCCTGCTCAGGCTCAGTAGGAACACGATTCTGACCCAAAAGTTGCATCAGCCTGATTCTGTGGATGTTGATGGTGTCACGATTTAGTTTGTACGTTTCGCACCGTCAGTTGTGACGACGCAGAAATGTATAAACTCTTCTTAGCTTCTCTTTCTGAAACAGCGAAAATTAGTAACACTTTTACGTGGTGCTTCTTTCAGCTTCCTTGTCCTCTACTCGACTTTCCTTTCACCTTGCAAGGCAAGGTGCATTCCATCGAAAAGCCATTCGAGACGTGTGTGCAAAGTATATTGCAGACCGACTACTCTCTTCCTTTTTAGTAAATAATGTTTGTGGACAGTCACATGAAACCATAATGATTAGCCGAATGGAAACTTTTGATGGTTTGATTTTTAGTTTTCGTAAGTTATTTCCGTTCCTGCTGTTGAATTTAACACTATTTTCAACTACGTATATGGCATACATGGATCAAATTGTCGAATTGGACCCGAATTGAATTATGTAAACATTGTGTTGGGTAATTTTTCGTATTTTTTTTTATTTGTATTTAAATTTATTATAGTGATCATTCAGTTTATTCACACAATGGAACGCAGGTGTTCAAGAAGAGACACTTTTATTGTTATTGATCATCATCATCACTCTTGGCACTACAACCTCTGGTGGGTCTTGGCCTCCTCAAGAGTCTTCCTCCAATCATCTCGGTTTTGTGTCAGTTCTCTCCAGTTTAGAAGCTCCAAGATAGATATATCTTTGAGGACGTTGTCGCTCCATCTTAATCTTAGCCTTCCCAGGCTCCTTGGCCCTATCGGTCTTGAGATCAGCAGGAGAAAGTTAGTTTTACTGTCCCTTTTTCGGGAAAAAAATGGCTGATACAACTTCAAAAATAACAGTTGATGCTGGATGCGCGTTCACATTGCATTGTTCTGTGGTGTCATGGGCGACTGAGGAATAAAATACTAGGCACGGGGTGTATGAATATCAAACGAGTGTTGAGTTATAACCGATCAAAGGTCTATTTTGACCCATGTAATCCAGTTAGTGGTTAGTGTTAATAACGATAATATGTTTTACCCTACCGTGAGTAACCGATAGTGAGAATGTATCAAAATTACATCTATTTACCAACTTCCAATTAGGTATGGGTACCGCTCGGGAATCATTTATTGGTAAACAACACACCTGCCGTTACCCCAAGTGGTTCGCTCTTGGGGTAACGGCAGTTACTTCGTTTGATCTTGGTCTTGGCGGTATATGCGTTTGCCAATCTACTGCTTGGCGGGCCGGATCGGGAGAAACTGATTGATGGAGAAATTTTACCTCTCCAGCCGGACTTTCTAGACCGCAGCGGGAGCGATGGATTCTTACTTACACTCCTGGACACATTGACCCCCAGATTCCTACCCACTCCTTAACCTTTTTCGTTCCCTGAACTTCCTCTTCTTCCTTATTAAGACCCTCCACACGGCATCCCCAAAGATGACATAGGCCCCGAGGGAAATTGTTTTCCTCAGGGAAGCTATAGCAAAAAAAATAGTACCTACATATCCAATATTTATGTTGTCAGAAAGTGTATTTTTTTGTAGTAGGTAAAGGACGATTTTACGCAATTTACAGTGCAGGCGCAATTGGAACGGTCCGCTCCGGGCGCCGACCTGCCAAGACGCCAAGGAGCCAAGGAGCCAAGGAGCCAAGGAGCCAAGGCACTGATAATGCCTAACGAGCGCCCTTGTTTTTACTATCGCTAGATGCCGTTTGGGTCGGGGTGGCCCTGGTCTACCCTAAACTACAATTAATTAGTTAGTAAATTTTAAAAAAATCCAATCTTACTATTTGTTTATTCCCCAAAAAAGTACGTAGTTTATCATTGAAGAAGAAGATAACACTTATAATCCAATTAGATTATAAGTGTTATCTTCTTCTTCAATGATATATTACGTTGACGGGAATAACCTTCAAAAGTTATAAAAAGAGAGTTTTTCTCATAAAAAAATTGAAGTACGTAATTACTTATGTACAAAGTTTAATAAAATTTAATACCAAAGTGAGATTAAAATAATTTTTCTTAAGCACCATTGAAAATATGGTAAGTACCTCCTTTAAGGGTCCACTATTCGTATTTCGACCGATTTCTTACATATCTCCCTTAAACATTTGAAGTTTTTAAGCTCTTAAAAAAATATATGTTATTTTTGAAGATAATATCTAGATACGTTCAACACCGAAACGCAAATTATATGAAACTCCCTCGATAGAAAAAAATCGCAAAGTATGCTCCGAAAATTATTTAAAACAAGTCTTTTTCTATTATTTTACAAGTTATATTTATGAAAAAATTCACAATGTTTCTTTAAATGATACTTAAGATACGTTCCACGAGATTTTTGCTCTATTTTAAACGAGTCATGTTTGCGCATTTTTGCTGCGATTTCATCACTTAAAATATTAGCGCGCTCTGTCCAACATTCGTAATTACACATCTCTCCATCTTCTTCTTTTTCAGCCGAATAGCGCCGCCTTAATATTTCAGGAATTTTCAGATTACTTATGATGGTTTATTGAATTAATCTGTGAAAAGCAGAAAGGGGAACTCCTCATGGCCCACCTCAAATTAATGATAATAATATTATATTAAAAGGTCGTACTCTGACTTCGGGGAGGTGGTGATTGGTGATCCTTATACATGATGCGATATCTGCCTATATAATGTCAGTATTATTCGAAGAAGTAGCGCTACCTTTCCGATATGGAAGTATCCGCTAATGGTTGATCCACAAATATAAACGCAACGAATTTGTTTAAATGAATTTCTAGCTTACTCGGAAAAGTTGTATTTTCTCCTATTGACTGGACTTCCACACGGAAGTTGCAAACCAGCAATTTTAGTGAGCAGTTTCTTCACAAATTATATCCGTCGAGCTTTTTGGCTCCCAATGAAAACACGCCAAATACACGTGCCAAAAGAGTATAAGTAGGTATATTGTATGCACTGAAACATCGCATTGCGGAAACACGATCTGTCAAAGGCAGAAGGAATGTTTCATCTTGCCAATTAGATATTATTTTCTCATTTGGTCAAACACCTAAAGATAAATCTATCTCTCCATTTTAGCTAACGGGTCTGGGACTTATTTTAATTTTGAACTACCGACTCTTTTGTAAAAATCAATCAATAATTATCTCGAATTCTTATCGGACGTTTCAACTTCAATAAAAGAGATAAACCGACTCTTAACCTGCGCTACCGATGACCTGTAATAACATGACAACAATATAGTATGATAATTAAGTTAATTGACTTTATAAGATAATATATTGTGGAAAGCAATGTAGATTGTAGGTGTTTCCACGTCTCGTTCTCGCAGTAACCGACTGTGAATATTTTCTCTAATGTGGTATTATCATCGCCGGAGATAAATATATTTTTTTTACATGAATACCGCACTACAGTCCCAACTGTTCCCAACTGGCTGGACCCAGTGAGACTATGGTATACCCAATTATCGGAGTATGGTGTGAGGCCGAAGATAATGGAGACGGGAAGGAGTTGGGTAAGAGTAAAGTGGGGAAGTGCCTGGCTGCTCAGATGTAGTCACCAAACATGGCTAAAGCCATTTTATGCTACTTTTCAAACAAAGTTCAATTCTGAATGGTGGTCTCACACCAGGGCGATACTGAGCGTGTATTTCACTCCGGAACGTACCCCAAATATTCTACATAATATATTAAGCCGAGATCCTTACCCCTCCACCATGGAAGTCATTTTTTTTTTTACATGAGCTCCACACAAGAGGCCCTGAGGAAAATAATTTCCCTCAGGGCGTATGTCATCTTAGGGGATGCTGTGTGGAGGGTTTTTTAAGGAGAGGAAGGGGAGGAGAGTTCTGGGAAGGAAAAGGGTTTCAAGGGTGGGTAGGAATCTGGGGTTCAGGGTATCCTAGTCATCCGCCTCCAAGACCTAGACAAACCTCACCCCATGAACCCCGGTACCCCTGCTGAATCACCAAACGTAGCGAACCACTTGGGGGTGATCTATGGCAGAAGTGTTGGTTATCCAGTAAAGGTTCCCGGGGCGGCGGTACCCATCCCCGCATCCCAAATTGATAACTCCATTTTTTATTGTGATAATAATAAGAATCTGAAAAAAAGTCCAGTTTAATTCTAGTAAAACATTTTTTGTAAAACATTAAAATTACGACTTCCTTTTTTTTCCTTGTTTTCCCAACTTCTGCGCCAATCGGAAAGAAAACATATATTTGTGAAAATCTTTTCCGAAAAAAAATTGTGATGATTATCGATTACATATTTGTAGAATCTCTTTACTACCTTGATATGTTTTTACGTCTACCTTTATCGAGTTATTATGGACATATAATGGACGTAAAGAAAGGAACGTAAAATATGGTCATTGTCGACTTGGAACATTTCTTGGCATAATGTGAAAACAATCCAGTAGTCATCTTGTTAGTATATAAGTGTTAGAACATGACGTAGAAGTAAGTAATGTCAGCGCAGATAGCGGACTGGGGCGGTCACAGCCCCATTTGGCCCTCTTCAGCCCCGCGCCCCCGCCCGGCCCCACCCTCGTCCCACCCCCCGCAGCCCCCTGCAGCACCCACCAGCCGTGGCCCACTAGCACCACTAGTTCCTATCAGTAGCTTCACACCAGCATCCGACACGAGACGTCAACTCAAACAAGAATCCGTCAGTGTATCGCAAAACAAATCGGGACTTATCTGTTATTGAATAATCGAGTACATTGATTATTATTTTTGTTAATTGCTTTATAAAAGTAGATAGTTTGAACGATATCAGCGTTGGAAAGAAGTGTCTCGCCATGTCTCTTCTGAAGAAAATCTGGAAAAACAACTCGAAACACAGAAGTAAGTGCATTTCAAATGTTTTATGAGAGTCGCTTTAGATACTAATACTCGTTTTTAATTGGACTCTTAGACATAACATGGAGTGACAACTTTGATATACTGTGGCTGCACAGAAACTGGAAACTGTACACTCGATGTTACTTATTAACTGCCACTTGGAAAATCTTTAGAGTCTACGTAATACAGTGCTTTTCACGATATCTTCTAATAGAGAATTGAACGTATAAAATATATCAGAGCGTATGATTGCGTTTATAAAATCATCGTTAAAAATAATTATTTTTCAAATCTATGAAATTTTATAATGAATATTTGGTTTTTATATCATTTTCCAATAGATTAAAATTTTTATCAACGTGTTATTTTTTCCATCTACTTTAGTCTCAGTTTTGTTTGTATCTTGTTTATAACTTATCTGTGTGGATGGAGAGGGAGTTCTGGGAAGGAAAAAGGCATGAGGGGTGGGTGGGAATCTGGGGGTCAGTGGGTCCAGGAGTAGACGTACGAATACATCCCTCCCACTGCAAGGCCATTGGTTGAGAGTTGGAGAGGTCAAAGTCTCAACCGGCCTCTCCCGATCCGTCCCACCACGCAATTCGTGGGCAGACACCTGTCACAAGAGTAAAATGTAACTGTCTTTACATGTCACAAGAGTAAAATGTAAAGACAGGGAAACTACGTCACCAATTATGTTTGGGCGGAGTTGTGAGGCGGGTTAAGATAGGGGCTGTAGGAAGGGAATTATTAATGTGGGTTTTGAAGAGGTATGGATTATTTATTTATTTGTAATAAACAAACAGCGCATGGTTTTATACATATTTTAAGTTGACTGAAGTCAAGCCAAAAAAATAACTTACGTGAATGTTGCTTGGAGATGAAGTTTTACTGTATCTGGGGAGAGTAAGAGGAATATAGGATAAGGATAGAAGATGTAATTTGTCTGTTTTACCATCTTTATGAATGAGGAAAAACCGACAAATTACTTCAAACATATCGTACGTAATATTTTTTTTTTATTGTTTTACATATTTATTTGAAATTCGATATCAGAAGTTAATTACAGCTTTAAAATATTATTATCGGCAGGTACTAAATATTTAGACACTAGTTGACATACCCCCTTACTAATACACGTGTTTTAAAATTTTCACTACTGATAAACAACCGTTTACCATACATTAATGGTTGTTTATCAGTCGTGTAAAATTTTATCAGTAAATGTGTAAAACATCGCGCATATTTTCATTCTAAAAATATTTGTTTTTTAATATTTATGGCGACCATTAGAATGGTGCTTTCCTCGTTATCTCAAAACTTATAATTTGGAGATGTCTGATAATAAACTGAGCGATATATAAGAAGAAAAAAATATTTTTTGCAAAACTTATCTAAAAGTCAATTGTTAAACAATTATTTTAACTGCAATCAGGTGCAATTTGTCGTGTAAGGAGTTGTACTCTGACCGCAAACTTTTGATAAACAAAGGCGTGCGTACTAAAATAGCGTTATTTGACAGCTAATCATTCAAAGATAAAAACACACACCTATTGTATTTTCATCTCTAATAATTACGTATTGATATTGCTATCACTTTTTTTATCTTTAATTTATTTTTATATGAATATCGCACATGAATCCCAATTGCTCCCTGTCTGGAGCCGGAGTGAGGCTACGATATTCCAATCGGGGTGTGAATGTGGGGAAGTTCCTACCTGGCTTTACAGATCTGGTCCCCAAACATGGCTAAAACCATTTCAAGCAACTTTTAAATTCTGAATTGTGGTCTTTAACCAGGGCGATACTGAGTGTTTCTTCTATTCATATCCACATAAAAATTTAAAAAAATTGACGTTTTTCTCATTAAACAATTTTTAAATGATTACTTCTCTATACACATTAAATTATCTTATATACTAGCTGGTTCTCGGCATGCGTTGCAATGCTATTCAAAGAAATAAATTGATTGTCCCTGCACGTCATTTCCCGTGCGTCCCCGTTCCCTTCCACCTTCCCTGCCTTCCTCCTCCCTCGTCTCTTCCCTCTCCGCGAACCCCACATCTCCTGTTCCCCTCCCCCCTGCCTTTCCTCCCTGGCGCAAAAATATATGAAATACACACATTTTCATTTATAAAAATTTCATAACGCCAGAGCTTACCATTATATATAGCCTATATGTTACTCTGATATGTGAGCTATATTATAGTACAGTTTCATTAAAATCCATTCAGCAGTTTTTGCGTGAAAGAGTAACAAACACACATACATCCATACAAACTTTCGCGTTTATAATAATATTATTATAGTAAGATAACTCTGTTGCATATTTATCTGCAAATTTGAAGCTGTGCAAAACGGGAGCAAGTTATATCTTGCGTATATGCATGTTAGGTCCATTTTTACAACGAACCAGAAGCTCGAGATGCATCTTTTTGTGTTAATCTGCAATCTGATTGAATCTGATGCATTTTCTGCACGTGGTGATGAATCCCGCGCAAAAAGGTCCAATGTGTCATCGATTATCTTCGCGAATTACTTCAATAAACTCGATCCTTTTTAAAATGTAAAACGTTAGTGCGGAATAAACTTGTTATTATTATTCAACAATTTCTCGAATGCAACATTCAAAATGAGGTTTCTTTTCGATAGAAACACGCCCAATATATCTCAGCCTTCCTTTCTAATAGCTTCAAATTACTATTTGAGGGGCTGCAGGAGAGAACTAAATTGCTGGTTTTTGTGTCAATTCTATGAGAGCTGCTCTGTAGACTGTTAGACTGTAGACTATATCTAGTACCAACCGTAAACTGATGAAATTGGTTCGTCTATGTCTAATAGATAGTCATGTAATTATTACCATTATTAAACTCGCGGTAGGCACTTGTATGTCCGAAAATATGTGTCATGGCACTCTTATTTCGTACATCGATGTTTGCAAACTAAGTGCGGTCCATTCACAGGGTGGCGGAAAAACGTTTAACTTAGTTAATTTTGATTTATTATAGAATACTTAAAAAAAGTAACATTTTTTTTTGTTATAAATAGACCTCACTAGATTATACCTTATACCTGTTCAGAAGTCTACATAGTACATTGTTCTTCCATGGTGATAAAGTAAATTTAGAGTAGATTTTAATGTGTTGCTTCTATTGATTGCGTTGTATTTATGGTTCGTGTATCTATATGTTATTCTTTATTTTCCATCGTTCGCGTATATATTATTCATTGTTTTTATTAATCAAATCTCTTCCTGTTGACTTGATAGCATTTTTTCATTTGTTTTTGAAATCTAGATTGTTTATTTTGCGTTTTAATTACGACTGGAATAATATTGCACAATTTTGGTCCGTGGTAGTTCTTGTCCTTTGTCCAAAAGTAATTATTATTCATTGCGAGTATTAATTAATATGTTATGCGAGTGTATAGTTCTGATTATTTGTTTGTATGGAGTTGTTTATTTTTTAAACTGATTTCAACAAGAATATTAATCAATTTGTATTAAAGAGATAAACAGTGAGCAATGAAGTTAAAATAGATATTAACAGTAATGATCATATCAATATTTTTGGGTCACCCTTTACATACATTACTTTAACTATGGTAAGTTAGTATTTCCAATTAATATTTTTTTTGTAAACAAGTTTGCTCTAATAATATATAATTATTTGGTATAGTGGTGTAAACAATACGCGATAAAAATCCAAACTTTCATTTCTTAAATAAATGTTTTTGTTAAGTAGCTAGTATTCATATAACTTAAAATAATTTTATAAAGACGTTTAAAAATATAATTTCTTGTTCTAACATGGTAATAGGGCAAATACCTTGATTGATGGCTATTGATTGATTAACTCGATTATTTGGCATTTTGTTCTGCAAATTTGTTTGTTATGTTCCGGTTCAAGATGGTGGTCGTATTGCATGCACCCTTTTTATCCTGGCAGAGTTCACATGATTGTGGTAGCTGTCAAATCGGAATTGGACGCGAAGTCTACTGTTCACAGAACTAGTAGTAAAATCAGATATTTGTGCATTTGAAAGTTGTGAATTAATAAAGAAATTAAAAAAACAGTAAGAATGTTATGCGCTAGCCAACTCCATCATTTTGATTACGGTATCAATTACAAATAGCGACAGAACCTGTGGTAAATGCAACGATCAAAAATTATTACTACGCACTTGCATCAATTATGCAGATATGTTCAATTATTTCGATCGCGATAACTGGAAAATTATATTTTGATCTGAATATCTTTGGTTCAAGGTAATAAATACTTTCAAGCGTTCTCTATCGGTTCCAGGTTTCTTCTTGTAATGTAATAATGTGACAAGAAAATCTTTAAAAGTATTTAAATTTTTGAAATCCGCGTAAAATACTATCAAGATTTCCATTTTTATTTTGTAAATAATAATTTTGTTACGTTATTAATAATAGGGAATTTGCCTTTTAATATAATAAATAACAATCGAGTTAGATTCGCGTCATATTTGTATCTCTTATAGGAGACTGCACATTAAAACAACAATCAAGTTAGATTCGCGTCAGATTCTGGTGAGATATTTGTATGCACGAGAATCTGCCTTAGGAGACTGCGCATTAGTGCACGTGTATGGAGTTTTTATATCACGCGCATACGCGGAGAGAGTAGATCGCTAGACATCAGTCAGTCCAACTGAGAGCCTCTGAGCCACTGAGCCACTGAGCTGAGCTGATGCAATCCTCCCGTTGCGTTGCCGGCGTTATAAGGGCTGACGCAACGCCCTGGGCCGACACTGAGGAGTGAGGAGGCCCGGGCCCGGTAGTACCTACTGCAGACTGTATGCATATAGAAACTGCACATTGTAGTGCACTATCAGGTAGGTACCTTCTCTCTGGCGAGGCCGCCGCGCCGCGCCGTTCTCTGCAATTATCCTGACTCCTTATTTACTCCCGATACATTCATTACAAATTCACTGAATATTGAAGAATATCGCAGAAATGACGTTATATTCGTAAGGCCTTACTAATAAACTTTTTTTTTTAATTTTACATAATTGAGAAATAACCGTTTACCATAAATAAATGGTTGTATTTCAGTTGTGCTAAATTTAAAACAAGTTTATTTTTTAATTTAGCGCAATTAATATTTAGCACAATTTTATTTTTTATTAATAAGGTGGTTAATGTTTTAGAATCAAGTAAAATTGTTTGATATTTTAAAAAGTATAGAAATGGATTTATGATATTATTAAACAAAACATAATACGTAACATTTTAAAATAAAAAATCTTATTTTCAGGAAAATGTAATTAGTTTAGGCCGCCGTTCTTAAAATAGTTCTATAAATAAATAGTGGTGTAATTAGGTTAGCATATTTGCGTTCCAAGCTTGATCGGGGTTTAATTCTAAGCTATTTAAAAAAAAAATTCTTATTTAAAAAACGTGATTTTTCAGGGGTTTGCCCCAGTTTTTAATAATTATTCGATTGAATAACATTATTTTTGAATAATTATGAGTTTATAAATTTGATTCACGTCGTGAACAAAATTACATTGTAATTATAATTGATATTCACATTTCATTAGGGATTCACGATTTTTATGAAAAAAAGACGTTGAAGACTGGATAAAATAAGATTAAAGTAGTGAATAAAATTTAATTACTACAGAATAGACACTTCGTGTAGTGTAGTAATAATGCACCAGTTATTTGGTCCCGTAGAACCGGCAATCTGTCCAGTCAGGAACTAATTATATAAACCTGAAAAAAAACTTCAAAATCGTACAACGTGCTTCAGATTTACAATATTAATTTTAACATTATTATAAATAAACACGTTATTTGTGCCCACGTTCGTCACTGCATATTAAAACTAATTGATAAAAATCCGTAAAAGATAATGTAGATAAGTACATAATACACAAAACATTGATACAATTATATCGGTTAAATAATATAAAATGTGTACTTAGATTAGATATATTGACTAGCGAATATTTTCAAATCAAATCGCCCAGAATCTACATTACCTCCTTGTACGCTGATTGAACGAATCGATTACCTTTCTAGGCATTAATAAGCAGTTTCCGACATTATGCGGCTCGATAAAATTGGCGCCAAAGTACTAGAAAGTGTCATGGCGACCATTATAAATAGTAGGTAGGCTTAATAAAGCAGGTTTTATGATAGCGAGCATCAGAGACGGTATAAGGATTTATACTAAAGTTTTAAACAAATAAATACAGATTATAACGTGCCTAGCTTGCCTCGTTCAATTCATCATCGAATATAATTTACATGGACGGAAAATAAAACCATTTTTTCAGAGCCGTTCAGGATTGCCAAATTTATTTTTAACTTTTTAATTACCCCAATAAACCTACCTATATATCGGGCACCTATGTAGTGAATCAAGAGATATTGACCACCGCCAAGGCACCGGAAGCTCCTTGGCTCTGGATCCAGATGTTGGGTTCACATACGTACCTGCATAAATGTAGGTATAAGCAATTAATATTATTTCTCTTCCGACTCCTCCAGTCTCATTACATTTCCTAAAATGCAGAAATAACAAGCAGAAAGTTTCCCTTATAATTAATTACCTTATTTATAATATATATAGACGCGTGGTAGAAATCTCATTAATTTGTGAAAGAACCGACGCTTTCTTAATAGGCACAGATTTTGAAAAGTACACTACTTTTAAACTTAGTTACAACAAAAAACATCGGTTTCAATCGCGGCAGGTGGAAAAATATGCATTTAAATTTACATTTCATAAAAAAAAAATTTGTACGTAATTTCTCGTTACGCCTGACATTTCATGTTATTTTTTCGCAAACTGAATGATTTCCAGGGTTTCAATCGATAAATATTAAAAAAAGATTGCCATATCGCAAAAATCACATATATTCGGGGAAGGTACTAACTAGTATAGAGCAATTTTCATATGAAGGTACTAGTATGGTGCAATTTTCATATTCTGAATAAATAAATAATTGAGCATATTTAGGATATACGAATTAAAATCAATGTATTATTAGTTAGGTTAGGTTATATTAGGTTTGGTTAGATTAGGTTAGGTTAGATTAGGTTAGGTTAGGTATATGAAAAGGCGTTCTTAGACGACATCCAGAAATTAATTATTGACAAGTTGAAATTTGTTTTTTTAATAAAAAGTATTAGAATAATTACACATACCCGTTAGACAAACCCTGCTTGCCGTACAAACCATTCAAAACCTGGGATGTATATCTAAATGAAAAGAATAGCGCGTGTGCGTTCTTTATTTTAGTTCATCTGTCTTTTAATTTGATTTATAAAAATTTATTTCCGTTATTATCTTATTTTGAAAAAAATAGGCGTAATGATTTTTGCGATATGGCAATCTTTTTTAATATTTAACAATTGGTACCCCGGAAAATGTTCGATTTGTGAAGGAATTCAACAAGAAATGTCAGTCGTTGACGAAAAATTGCGGCGGTTCTTTCCAACTTTACCGAAATCTCAAAGTGCTAAGCCAAAGACAATACAATAGGCCACTTGCATCACATTTTTTACCTGCTTAGGCAAATATTCTAAGACATTCGTATTTTTTTATTGTATTTCTGAAACCCTGGAAATTTTCAGAAAATTTCAATCCGAAAAATCGAACCATTTTTTATAAACCGGAAAGACGGGACATAATTTAATGGGTGCGAAAAAAATAATTACATAGCCGAAATCATTTAAAAAAACCCGTCTGTGTAATCTGTCAAAACGTCAAACTAAAATATTACGATTCGAATTCTTGGTTATTTAAAAATGGGTTTGCGTAACCACCGTACTTGTAAAGTACCTGTAACAATGTTCGCAGGAAATAAAGCAAGTGAATTTTATGCTACTTCCCCACCAAAGCCAACCTTCCAACTCCAAACTTCGAACTCCAAAATGGCGGACATCGAACAGCTGATTCGGCTCTGTATCTTATCAGTTGCCTACAATTATGCAGGCGATGCTTCGGTTTCCGTAATATTGATTTCTATTTGTAAAGCTAAGAAAATTATAATTTTAAACAATTTTTTTCTCTACAATAATATTTTTTATCACTCTTCCGTAATAATATTGCGCAGACTGATGCGTTGGGCCAAATTGTCCAAACGTTTGCAGTTGGAAGTTGGCCCCAGTGTGGCCGTACCATTAGTGTCAAATTAAAAAATTCGCCGGAAATCTAAGTGTTGCAATATGTAAAAAAAAAATCAGTGTGGAATTTTACAAAATTAATTGAATATTATCGGAGACGGAACATATTCACGTAGTGACGTCACGAGCCCGAAAAAAGGATTTATTTATTTTAAAAAAACCTATCAATTTCTAAAAAAAAATTAGTAACATTTTCGTAATCTTAGTAGAAAAATCTATCCACACGATAAGTCATATTATAAGAAGTCATTATGAAATTCATGCAAGTGGCCTATTGTATTGTCTTCGATTTCGTAGTTTTTGCTCTCGTTGCGCGACGTGAGGTCGTGTCAAAAGTAAATACAAGTAAATTATTTATTATTATAAAAAATGCAATTATTTTGATTGTTTCTTGAAGATTTTTAGCGCCATTAGAGAAAGTGAGATAGCAAACGTAACAACAATTATATACATAAGGACAACCTAGGACAGTGGGTCATCTCATCCAGCATTCCGTATTTGTCTTAGTGTAAGCGAGTAAGCGTATCTTGGCATCTCAGTCACACCCGTGATGTAGAATATAGTATTCAGCGCAAATACGAAAACGCCGCCCGGTCCTATATCTATGCCGTTCATTCACACACAACTGAATTAAGAATTTACTGAAAACATGTTCGTGAGACAATGGCGAGTCTAGATGTAATATATAACGTCATTATTCCCATAACATTTTTACGTTATGATGTGTTTAAATTGCCAATTCGTCACTTCAAGGCACAAGTTGTTTATATTCATATTATATTTCACCCTGATTTGTTGTGACTGAAATCCCACCACATTGCCGCTGCCTCAGAAGGAAGTCGATAACGACAGACTCATGGACAGACTGTTTCTACTCGTATAGAAAACAACTCACTAAATTCCGATAATTACCAGATTTATTGCGATCCCGACAAGACGCAGATTGATTGGTGTCAGAGATCATTGCGTCATCATCACAAATTATTATTTACAAATGAAATAAGTAGGTACTTGTTATAATTCTGTCGGTAGAATAATTAGGAACCCAGACACGCAGTTCGTTGTTCTCTATTTAAAACCGTACCTACAAAGTCTGGGTAAAAGTTCAACCGAGTACAACCTACTCGAAGATTAAACAACAACAATTATTCAACGGTGTATGTCTGTACGAGTGTGAACTTTTCGAACTGATGGATGTGCTGATAAAACTTAAGAGTCTTTCAAATATCCATTTATCCATCCTTTCAAGCATCCATTCAATTTGGAGAGGCTTACTGCGTAGTGGACCGGATAGAGAGAGATTGTTCGAGGGAGACATTAGACCTCTCCAGCAGGACTCTCCTGACCCATCGCGTTGCACTGCAGTGGGAGGGATGGATTCATACGTCCGTCACTCTTGGACACATTGACCCCCAGATTTTAACACAACCTTTATACCTTTTTCCTTCCCAGAACTTCCTCTCCTTCCTTTCTCTAAAAAGATCCTCCACACAGCATCCCCAAAAATGACGTAGGCCCTGAGGATTTTTTTTCTCAGGGCGTACTGTGTGAAGATAGTCTAAAAAAAGTGATTAAGTACCTATACAATAATACATCTTAGTTTTTTACAAAAAAAGACGAACACATTACCCGGGTTACTCCTACTACCATCAGGAAAATCTCCTACTACCACCACGCTGAACGGAAAATGTTACTTAGCCAGGCGAACAATTGAACACACGATGCCTGGGTAGGACCCAAACGTGATGCCAACCCGGTCACTCACCGGTCAAATAATTATTTTGATGTATGACTTACTGCAGCAATTTGCAGGTAATTTTTAAAGGTGGATGGATCTCTGTAAGTCAAGTTACACGTTATCCGTGATTGTTCATAAGTTGTAACTACTATATAAATAAGCAATGAGTCTCATTAATGAATTAATCAATTTACCAACTGCGTATCTTTTTATTGTGTCAAATTTCACTTCTTGCATGTGTTAATAGGGGTAATTACTTAAATAGGGTTGATCATCATTATCTCCTCACAGGAATCCATGAGATAGCAGAGTTGAAGAAAGGATATTCGTTCAAAATGCATGATAGGGCTGAAAACACATTAAAATTAATTGCATCAGTCTCACGATTTTTTTTTTTTAAAATTAATTCCATATAGGAGGCCTTGAGGAAAATAATTTTACTTTGGGCCTATGTCATCTTTGTGGAGGGTCCTTTTTGTGGAAAAGAAGGAGTGTATCTGGGTTTTGAAGAAACCCACGTTGTAGGAGAAAGGAAACAGACGTCGGCAAATCGTTCCACAGTCGAGCGGATGAACTTAAGAATAAGTCACGGAAATGACCGTTCGAATGTGACAAATATCAACTGTGCACACTTTTGGCGTGTTTCCCGACTGCACACCGGTATCGAAGGAATCAATGACTCTAGTTCCTCGGAGCATCTTCCATTGAAATATTGGCAGAACAAGGACAGCTTTCCCACCCCACGCCTGTGCTCTGAAGATTGCGATCAGTTTGTTTGGATAGGAGAATCTAACAAACGGACCGAACGTTTCGGCACAGAGTCGAGGGTTTTTTTCAAGTATTTTGGGGCTCCAGACCAGATGTGGCTGCCAAATTCAACCATGGGGCCTAGCGATTTGTATAGGGTTAGCAGTTGTTACTATTAAAGTATATGCGGGCCCTGTGCAGTACGCCCAGCTTCTTCTAACTTCACTTTGACTTCGATGGAGCCAGTCACTTAGAGTTACAATGAGTATGTCAATGTTCGGAAGATTTCTTCCGTTGAAAGAGACTAGAATTAGGAAAGTGAAAAATAATTTTTCAACAGAACAAACACACATCATATCATCAGTAGGTACTTAGTCTTGGGTATTTTTGGAAAATCAATACACATGTCTGTCATGTCCGATATATCCATGGTCATCATTAATTCTACTCCCGCGAAGTCTAAAAGTCTCTCTGACTGGATAAGAAGACAATATAGGTAATGTAACGACCACAGCTAAATCGAACGGATGTCCGTATGTTCCTCGTGCAAACTTTTTACATTATAGGCTTCTCGTCACATAACTGGTTACTGGTTACCTGAACACCGACTACTGAGCATTGAGAACCTCGAGCGCAGAAAGCAGACAGTATGGCTCTGTGTTTTTAACTGGGTTTGTGTTGATATTTTGGAAATACGAGTATGTAAATTACGCACCGAAGAGATACACCGATATACGCGAGTCGTGGGCGTGTCAGTGCGCCCGAAGTAAGCTCAATCTCCTTACTTCTGGTATTATTGATTATTTTCAAATATCGAAATTCTGTCACCAATTTTAGGCAAAAATTGAGAGTGTTGCATAAAATTGGTGACAGAATTTGAGTGTAGATAAATTGAAAATATATATTTTATAAGGTTTTTTAGAATTCTTTCTAGGTAATTATTTCTAGGTAGTCCACACAGGTGGGTGCTAAAATCAACATCAGAAGGTAGTTAGGTTTCTATCTATAGGTGAATATTTCACAAGGGTCTCTTCTGGAGCCAGTGAGACTATGGCATCCCCATTTGAGGTATGTGGTAAGGCTGAAGGTAGTGGGGAAGGGAAGGAGACGGGGAAGTATCTGACTATTCAGATCTGGTCACCAAACACGGTTAAAGTAATTTCAAGCAATGTTTCAATTCTGATTGGTGGTCTTACACCAGGGCAAAACTGAGAATATATTCCATTCTGGAACGTGCCGCAAATATACGATTTATCATTTTAAACGAATAAAGTTGTGACATAACACAAATTAATCAAATAAAAATCAAATGATCATTTGAACCCGCGTCCTCTGGAAAGCTAGTCGAGAGCCTTGCGGCTCGACCACGGTGGCCGTCATTATAATTGAACAAGGTGGTTAATTTAGAAGAGTCCGTGTACACTGTACAGCTCTGTGTAATTTGATTCTAATCTCTATATGTTGTGCAGACTTTCATTATTCAATCTAAATTCTAAACATAAATACATTAAAAGGTGTTTGTCTGGATTACCCACACGTTAAATTACAAAACAAAAATAATTCAGTGGAAAATCGTTATCATTTTCAAAATATGAGCTGCTCTCTGTAAGGGGATAAGAATTATATATTTTTTTATTGCTTTTGAAGTAGGTTATAATGTTCAAGAACCTACTTTCAAGTTTCTGGATCTGTAATCTTGCTTACCTATTATAGTGAGTAGTTAGGGGTATTTCACCATCCTCCTCGAAGATTTTCCATACGATAACGTACATTTTCGATTAATTAAATACGATGTATTTATTTAAAAAATCTGAGTATACGATTCGGTATTTGAACCTATGAATAGTGGCTACAGATAGGATAAGTTAGTCGAGTTTTTGTACGTGTTGCGATTATTTATTTGTTCATTTATTAAGATGAAGTTATACGTGAAATCCTATTTAGATCTATTTAGATTCATCTTTACGACGAATCGATTTACAACATGATCATCAAAAAATACGCTACGGATAAATTGAAGCTTTTACTAGCTTTTCTATGAATTGGAATTACAATAAAATTATTATTTACATAACAAAAAATATAAGCGCAAATCACTGAAATTTTTTTTTTCATGACCTAACTATGAAGTAATAAGAAACAAATTTTTAAAAATACCCCTTTATGGCTAAGATTATTTTTGAGGTTTTGTATGTTCTGACTTTTATTCATTCTTATAAAATTATGCACAAAATAAATAAAAACCACTTTTTCGCTTACTTGCCTCGTGCATATACAACGCGCGATTTCAAATTTTGTATGGCATGAGAATCTAAATATTTCTAGCGTTTATATTCCTCTTAATATTCGTTATCGTATGGATAAGCTATCAGGAGGATAGTGAATACCCCCTAACAGATATACTCACTACAGCTAAGCAAGTTTACAGAAAAAATAATGTCAACGTCCATGATGGGATAGATTCAGCAATCCAGACACTTGAAAGCAGGTTCTTGAACATTGTAACTGTCTGTCTGGGTGTTGGGGAGTAGTAACAATAGTTAATTTGATAAACATTGCACAAAAAAAGTTTATGGTGTTATCAAAATAATGCGTCTGTATAAATTCGAATTATAAATCACTTAATTAGAATAATAATATTTACCAGTGTCACGCATTTCACATAAATTGTTTCCGTATTTATTAGCCTTGAATATTTTTCAATGATTTAGACGCGAACCCAGGGGTCAAGGTTACATTATGATGGATGAACCATAAACAATATTCGTATAACAAAATATGTTATTAATATATATTTTGATTAAAAAATTAAATAAAAGAATCAATGACAAATCCATGAATTTTTATCACAAAACACGCATCCATCAAAAAACATATATTTAGAAAGGATTGCAAAAAATTATCATGACGTATTTAACTTTACTAGTGGTCGCCCGATGGTCGAAATTCGACCATAATTGTAATTTTTTAAATGTATTTTTTATACATAATTAAAAAAAATATTAGCATTCTGCGCTTCTTCTCTATATAAACTATAAGTGTGCGAAATTTCATACTCCTCCGTCCGCGCAATTTTCGTAAAAAGGGGTACAAAGTTTTTGCTTCACGTATTAATATAGTGATGATGATGATGATAATTCATATTTATAACGGAAAGTATGTTAATCTGATTAAAATATACCTATATACCTAAGGGTGAACATTTTGGCCACCACCATAACTTTGTTTTGGAAAATCTAAAAAGATAAAATAAGTTTAAAAAGTTGTTTTTTTTTTTATAATTCTTTTTATAATAACTTTCTAAGGTTATACCCATCAAAGTAATTTATCATTGAAGAAGAAGATAATACTAATAAATCTAAACGAAAATATGAAAAACAACAAGACACAGAAAAAAAGATGACCGTTGCAACTGGGACTCGATCCCAGGATCTCTTGTCTTATTTGTCGAAGATAATATTGTTAATTATGAATTTGAAATATTAGATCGACAGAACGTCCCAACAACCCAGATCGTTATTTTTCTGTGTCTTGTTCTTTTTTTATATTTTCATTTAGATTTATTATCTTCTTCAATGATATATTAAAACGAGTTCCATGCCAACTCAGAATCAATTGAACTCAACACCAGCGACAGTCCGTGAGTTTTCAGTGAGCTGGAGTGCTAATATTGAAAAATCCGACATTATTGATATATTGTTGTAGCTGAAAATTAATTTTATTATTTTCAAAATTTCAATTTTTGTTCGAAGATTTTCAGAATTCTCTCAGTTTGGGGATACGCCGTATCCAAAAACTGAAAGATCTTAATACAAAAAATTGGAATTTTGAAAAAAAAAATTAAATTCAGTTTCAGCTATAACAACACCAATAATGTCGGATTTTTCAATCTTAGCACACTAGCTCACTGAAAACTCACGGACCGCCACTACTCAACACCTCTTTGAAAAGTCATTAAAAATCTATATTTTTTTAAATAGCCCATAACCCAACCTAACGTAATCTATTTAACAATTTTTTGTATATTTTTTTCATAACTTTTAATGAATTTTCAAAGAAGGTGTTGAGTTGAGTTCATTCTGAGTTGCCCGGTCACCATTAAAAAGTTATGTTTAGTACTTATATTTATAATAGTAATTAGTTTGTATAAGACATCTGATATCATAATTGGAAGGACTAGAAATGATTAAAGGTACTCATAGCAATATAATATTACTTTACTGAAGCATGATGCAACTTATAATAATGATTTTAATAGCTTCAAATTCGTTCCAAAACGTTAATGATTGTCTAGCCATAAAATAAACATTCCATATACTGATAATTTATAGTAATAAATATTTAATACGTATTTTCATAATAGTAATTTTATGCAGGAACAGACTAGCAAACAATCAATGCAATTAATTATGCAAAATTACTAGTACAATTATTTCCAAACAATTAATTATATTAGAAATGTCTCCTTATCATATTATTCCTCGTTATCGAAGTATGTACGAAGTTCGTTGCATTTTCTATTAAAAAGTTCTACCTAATTATTTACTCTTAATAATAGAATAAAGAAAAACACTTGAAATGCCTTGTTGACGTGTTTTGTAATCCAAATATTTGGCCAATCGGTTCCTAAATTTCCAGTACACCGTGTTTCAATCAGTGATGTGAGACAGAGCGCGTGCGAAATGGAAAATTAGTTTCCATTCTAGGAAGGTACTTCTACTTTTCTTGTTTATTCTATGGTTTTAGTGATTAGAAAAAAAATTTAGAAAATCTTAACAAAATTTATCGAAAATCAATGCTTATTAAAATATTTTACTTATTTTTCAATATTTTTTTACTTACCTAATAAAAATAGAATAATATAATCAACAAAAGAAAATAATTTTTTTTAAATGAAATTAATCGATTTATAAATAAGTTTTTCAATTATCAATCAAAAATTTCATAAATAAATACATAAGTTTATAAATTAAACTAAATTCAAAAGTCGCCTCCAAAAAATAAGTAATTTTTTTGCAGATAATAATAGGCTATTTATATGATAATATAATTGCTGGTAAGGTGTCTTAAGCCGCCGCTATTCGAATTTCGATCGATTTCTTACATATCTCCCTTAAACATATGACGTTTTTAAGCTCTTAAAAAAATATATGTTGTTTTTAAAGATAATATCTAGATACGTTCCACGCCGAAACGCAAATTATATGAAATTCCCTCGATAGAAAAAAATTGCAAAGTATACTCCGAAAATTATTTAAAACAAGTCTATTTCTATTATTTTACAAGTTATATTTGTGAAAAAATTCACAATGTTTCTTTAAATGATACTTAAGATACGTTCCACGAGATTTTTGCTCTATTTTAAACGAGTCATGTTTTATTAAGCTTTTTCGTAATTTTTGCTTCAATTTTATCGATTTAAATATTAGCGCACCCTCTCCAACATTCGTAATTACGTATCTCTCCATCTTCTTCTTTTCGAGAGCGGTTACGGGGCCTTAAATCCAATTGTATGTTTGACATATTTCTGACAGAGAGGTATTGTGGTACCATTTGGTCCAAAAGTAAATTATTTTTTTTTGCCAAAAACTGTCTTGCTTAAAACTTTACCCTGAAACACCATAGATGCGAATCAAAACAAAGTGATTTTATGCACATTTTCAGGACCTTCGCAGTCAAAATTATTTCGTAATATCATTTGCTGCGCCACGCCGCAGGGATTTTTTTTGTTCCATTAATTTAAATTTAAACAACAACAAAAAACACATCGGGACACAGATACTGTTCTCGGGAAACGCCACTCCTTATCGCCACATTTGTATTTTTGTATTGGTTGTTCTCAAATACGCAGAATAAGTTTAGTAGACGATTGGAACAACAAGTCATCTCGTACCAAGCACGGGCGGCCACTGATAACAAAAACTATTGAGTTGAATAATACTAGTTTAGTTTAAATAACTTCTGAGAGGAACGCAATGAGCCGGTGCCCTTTCAACGGCGTTTGGCGGAATATATCTTTACGATTTGATGGGGTTAAAGGTCGGCTTAATTTACGTTAGACTGGTTAGGCTATCAATGATTGATTGATTGTGCTACGTTCAGTGCAAACACTGAAAGAAGAACCACTATTTTTAAACTATCATCAGGCCTCGTCCTTTTGACATAAGTTTTTTTGTTTTTTTTTTTAAAAGAGAGACAAACATTCCCGGGTTACGAATAACCCAACAATGTTTGAAAATCTCCTACTACCACCACAGAAAGCCGAAAATGTTGCTTGTGTTGTGATGGAGGACTTAACCAGCCGAGGAATCGAACACGGGACGCCCGGGTGGGACCCAAACGCGATGCCCACTCAACCACTGACCAGTCGTATATTTATTATCCAAATATTAATTTACTTTATTTTTTAAATATAATTTGACCGTGGCCCGATTTGTCTAATGATGATAAACTATTATGGTTCTAACTCCTAGCCCTACAATGTGATAGTTTATTTTATACCAAACGGTTGTAAAAAAATTATCTGACAACCTCGAAAGGTTGGTTGAAAGAGAGGTTGTAGAGGTTGAAATAAATGTTGAATAAAGAGCACTGTTTTGCTGTCAATCACATATTTTATTCTATTCCTTCTTCTTACAATAATAAAAAAACACTAGAACGCTTCGGTTACAAGCCTTAACGAGTTTGTAAATTTTAAGGTGGACAATTCAGTCTAGAAAAAATGGTGGAGATGATAAAACGTGAATCTACAGATATGGCTCTATTATTTGAGTCTAGAAAATAATGGCTTGATTTGCAAATGGAACAAAAATATCTTGATACGAATATTAAATTTAATTTGGATGTTATAATATTGATTTTATATTTGACGCATCTAACAAAACACGAGTGTGGATAGTAAGGGAAATAAATAATAGTTAATAATGATAACAATATGATGTGGTGATTTGTGGAAATTTGGATGATTTGTGGAAAATGAAAAGAAAAGAAAAGAGAGATCGCCTCTATGGCGCTGTAAAAATTTATTACGATTTTTTAGGCTCTATCTAATTTTATTATTTACAAATAGATACCGAAAACATTTGCTACCCCCATCACTGTTGATATTACGTTAATAAGAAGATTAGGGCCAAAATTTGAGTTAATTTTTATTTTGAAAGACCGGAGAATTTAGAACTATAGGATTGGAGAATTTTTATGAAATTACTTTTACAAAAGTTTACAAATAAGCATATGCTTACATTTTACACAATTAGTTATTTACAAAATCGTGGGCTGTGAATGCGAAGGTGAAAGGTTTGAGACTTTATGGATACGATTGTCTGAAAAGGTGAGTTTTAAGTTTAGTTCTAAATTCCGCCGAGTCTGTGATCATTCGTCCTGTGGCAGTCCATTCCAGGCTTTAGATCCTGACACTCCGAAAGCACACTCACCTAACATAGTATCTGGTGTGCGCTTTGGTTTTTTCGATTATCCGATAGCTGAGGACGAATAATAATAGATAATAACAAAAGTACAGAATGGGGACAAATAATATAACTACATTTTTGACCGCTGTATATGTAAATGAAGATATTATTATAAATAAAAATTTGTAGCATGGAGCTCTACGATCTTCGAGAAGGTGAATTTTCACACTAATGCTTGATTTAAATATAATTTTTGGATTACGTCCACGACAATTACTGACTGTTGCCAAAAATTTGTGCACCACGTCAATCATTATCTCGTTTCATTCAAGTATATAACGGCGAAGAATGTGATGAATACGTATTGTCATTGTCTATTTTTTATTTATCACCTATATAAAATTCAAATACAGCCGGCCATGTACTATTGATAAACTCATATACGTAGGTACTACTTAAGTATGTAATCAATCAATGTGACCAGAGGATTAAACAATACACGATGATATAGAAAGTATCTTTAACATTATTTAGATTTATCGTGTGATTAGTGGACAGTTGACTTATATTTCAAGAGGACATTATAGAAATGTTTCTTAAAACTGTAAAATGACAATGTTTTATAATGGTGGCACTTCACTCGGCTCTTCGCATTCGCGTATTTGGAATATTTGGCAACAATCGCCGTGTACGTACATTTGACAAAGTGTTGGACATATTTGCCTATTTCGTAAATATGGTAAATTCCGTAAACAGGTTTTATCGCGCTCTTGTCAGTTTTCTACACACATCTAAATAATCAAATCGGAAAAAATACAAATAAACCACCTACATCAGTGATGATCAGGGGGCAGGGTACATTCCGCTGGACATGGTTAACTTTGCAGTCGGTGGCAAATCTATTTTTTAAGTCGAAAATTTTATAATTCCAAGGCAAAACAAATAAATGCTTTCAATTTTTATTCTGAATTATTAAAAAAATATATTATAAAAAATACTTACAATTTTGGACAACTGATTCAAACCCTTTAGTTTTTTTTAAATTCAGATTATGAAAGCATAAAATAATTGATTGGAGATGAAAATTTTTCCATATTTCAAGATTTAACCACGAAATTCTTTATTTAAGAATACGTCAAAAAGCTTATTATTTTGCTAGAGATTGAATAGATAACATATTTTTGTTTTACTATATGGCTCCGCGTGTGGATGGTCGTCCTTGCCTTTGATTGCATGTTTGTCTTAACGTCAACTATTGCCGAATATAATCAGCAAGCAATCACAAATACGCAACGCCTAGTGAAGTGCCACCATAACACCTTTTAAATATACCGTGAACGCACCAACTTATTAAACATTATATGAATTTGAGCACAAAATTTCTTAAATTGTAATGAATTTGTTCAAATCTTTATATAGTTTCTAAGCAATGCATGGGTATATTGAATTTGGATTCTTGCATATTCCCACAGTTATACGAGTGCGTCAAGTTACAAGTAGGTAGTCATGGTCAATAAATGGCGAATAAAATCAGGCTGAAGGAATTGTGCAATTTTCTGGAGGATTGCGGAATGTAATCGAACATTTAAAAGTGACCAGTGATCAGTGATCAGTGATCAATGATCAGCCACGCGGCTCGGCAGTAATTATAATTAGTAGGTAGGACTCGATGCTCGGTATACTCGCTCGGTAAACTCAGTAGCCGCTCCGAAGATTTAAACGGAGCAAGTCAGGGACAGCGGGCTACCAGTTTCACTTCTATACCTACTCAACACTTATTTATTTACCTTTTAATGTCATATAATTTTATGGAATTATTTGGCCGGCGGCGGTAGGTAATTGCCGGTGAATTTAGATCTGGGTATATTTCAGCACTTGCCTAGGTAAATGCATATTTACAGATAAGTTTACCTCCATCAGGATATTGTAGGAAATACTGTCTTCACAAGCCTGTTTTCCCGTTTTTCGTAATCTAAATTTTGATAAGATCTCTCGTGCCATTTTTATCGCATCAAATCACCCCTTAATCTCGATCTCGCCTTCATCTAGTCACACCAACTTACTATTGAAGTAAAGTTTTCAGTTGACTGTAACACAGCTAGCTTGTTTATTTGTATTTTCGACAGTAGCAAATGATTTATTAAGCTATGTCTAATTTATG
Organism: Glyphotaelius pellucidus; assembly: GCA_936435175.1. Classification (NCBI taxonomy): domain Eukaryota; kingdom Metazoa; phylum Arthropoda; class Insecta; order Trichoptera; family Limnephilidae; genus Glyphotaelius; species Glyphotaelius pellucidus. Next base: position 25,915,843 of record OW386537.1, read on the forward strand.
CGCTCTTGTGGTGATATTTCAGAAAAGTTGGTCCGAAATGAGTTGTAGTTAGTAGTAAGTCTTGCTGAAAGACTGAAAGGGTTCGTTAGTTATTGTAGAGATGGAACTCCGCTCTGTCTTATGATTATTTTAAAATGATAAATAAATCTGTAAGCTGAGCACCATAACTAAATGGACTAGAACTCTCAACTCGTGCCTTTCTTTCGATTTGATCAAAGTTCATGATCAAAAAGGATCTAATAAGAATGTTCTTTGAGTCATCCCATCAAAAAGATACTTAAAGTGTGATGTATATTTTGCAGAGCTGTGTGAGGAGTGGAACGCCGTCGGATCGCAGCTGTCTCTCAGCCCTGACGCGAGCTGCCGCCGTTTCCTGCTCAAGTACGTGGGCGCCGCCCCCGCCGAGAGGGCTTGCTCCGCCCCCGCCATGGCGGCCGCCGTGGCGCAGGTCGTTTCACAGGCGAAAGGTACGTTTGTTACATTAAAAAATATTGATTGTCCTCTTCACATCTTCGCTTTCCTCACATCTTCATCCTTTTCACGTCTTTGCCCTCTTCCCATCTCCGTTCCCAATACATCTTCGTCTTCTTCATGTCATTATCCTCTTAAAATTTTCGCTCACTTCACATCTTCATCGTCTTCACATCTTCGCCCTCTACACCTCTTCTTTCTTTTTAGATTTTCGTCCTCCTCACATCTTCACCCTCTTCACATCTTTGCCCTCTTAAAATCTTTATCCCCAATATAGCTTCGACGTCGTCACATCATCGTCCTCTTAACATTTTCATCATCTTCACATCTTCGTCAAAGACTGCGTCATAAAAAATATTAGGCTAGGCTTTGGCCTGCTTGACTGCCAGTCCTAAGGTTTACCTGCTCGCTGCTGGGTTTATTCGACCAATTATGCCAATAATATTCGCGCACCTCTATTCCCTCGATGGTTTCAAGGTCATCCAAGTGTGTTATCTTTTAATTTTTTGTCTATACCATTTCACATAGATCTCACATTTCACATTTGCGATAGTAATTAATACCGCCGAAATAATAATATTTCAGTTTATCTAAGAGCTTTGAAAATATGTATTAAAATAGTTTTTGAATATTTTCAGCAATCAAAAGCACAGGCCCACAGAAGAATAAGTTAAGGCGAGTGGCAGTCACAGTTTCTCCAAAGGGAATATCAGTGGAAGATGCGACAACTTCGGAAAGGATCCTCGATATATCAATTTACAGGTTAGACATTAAACATTTTCGTTAACTAACTTTCTAATTATCTCCAAAGAATTGTGACTGCAAAACGTACAACATCTGTGAGTATTTTTTATCCCTCTATATAAACTTGTGTACCTACCCGTTTACTAATCGTCATCCAAGATTTTTGAGACAGAATTAAGGGAGATGGTCTACAAATAAGCGGTTTATTCCCAGATTCACGCTTAGTCGTTTTGTAAATATTGCATTACAAATTGAACATCAAGATGTCTTTCTTATTTCCAGAATATCGTACTGTTCAGCGGACGCCATCCACAGTCAGGTGTTTGCCTTCATAGCCCAGGGTGCAGGAGAATCCTTGGAGTGCCACGCCTTCCTCTGCCCCAAGAGAAAAGTGGCCAGAAACGTGACCCTGTCGGCCGCCCAAAGCTTCAACACAGCCTATCAGGTATACCAACAGCGCTCATTAGCAACATAAACTCCATCGCCTCGTTAAATAATACAACAACATGTCCGGCGCCGCTTTCCTTCCCGAAAAGGAAGATACCTCTACCATCTTATGAACTGCTACGACTCAGCTGTGTTTACACCGAAGTGACAAGTTGCTGAAGAATGCGGTTTTGAGTTGCCCTTGCTTTCGTCTGCCGTGATCCACCTACGGACATCTGTCAATAACTGATAATCAATGGCTGCTGTTTTTTAAACCGATTATCCACTTTTATTTAACGTTTGTACCTACTCGAATATGTTTGTTTTGTTTTAAGTTGAGTCAAGCCTAACCAAATCGTGAATAATATGTGTGGGTATTTGTATTTATTGTGGCATGACATCAATATTTCCTAATGGCCTGAGATCATGGCTTTAATTTCGTTGTTTTTGTTGAAGCTGTGGCAGAGTAACCAGGACAAGAAGGTCTCTGAGAAGAGTGTGAAGAGCATCAACAGAAGGATGGAAGAATTCCAATCCCCAACCCCTGGACAGAAGCCACTCCTCATAGACTTCAGTACGGGAAACGACTCCGAAACATCCACCCCTTGGGTAAGGATATTTCTAATACGCCAATTGAAAAATCTACATATATTTAAGTGCAAATTTAAATTTAACTTAAGTCCGGTGACTTTTGTTCACTAGATCCCCGCAGTCTTCCCAATTACTTCACTTCAAAAAGAACAGGCTGTACCTCCTGCTGCAATTACTTTCTGCATGTTGTAGCATAGTTAGATGAGCCACATAGATATTAGCAGGTTCCGTACGCGACTCCTGATCGCTGCAGCATCGATGCGCAAGTTTATATTTGATGGAGCGCTGTGCTTTTCAAAATATAGTCCGTAATAATCTGCAGATGGGTAGGTTAGTTAGTGAAACTTCCATGTTATTGAATTTATTGACAGTGCTTTAAGTTTTATCTGCCAGAGGCATTCGCGTTTTATTGTTGCAATAAATCTCCGCTAGATGGTGTTAGGATTTCTTCTCGCTTTGTTGCAGACAAACCTTTGATTGGTGATAACTGATAACCGTTCCTTGTGTTTTCTGGTGCATGCGATTAAATTATTACTAAAATTATTTAAATATTAATAATGAATCATATTTAATGTTTTCCGTTTAAGGTTTCGTTTGAGGAGGATGGAACCTGCGACCTGTGGGATGATGGACTCGGGGCTCGTCTCCTAAACTCCAGTCAGGTCCTCAGCTAATCACAACACTCTTCGTGCGTGCTAACCAACAACTCTCATCCTCGTACCCCTGCCCCTCTGCCCCCCTGCCCCCCTGCCCTACCCAACACATCTCCCAATTAATATTCGTGCAATAGCTCTTACATTCGTGAAAACACTAAATTCACAATTAAAAAGACTTCAGTGAATTAATTTAGTAATAAGATGTTCGAAATAGTAAATCAGATGTTATGTTATTGTACCCTAAGAAAGTAGTTGATAATCTTATAGATTTTATTTTGAAAAATACTCATTATACGTCAAACACTACTTGACACTATTTTTACGTAATTAGAGTTAATTTTCCAATTCGTTGAAATAATACGCTATGTTTTACGTGTGTTATGTTGTAAGTACATTCCTAATCCGTGCAAAAAATATATTTCACTCACCATAATAAATAAAAATCGTGCAAAATGTTGAAAGTCCTGTCGAGGAAAAAAACATTGATAATTCTATTTTTTATTATACAAGTAGACTCTATGTAAATCATCCTCAAAGATGACATGACTTACTCAAGGTCCCTAGCGTGGAGTTAATATTTGAAAAAATAAAAGCAATGTGCTGAAGTTTCCTGAATTGAAAGTATATATTTTTGAATACTTTCTACAATATTCAAACAAAAGCGTACCTATGATTGTATCGAATCTGAGCACATATTTTTACCACAATATTGATTGAAAATTGTAGGTTACCTACGTGTAAATATTCTTAATATGTAGATATGTCAAAAATACATACCGTAATATTTTACAATAATATTAGATACTATTTAAAGATAATCGAAATTAATCGTCTATCTCAAATAATGAAAATATATACAAAGCACAATTTTTGATCATCATATAGATTTGTGTATGAAGGACTGTCTTTCAAAAGATTCTTTGAAAATATTAAACATATTATTATGTATTTTATCAATATCGAGAAGTATTTTTGAATAAAACACAAAAATATATTTCCATTCTTCAAGTAGGTCTTGTTTACTCTAAAGTAGTGAATCTAAAATGTGTTTGTCGTAAAATAATATTAAAAGTGTGCCTATTTGCCTACAGGAAAAATGATTATGACACGACTAATTTTATAATGTTTTCTTTTATCCGTTAGATTTTTTAGAAGTCGGTTTGATTTGTTCATTACTATTTTCCTGATAAGATTCTCTTGTGAAAAAAGAAGTGAATGATAAATATTTTATAATTATTTTTTTTGTATATCCAATTAATTATTGCATTCAATGTAATTTATACGTTCCTCAATTTATTTTTCGCAGACTAAACATAAAAATAAATGTTAAAAATGCCTACGATTAGCGATGAACCACGTCCTAAATTCTGCCTCAATAGTTGGTAGCTTAAAATTGTCTCCCAGTTAGTACGAGCATTTTCTCATGCGATTTATTGAATTTTATATTCTAATGTTGTTTTATTATTTAAAAAAATCAATTCTTGATCTGATTGATTGATTTTACTATTTTTAATTACCAGAATTTTGTATTAACTACTCTCTTTCCTAAAAACTTATATCGAAACAGGTTTAATTGCCTTTCCCCCCGCAATGTGTGTTGGGCAGATTTTTGATATTATGTGATTTAAAAAAAAAATTGTTTGTGTAATTTATTGTAATCTTAATAAAAACTTTTCTCCATATTTTCATGGTCACGGTTGATTATATAAAAAATCTTCAATATTCCATTGGATAAATAAATAACGTTTGTGAATCTCATCCACATAAAAATAAAAGTCAACAATATTTTAAAAGTTAAATATGCGAATTTCCACTCTTAATTCAGTGTTATGGACCCGATAAAGTGGATTTCTTAAAATTAACAATTAGTTTAAAGAATGTTTTTAAATTAAATCACTTTATTTCGATATCACATATTTTTCATTAAATACAAAATTTCGTAATTCTTATGAAAAAGAACATCATTAGTTACTTCTTAGTATAAAAATTACCTGTACCTGTGAGCATTAATTATTGAAAAATAACTCAATATGATCATCTAATTTTTAATGGAAATTAATATCATGTGTGTTCGCTTTAAACTTATCTAATAGTGAAAAATATTTAATATCTTTATTTTGATATATTTGTATTGTAATATTTTAGAAATAAATAAATACATTATAGTATTTTTACCAACAGTTATTATATCCTTCCTGCCAACATTATACTGCATAAAGAAGTGTCAACATAAACCGTTATAAAACCGACAGACAGTCTATAACTTCACATATGTATATGTAGGTAGGTACCTACTTATAAAAAAGCTTTTCAAAAGCTGTATTGCGAGTCGAGAGAATGTCCATTAATTTTACTGAATTTAGTAAAGCTAGTATAAGTAACTGCACATCGCGAATAAAAAACATGAAATATCTAAGACGCCACGCCATTGAAAACATGTTTTACAATAAATTATGAATGTACGACGGCAGTGCAACCTCTTCAAGCAGTAGAATCAGGACGATGGCGATGGTATAATCCGGTAAAACAACATTGTTACATATTTGTGACTTGCAAACCGCCTTGGGGCGTTATGGTTGCGGCGTTACTTGGACTTATTATTGGATGACTATTCGTGTAAAGTAAGTGTGAGGATAAAGTAGGAATCAGCCCTGCTTGTTCTGCACGGCCGCAATGCATTGCATGAACTTGTTGGCATAGTCGTAGGGCAGCTCTCCGGAGCACCCGTAGCCCCCCTTCTTGTGGATGGCCATGTGGTCGTAGCAGTTGATGGTGCCGTCCTTGTTGCAATCCTGAAATTAAGGTTAAAAGTCTTACATTACTAACACTCAAAACGGTCAAACCATCATGTTGAAGAGAAACCTTCAAGAAGAAGAGAAGGCTTCTAACCATTGTTCATTAGAGAGAAACTCAAGTTGTCAATCATCAGAGAGAAATCTAAAGAATACTAGAAGAAGAATATTCTAGCCTCTCAGTTTGTAGGATATTTATTAAATTTTTACGAAATAATTTATCAATGTGAAATATTTTAAGAAGCTTCTCATCTCCCTTTTTATTATAAGATGATAAAAAAAGTATGAAACATACTTTCTTTATATTCGTGCATCACATTTATAAAGGGTGTTCCAGAAGTCAATGTTACCATTGGAGGGCGGAGCCATCTCATGACGTGACGGACCAGAATATGGCATTGTTAAAAAAATGTTAGCTTTCAAGACATGGGCATAAATTTATTTAAAAAAAAAACCAACGATGCCAATAAGTACCCTTGGAAAAACGGTTTTCCAGATTAACGAGTTATTTTTTTATTAATAACTTGCAAGGTTAGCGTAGTACCTACAGTATGAGGAATCGAAGCTAATAAAACAATGATGTCATGAATCGGGCAAAATATTTATTTTTCAAGTGTATTCCAGGCATAATCCAAACAATAGCAAGGCTAAATCAGAGTTGCGTAGTCAAAATTACAAGCTTAGAATACGGAATTTTGTATCTGTGGCACTCAAAATACTGATCTAGGGTGTCGATTTTCACGAAATTTACGATAGTGCCAATATCTCGAAAATCGATTTTTTTACTAAAGTCTTATTTTGATATTCTGTTTGGTCATGGGTTGGCTTTTCAGCCCTCAAATGGATAGCGTTGAATTTTGGTACACTTGGTATGAATGAAGTGGTGACTGGGCAGCACAGTATCATGCAACTTCAACACCTCATTTGAAAAGTCATTAAAAGTGATGAAAAGAAAAAATCGGTTAAATAGGTTAGGTTAAGGGTTGTTATCAAATATTTTTTCATAATTTTTCCAAGGTGTTGAAATGCCACTTTGTTGTGTTATCGTTGAATCGAATGAAGTTTACCTAGGTTGCTCTTTTTTATTAAAAAATATTTTTTATAAAAAGTTTCAAGGCAGTAGAGCTCAGAGAAGATTATATTGGTGGCAAAATTTGAACTTCCGAGGGCTCATTTAATTTATTTTGGCTGGTTTTTGGCACATTGACTTCCATCTAGAATCTATAAACCTGCTTGGAATTGGTTATTAGAATGATGGGTGGTAATATGCAGTAAGCTTTACCTGTCCAAACTTGGCCATGTATCCTTGGACGGCCCTGGCGGCGCATCTGGGCTCCGTCACACAGTTGGTGTAGGCTGAAAACACATTTAAAACACATTTATTAGTAAAGCCCAATATTTAAAAACGTATTTAGTGAGTCAATACATATTCCAAGCATTTGGCAAAAATACAATATGCATTTTCTTAGTTTCAGTGTATAATATATTGCTTAGTCTCAGCTCTATATTAAATTATGGGTGCTAGCATTACATACGAGAAAAAAATATTTTTGCTGCAGTTTGACTGGAACATCAAAATTATTTTACGCCTATTCTATTCGTTTGTAGGTTTCCTACAATTTATTTTTCTTATTTTTAAAGAAAGACAAACATTCCCGGGTTACGAATAACCTTAATTTTTGAACCAATTTGAAAATCTCCTACTAACACAACAGTAGAAGCGGAAAATATTGCTCGTTTTGTGATGGATGGCTTAGCCAGCCAAGGAACTGAACTCTCGACGCCTGGGCGGGACACAGGCGCGATGCCAACTCAGCCACTCTCTGGTCTGGCATAAAACAAAGGTTTACTATTTTCGGTTGGTTGGATCTGGAATGGATCTTTGTGATATTGCAGTCCTGCATCACTAAGTTCTTCTTGCTTGAAGTGCCTCGCAACATTTTTACCATCAAATGGTTGAAATTGAACGAAAGGTTATGATTTGCTGCTTAGAATTTTACGTTATTTACCTGTTGGGTCGTCGGGAATCTGTCCACCGTTAGTGGGCTTGCCCGAATCGGACCAGTAGGCCCACGTGATGCGGAAGAGTCCACAGGTTTCCCCGTCGCACTGGAGGGTTTGGTTGCAGTTGGACACAGCCTCGCAGATGCAGCCCAGGCACACGTCTGTCACGGGAGGGAGGTCGTCAGCTGGAAGAAAAATTCATTCACATTAGTACAAACAGTCACAAATCTTCCTTGGTGTGGAGAATACAGTTCACGTTTATATAATGTGAATACCGCACAATAGTCCCTCAACATTCTCTACTAACCGAAGTCGGTAGATCTATGGCATCCTCAATTGGGGTATGCTTCAACGCTTCTGAAAAACTTACTGACTATCGCACATATGCTTACGTATTCTAAAAATTGGCCTAATGCACTCAAGGCATGTAAATGATATCTCTGCTGGTTTGACGTCTCCAATTTTCCGTTATACAGGGTAAATCCTAAAATCGCATTCATAATTAGTGTTAACGAAAGATGCATTGCACTACCTTTATATCTCTTTGGTAGCGTTCATCGAAGGAAAATGTGAAAGAATTATTCATTTCGCATGCAGGGGCACTTGGTCAGTTTGGTTAAACTTTGATATAAGCATAGCAAGAAGAAGAAAATCTATATACCAGATAAACCTGTACATACTTCGGTAAGGTATTGTCATAAAAACAATAAAGAGATGCTCGTCCACATATAATATATATTAGGAATCGCGTCATCTTTAAGTCACCACTTAATGAGGAGTGTGGGTGTAATTTATTGAATTGTAATTTTATTCAATCATAATAATTTTCAACTTACGACACAAAAATCCTTTTGTGTATTGCATTTTTGGGTTAAGGCAACGCGTTGGCAGACGAACAACTAATCCGGATGATTTGCATCTTCATCATGTCTTTGTTTGAAGGGCAATTTAATAAATTTCCTAGAAATCGAATATAACGAACTGAACAGTGAAAGACTGGCTTCTTTGACAACACCGATAATAAAAGGAAAGACTTCCTGCTAAAAGTGTTACTTATTTTCTATTGTCTACTCTCCTTCCAACCTAGCAGTGAACTGGATGACGCGACGTGGTTCTCCTTGGGAGATGACTCAAATTATACTCAAGGTATAGGCAATATGGGCATAACAAGAACAGGCAAAACAAGTTAGGCTTAGGAAGAATATAATAAGCAAGAAGAATTTAGTTTCTTAGAACCCACTGATATATATTTGGTTACCTATATCATAATCATTATCATTTAAGACGAAACATTACCCTAAAACATAGTCAGAATCTTAAAGACGTATAAATAAAGAAGGCGCGTACACAAAAAATGCGTCGCGCGACTCCGGTTATCAGATGGACCTGTTGTCGAATTTGTCCTGGCAAACACTCTAAAATAATGTGGGAATCTTAACGACGTAAGTGAAAAAAGCGTGTACACAAAAAATATCGACCTACGGTCGAATTCGCCCTGATAGTCCTGGAAATTTGATCTTTCCGCCGGGTTTATTTGAATTAATTCTGATGAACGTTTTATTAATATTTCAGATATTTCTAAACGAATGCCTCTGAAAGTTGTTTATTCATCGTCTAGAAAAATAAAATCTGGTGCTTACCGCTAAAAATATAGTTGAAAAACGAGTTATAAAATTTTCTTAAAAAAAACGTTTTACGTAAAATATATTAAGGTATTGTTATTATTAATCTTAAATATAAATAACTTATATCCCCGGGTAACCGTTTGACAAAAAGGTATTATAGTTACGAATTCGTCGGAATTAATTAAAATGCGAGCCTTGAGCTTATTGGTATTCTTAGAGTATTGTACCGCCTTAAGGAACAACAAATTTGAACAATTACTTTAACTTAATAGTATAACCTGTCTAATTTATTATCGAATGTATAATATCATAAATTTTCTCAACATGTCATGTTTACGAAATATCAAATCATTCATTATAGATTTGAAGTTAAGTTTGAATAAATAATCATGTTGACTAATACAATATTGTACGAAGTATGTCAGCATCTTGTGGTCAGCGAAACCTCTCATAGACATCCATCAATGATGATTGTTATTACTTAACTCGGTTCACGGTCGTTTGTTTCTTGTTGATATTAACAACATCTTATAAAATTAGCAGATGTTACCGCGAGCACCGCTATCAATGTTGCTGTTTTCGTACGCATTATTATTAACTTCATACGATTTTTTTGAGCAGGGCACTGCGAGGTTTTGTGCTTGGAGGAGCGTTGACTATTTAGGGTTTGGGCAATCCTGAACTATCCTGAAAATTTCTTGTAATCAAGTAGACGCTTGGAATGATGTGGTTACTAAACACGTATCATTCGAGAATAATTGGTATTCTTGAAAGTGTACATGAAGTCATTTAGAGTCACAATTTGCACTTTATTTACTTATTTTTCTAAGTATTTACATATTTCTATAAGAAACTAAAGCTAAACGTATCTAAATTAATACTTAGTATCAAAAATTTAAGTGAAAAAAAGAGAAATTTTCCACTCTGCCCCACTTCCCTTGGGGCAAATGGGAAATGGGAAATGAACCAGGGACACAATGGGGTAGTAATTGTTGATACAGTTCACAGTTGAGAACGCTGTCTAGACTGTGTGCCCAATTTTCACAAATGCCACAAGAACACCAACCTTCACTAGACTTGGAGCATGGCAATGGCATTGGACTTATGGCAATGTAAGCAAGCCGCATTTTTTTCTTCAGATTCAGTTACGATTGTTTCTTTGGCTTAGTTTTCATCCTTTTGGGTTTGTTTTCTTCACCTACGTCAGCTTTTGTTTCATTTGTTCTTCTTTCACTGTGTTTCTTGATATTGTGTGTCTTAGATTAAAATTCAGCGCGGAACGGAGAATACCCCAACGTGTTCTAAAACATGAGTATTTTGGCCGTTACATACGTTACGTTGGCATTGAGTTATCACTAGACTTTAAGGATGGGTTGTTTCAAAAAATTTGATGGATTCATCAAATATTTGAAGTTGATTTTCTCGTTCTGTGTAGGTTCTATTCAAGTTCTGTTATTATATCATTATAGGACAGCTGCTTCACAAAACTGAAATAATCACAGAACTTGAATAGAACTTACACAGAACGTGAAAATTGACATCAAATATTTGATGAATCCATCAAAATTTTTGAAACAACCCGTCCTTAGTCAGTCAAAAATACGTTGATACAAATCTGTAATATTAATTTTCGAATAAAGAATAGTATGTAGTGTAATTATAAATAACAGAGAATTGAATGCAAGAGCCCCCATCCCTTCCCGTTCCGACCCGGTACCCCGTTCCGCCCCGAGTTCCCCTAAATAGTACTAGTCAGGCACTAGTACTGTAAACTCCAGTCTCGACGATTCTTGGAAAACATCATTAGCCAGGTATGGTGTATCCGTGTACACTTATTTATAGATCCAAAACTAGATTTGCAGTTGCTGGTGCAAAAAATCTCGTTCGCGTAGGTCGTGAACCTAACGGGCCGGCCCCGGCTATCTGGTGTCCACAGACTGCAGACTCCCCGCGCCGGGGAACATTGTTCCTACATTTCAGTAAGATTTAATTTATTGTCACTTAATTTTCTATTCAGATTTAGCAGACACTGCGATATTTTAGTTTTATGCACGGATTATGCCAGCATTGACCTGCATCGCCGAAGAAATTATTACTTTTTTGTTGTCGTAGAAAGCAATAATTTTGTGATTTATTAATTTAAACATTCACCAAACTATTTTGTTTGGCTTAAGCGTCATCAGGGTGATCCTGACGGAGCCAACCGATTGGTGAATAAATTTAATTAAAGTAGTGGTTAAAAACAAAGTTGCTTCATTTAATTAGAAGTTTGTTGTTATTTACACTTGCTGAAATTCTTTATCAAATTTACTTGAAAAAATATTCGTTTTATTCATCTCTGTAGTATTCAAGAATATAATTTCCTTGTGCGTACGAGCGCCAAATTTTCAAAATTGGAACGGGAAGTGATAAGAAAATTGTAAAAAGTAAGAATGCAGAGAAGCTATGTATTTTATAAGATTTATTTTTCTTCTATTATGAATGTGAAATGTGATTTTTTTTATACTGTAAAACAGAATTTCTCAGTTTTCATTTTTGGCAAGTTATCCCTATTTTTTCACGGGAAACAAAAAGTATTATTACAAAGATATAAGATAGTTTTAGTTGTTACTCTAACAAATAAACAATAAATTAGGTATCATAATGGTTATAAAATCCATCAAAATGTATTATTAGAAGTTGATTATTCATAAATAAAAAAAATAAATACAAACATTGCTGAGTTTTTGTCCACATTTCGGCCAATTTGCAAACGCCCGAGAGCGTCCGCTGGTCAAAACGTGGCCAATTTGAAGAGATATTTAAAAACATTTTTTTGGATTTTTTTAAAGTTCCAGCATGTTGTGATATTCTGATAATCACAAGGCTAACTTAGTAGTTTCACAATTTAACAAGAGGTGTCTCGAATCTCTTCTTAATTATTTGTTATCGACATTCCGCGAACGGAAATTATATGATATTTTTTTTACAGATCATGTGTTTACGTATTAAAACATGTATGTTCGAATTTACCTTTTTTATCTTTGATTATCAACTAGGCCTTAGACAACACACAGTAGTCATAATAGTTAATAACCTCCAAATAAGTATCACAGAGACAATTTTGAAATTGATAACACGCCGAATTCACGCGTTTATAAATCTAATCATTTTTTTTTATGAATTCTAATGAGATAAACGGTGCATTCAATGACTCACACTATAAGCAGTGTATATTTTTCCATATTAAAACTCAGAGGCATAATTTTCTGAATGAGGGCGGGAAATTTCCAAACTGAACACTTAAAAATTTCTTAGCGCTCAAGGCTGAAATTGATCATTTTGCAGAAAACTCCAGCGATTAAAGTGTATACCTGTCGATGGTGTAATACTTATCTTACTAAATGCAGGAAGCGGTTTAGCATCAACTGATTGTAGGAAGCGGTTTAGCGATATTGTACCTACTAATTAACTCAAGAGCCAAAAGTATTTTCAAAGGTGATGCGAGTATCAAGAATGAGGAACTTGATATGATTTATGTGGTTAGAAAAATTTGGGTATTTTTAATGTATATTTGTCACGGTTAAATCAAACCATATTATTAATTATTATCATTAGAAATCTCCAACTAAATAAATAGGAATGTTCACAAATAATTTTAATCCTTCTGTAACATTGACATTACTAATAGAATGCGAAATTAAAATAACTAATATTATTTTATTTTTAAATCTACATATCAGCAACATTGTTCAAAGTTCCAATAATTGAAGACATCCATAAAAAACTTGCAAATATTCAAAGGTTTTTCATAATAGATCTTGCAAAAATTAAAAACAATTAAAAGTAAACTTTTTTTCATAGTAATCTTAAATTTAGATTTGACGCCAAAAAACTTGACCAAATCGAATAATATTTTTTTTAATCAAAAGGTATTGCAAATATCTAGTACGGATTTGTGCTATTTTATTTAAATATGATTTTTAAAATAACATAAAGGCCATTAAAGGATTCTATTTTTCATGATTTTAGAGGCAATCTAGACAATTAGTTGTAAGTTTTTTTTTTACATGAGCTCCACATAGGAGGCCCTGAGAAAAATATTTTCCCTCAGGGCCTATGTCATCTTTGGGGATGCTGTGTGGAGGTTTTTTTAAGGAAAAGGAGGAGAAGAGAGTTCTGGGAAGGAAAAGGGTTTAAGGAGTGGGTAGGAATCTGGGGTTCAGTGTGTCCTGGTCATCCGCCTCCAAGACCAAGACAAACCTCACCCCATGAACCCGGGAACCACTGCTAAATCACCAAACGTAGTGAACCACTTGGGGTGACCTATGGCAGAGGTGTTGGTTATCCAATAAAGGTTCCCGGAGCGGCGGTACCCATTCCCGCCTCCCAAATTAAATGAAATTAAATTAAGTTAATGATATTATTTTTAAAAAAATGTCCTAGCTACTAAATTAATAATTCTAATAAACTTCCCCCACTCATAACCATCCACCTCCCACCATACCTCCTCTCCAAAGGTGATCTTTTATATATATATTTTTTTTTATATTTAATTTTTAATATTAGTAAACTTTACTCCTGATAGTGAGAACACTGTTTACGAAACATGTTGATCATAAATGTACATAAAAAATAAAGTGACGTAGACTAGGTTATTCGTCTTTTGAATATATTTTTTTTAAATACTGTAACATTGTTTTGTTAGGCCATTGTATGTAGGTTAAACAATGTTAAAAAACATTGATATTTTTCTTATGAATTTTAATTAATTGAAATTGTTCCTATGACATTTAAAAACATTATACACAAACCAGAAGTAATTTAAGAACAATGCAAGAAATGTTAATTCATGGTAACAGTAGTTAATTCTGTTTAGTGGGCTGGTAATGGGGGGGGGGGGGGGGGGGTTCATGACATTCTTCTCCCATATCCTGGACGGGAAAACCAATCTACATCATTACATACAAGTTGTATTATTTGTGAACCGTCTTATGTGGCACGTAATTATAACGATATTATGAATAACATGAGATAACATATATTGTGAGGCAGATAATAACCACCAACCACTGTGACACTTATTAATTAATGCACTTGGAATGGTCTCATCTCATGGATCGTTGAAATAATAATTTATTTAATAATAATAATACAATACTAATAAAATATTATTAAGACATTTTTTTTCAGATATAATTTTCTCCCTCATTCTTTGAAATAATGGTAAATTAACCTTTGCCATAGAAAATGCAAATTAAACTTGTCACGGTCACAAACTTGACCGTGATAGTCTTGTATTATGATGCAAAGAAAATGTATTCATAAGCTAAAGTGATTAATTTTTATTGCTCTAACATAACTACATTTCGATGCTTTTAAAATTCAGTCCATAATAATTTTGTAAGAGATGCATTTTAGAGAATGTGGTCGGTGACTAATAAATAGATCAATTACAAAACATGTTAAAACAAAAACGTTAAATCTTCGACAGAATATTTTTAAATCAGGCAAGTCGAATCTTATCAGAATTTGTGTTCATATAATGAGTTTGATATATTTTTTTCTCATATTCGTTTCTTATTCGGCGTGAATCGAAGGTTCGCGAAATCATGAGTAGTAATTAATCTGAATAATATGTATATAAAAACGATCAATGCATGTACCACCAGATAGATACGGCAAATGTCACGGCAATCCATCGCTTGTTAGAGCTGGCGTGTATATAATCGGCGGAAGAGGACAGAAAAGGCAGCGTCAAAATACCGGTTATAAATCAAGAAAAAAAATAATACTCGCTCAGGATCTGTACCGAATTTCTGATGTCATAATATTAATACGTCTATTGTTAGGAATTTCGTGCCCGCTGTGATTTATTGATTCTACGAATTTGACGAACTTTGTAGCCATTGGCTGCAAGCTGCAACTAATTCAGATTGACAAAGAGATAGGAGTTATTGTTTCGATCTAAATGACATGAATACTCACGTCGTCTAAGGACAACCACATACATAGGTATATTATAATATGACCCCGGAATGGAAATGTCATCACTAGCTGCTTAGATATTTTAATTCTGGTTTTTCGGGAATTTTATAATATTCTTTTATCTTGTATGTAACCACGATTAAAATTTCTGTTCCTTTCAATCACGCGTCGACATTGTTGGAATAAATTTTAACTTATTGGCATTATATTATTTGTTAATTTAAAGTACCAATTAAACCGGGCTTCACAATATGAAGTAATAGTAATTTCTAGGTTTGTATTTTATTTATATGTGAAGATTACACAATAATCGAAAGTGACAAAGAAGTCATCTCTCGAAAGATTGCAGGCTCTTGTCCTCATTTTTACAAAAGTTTGACCCTTGGGTCACATCACCAGAACGCAGATACCTACATAACGTAACGAGGAAGTGGCCCAAATCAAAATTATATTAATAACAAAAAATTAACAGCTTTGCAATAACACAGTAAAAAAATTGAAAATGAGTATTTAAATAATTTTCACGTTCATAGCTCACTTTTAGAACTCTCGCGCTCGGCTAGAAGACATATTGCATCAAGTTCTAATACCATAATTGTGGAATTACTTACCCCCCTTTAACATGTGTTATACTCAGGGGGTATTGCACCATCCTCCTCAGCTAATCCATACGATAACGTAGATTTTCGATTAATTATACACGATTTATTCATACAAAAGTCTGAGTTTACCTTTTGGTACTTGAACCTATGAATAGTGGCTCTTTATAGGATAAGTTAGCCGAGTTTTTTACGTGTTGCGAGTATTTATTTGTTTATTTTTTTAATATTCGTTGTCGTATGGATAAGCTATCAGGAGGATGGTGTAATACCCCCTCAGAGATAAAGCTTCAAATATATTTTTTTGTTCACTGTTGAATCGCTATTCCAAAGACAGTCAATAACAGATGATGATTATTTACGTTTAATGCTGACACTCTGAATTGATTATTTCACATCTACAAAAATGACAATAAAATCTGTTTTTATTTAAAGAAATTGCATTTATTAAGAATAATTATTTAGGTGAAGGCTGATCATTGGAATAATTCATGAGCTTTAGATCATCTATGTCTATTTTGCATATTCTTAGGTGCGAATGGAAGATACGAGGAAATTTAAAACTCCGCACGACACAAGCCAATACTGGGTTGTATCGGTCCTGTTCATTTATTAGTCACCCTTGCATAATAATAATAAAAATAACAAACCAGTTATAGTTGAATTAGTGCTGCAAATAATTTATTGGCTATGAACAAACTTGTACCATCATATTTCCTGATAATAGCCTTGGGTTCCGGACTTGTTCACAACGACGAAGGATTACAAACATTCGACTTAGATAATTTGAATATTCTGATCATAATGACACCCACGTTATATTTATTAGTATTTCCATCAGCACACATAATTTATTTTGGCCAATTTGGCAAAGCGACTGTTGAGAGTTATAACGGTGGAATGAAGAGGGATAACATTTGCATACTCACTCACCTAAAGGCAACACAATAAATACTTTGGTATTGTATAACGGAGAACGAACGCTGTCTTCTATTAGTAATTAATCTTTTACAATTAAATTGAAATTTTCTAACAACAGTTACTCCATGATTAAACATTATTCTAACGTGTTTTCCCAACTATTTAGGATTTTAAATGCCTGCTACTGAAGGCAGTTAAGTGACAATTCAATCATTTTTTTGAATAGGTAACTTATAAGTCCCAAAAAGCTTGAAAGCATAAACAATTAGTTTCCCTGAAAGACATTCCGGTGCAAGTGGTACTATAGAACATCAAATTGAGATATCCCAGCGAGAGATCGTACGTGACGTCATTGTTCTAGCACCTTTAGTATTGTTTTATTTTTAAACAAGATGCGTGAAAAGGAAGAGGACAACGTCGTCAGTATGAGCACCAGATGGGACGAGTTTACCTTTTCAATTCGGAATTAGGGGGCGAAAAAACGGTGATCGGACAACTCGGAGTCAAATCAACACCTCCTTTAATAAATCAGGTACACTTTCTACGTCATACGTATGTCTGGCCACGTTAAATTATCGTGAAAACAAGCTATAGGTCCGAGTGCTTAAAAAGCCGTTAAAAGTGATGAAAAAAAATGGTTAAATAGATTACGTTAGGTCAGGTTATGGGCTATTTGTAAATTATTTTTTTCATACCTTTTGACTATTCAAAAAGGTGTTGAGTTGAGTTGATTCTGAGTTGTCATGGAACCGGAAGAACATAGGTATAGGTATACCTACCAGAATATTCAGATTTAGTAACTAAATATACCAAACGCCGCTTCAGACATCGCCTTGATTCCAATTACTGAATCGTTGTTTTTCGCTAATGAGATTCCGAGAGCACCTATCAGTAACTGCAACGTATTCAATACTAAATGTAACATCGACGTGTTCCTATTATCCCGCGAACGATCCCATAAAACGCGTGATAAACGCGAGCCAAAGGACAGAAGGATTCAGTGACCTCAGAACCTCCAGAGGACCTTACGGACACTAAGCTGGTTTATTTTTAGCTCCGTTGAATCCAGTTTTATGTAAATAGATATTCTGGAATGTGCTAACGTACAAATACACAATAAATTCACAACAACACCATTTCGTGAAAATACTGCGCGTGTACGTTTTTTGAGGAGAAGGTTAGGCAGATAGGCCCCTACCAAATGAAGGCTAATTGTCAACAATCTATAATGGTATGTATAAACCATAAATCAAATTCTCGTTAAATTCCACGTCACTTGAGTCAGTGAATCAACATTTTAATAACATTCACGGAAATTTACATTCAAGATTATGAGGCACCGGGCGGCATTTCGTCCATGCAAACGTATTCCCCATTTTCCTCTCTGCTTAACACTACTGCAAATGTTTTTTAAAATTTTTTTTAATATAATATATTCGTAGATATCGACGAACTAGCGTAAGTTATTTCTTATAGGAGTTAGGCCCCTCCAAAAATCGTTAAAATTGCCTGGTTTGAACGCCATTAACAGGCGTTTAGTAAACAAACTAGATAATGTATTTTACGTGCGGACATAGAGTATTTTCTTTTAATTCAGATAGTATAAAAATCGGTCCACTTTTGGAGAAGAAAAATGGGGAATACAAAATTTCGATTTTGATGATTTTATTTAGGTGTAGTGCAGTTCTCTCTTTCTTTCAGTATTTAGGGGAGTAGGAGCGATAGTGACAGCAACATTTTGGTAAAATACTTTTTATTCAAATTTCTCGGCGACCGATTTTCCTCTTGCAAGAACGAAATCCGGCCAGCCTTGAATCCTGAGAACTAATTAATTATGCGAAGCAATAATAACATATTTTTATAAAAATGAGCAAAATATTATTACACGAAAAACATAAGTTTATATTATATCACGCATTATTGAAAATGTTACCTACGTATATTTTCATGGTTACATCGTCAGGTACATCTCTAACCTTCAAATTGATTCCGCTTGACTTGTCTACCGATATGTTCGTGAGAAGGTGCTACTTCCTGAATAAAGGTTTATGCACCCACGAAGAAGTTATTTATAAAAAAGTTTTGCAAATTTTTAATTACTATGCATGGTGGATTTATTTACGGTGAATTATTATTGTTTTCAAACAAATCGTTTTAATCTTGAAACGGTTATCTCATTCTTAACTAATTTTATTATGTTACCAACAAAATTGTCTTCTGCGCTAGTGTGAAGATAAATTTTCTCACTTAATATGAGATTCGACGGTTCCGAAGAACAATATCGGATGTGCGATTCTATAGTTTTGCAGTAGAGCTGTTTAAAGTTTCGTTTCTGCATTTTTTTGTTTTGATATCAAGAAATATAGTATTGTTTTGATATTTTTCGTTCAATTAAAAATTCCGAAAATACAGACTTTAAAATTAACAAAATAAACCAATAAATAAGCCAACGAAACGATTTTCAATTTTTAACATATCCGACATTGTTCTTCGGGACCGTCGATATAATTATTATTTTGAAAAAAGGTTAAATTATGTAAAGGTCAGTTTTTCACTGTATGTACTCGGTGGTGGTAGAAAGCATTTGGTAATTCATCGTACATCAGTTTAAAAATTAATTGGTATTCTTTATTTTATTTCGATCGATTCTGGTAGAAGAAAACTGCACCTCGTATTGTGTTTTATAGTTTACCTGTCTGTAATATGTCTAACTAGCGATCGGGGGTATTAAATTAATCCCAGCGACAGGTCGTACGTGACGTCACGTTCACGTTCTAGTATCTTCTGGCTTTTTCGTTTTCATACAAGACGTGTGAGAAAGAAGAGGACGACCGTCGAAGACATACATTCGAGCGCTCCTTGGTATAGTATACTACACCCATTTTATTAGGCGGATGAATACAAAAATTAATTGAAAAGTCAAAACGAAAATACGATGCCCGAGGGAGTGACGAATAGAAATTGAACATGCAAAAAATAAATGAGTTTGAAAATAATTAAGGTGTGCAAAAGTTGCGAAATTGTTTGTTCTGCAAAAGCATACATCGATACACGCTGTGTACAGGAAGATGTTTTCCACGAACGTGAATTAATTATACTTATAAATAAATTAATTTGGTTCAAGCTAATCGTGTTTAAGGTCGCAGCAGTCACAGCACAATAATTATAATATATTAAATAAATATGTAACATTGATTATTAATTGTGAATTATGTAGAATGAATTCCTTAGAATCCAGTGCTTGTACGCAAATTAATAAATCGTAGGTACAAAGAAAGAGCGACACTTGAAATTAAATAATTGGTAAATATTTCCCTAACCGCCGCACTTTTATGCATAGATCATAGAAATTATACTTCGCCTCAACAATTACTACAACGTATGCATGTACATACACAAAATAGGTTATTAGGTTCTTAGTTTGTGTAAGATTGAAACAAAACGCACGAAAATATCAATATGGATAAAAAAAGAATTTTGATGCGTCTTTTACTATCTATCCAATAACAATCGTAATTAGTTGTTTCATGTAATAATTAAGTTGAAACTTTGTGTAAAATCTGTGCCTAATAAAAGTGTAGCGGTTAGTGGATTATATGCCAAATATTTAACAGTAAATAATATAAATGAAACAATGTTACTTCGTTCACAGAAAAAATATAGATCCCAATGGCCGAGTCGGTTGAGCGGCTGTGTCCCGGTAAGACAAGAGATCCTGGGTTCGAGTTCCAGTTACAACCGTTATCTTTTTTATTCTTCTGTGTCTAATAATATCTTCTTCTTCAATGATAAAGTATTTACAATGGATAACCACAAAGTCATAGCTACATTCAAAAGTAGTAAATATAATATTATTATATTGTAGATATATTAGTATTATATATTATACCATATGGCATGTTTCATCTTTGAATTGAACCGTTGAATACATTACATTACGCGAGCAAATTTTATTTGATGTTAAATTAATTATACTTGCTACCTGTCGAATTAAATTAATGATGCTATTGTTTACCTACAAATTGTCTTCTCACGAGCATCGCTGAGGTGCGACTCCCAAGCGCCGATGTGTAATAGTCTTGTATTTTATTAGTGTCATGTTTCCTACCTTGGACTGGGGCGAAGAAGGCCATGGCCACCAGGAACACCACGACTCCACACTTGCTGTACTCCATGTTGTGTTTGGGGTTGGTTGAACTGTCACTGTGATCTGTACTAGGGAAGGGAGGTGTCACTCGGCGGAGGTATGGACTGTGACTGGCTTGCCGGGTCTGCCGCTCCGCTATAAGTAGAGGTTGACCCTCCCCGCATAACAACACGCGTGAGATCATCGAGCAGCTTCACAGATGATTCAAGTTCAAACATTCCACCTAATCAAAAATGTATTCTTATTTCACCGTCGAATATAAAATCTTCATATCATTGATTCGTCCCTTTTAAAGATTGATCTACCTCTTCGAACCTGTCCTATTCAGTGCTTTGAGCCACATAAACAAAATAAAATGATCAATAATTCTGGAAACACCTTTATCAACAAATGATTTCCAATTAATAGTGCATTTGGCCTAGGTAGGTTACTTATCAGAAACTAATAAGAATGAACTTATTGCGGTAGATTATAGTCATATCATAATGAAAACTTAATATTTGACCTCCCATGATGACGATGACGGTATGACCGCGAAACTTAGCACGTAGGTAATATAAATTTTAGGTTTAGGTGCTTTATCAGCAAATCTTTCTCACATTAAAGACATACGAGAAATTAATATAATATACATATATGTATTTATTTTCGGTCTTTCATCCCAGTGACACTTTCATATTAAACCGCAAAAAATGGCTTTAAAAAAAATCATTAAGGAATAATATAGTTAAAATAGTATTAATTTTATACGGTAGCATTAATATTCCATTCGGCTTAAAAATGAAAAAAAATCACTAATAAATTATATATACAAAAAGTTTTTATTTATATAATTTATTAGAGATGCTTTATATAGAGATAATTTATTAGATTACTATTTAATTTGACATTTCATTAAAACCACTATCTATTATTTTTGAAATGCGAATATTATTGCATTTTTTTATAAATTTATGTTTAAAACCAACCATTTTGGAAATTGTTGATTTTCCTAAATCACAATAAAAGATGTTTTCTTGTTTACATCATAAATTTACATTGAAGTTACTGTCAGACTACGCTATGACATAGCAAGCGTTTTTGGGATTAGCCTATTTCAGCACATCGTCGCCTCAGTTCTTATTTGTCCAACAGACCATTTTAGTTTTTGTTCAATCTCCACTTTAAAATTAAAAATAGAGTATAAAAAAGTATAGTTAATCACTTAACTTAGAATTATTTACACTAATGAGACCTTTACCTTTACGGAAATAGCTGTATCTTGAACACCTTTCATAATATTTCATTGAAATAATGAAAGAAAACCTTCTCTTCCTGTAAAATTTTCTAATGGTCTGTTGGACAAATACGAACTGAGGCGACGACATGGCGAGCGATATGCTGAAAGAGGTCACGAAAGTATAGGGCGCATATAGCGTGGTCATTATCCCAGTCATTATCTCATTCATATTCTAAGAATCTTTCAAATATATCAATTGATGAGAATAATATAATATTCCTTTGGAAACGTAGCTGCGGATAAGAACAGATAAACATAAAATATGTAAACAAGCAAGATGCTCTTCATTTATGGAGAATAGGTATTTATATCGTGAACGAGGTTTTAATATTTATTATAATTATAATCTAAACAGGGACGTATCTCTATAATATCTTGACCACCGTCATCTAACTTTACATAATGATAAAAACGCAGGGTTTTGGAGATTTCTCATATGTACTGGTTTGAATTCTGGAGGAATCTAATTATTTATAGTCAAGTCAATTGATTTGGCTTCCCGAGATCAGGAGTGTTAGTTATCTGTAAAAATGAATTGAGTAAATTTGTTATCAATACCTACCAACCAGAAAAGATTTAATAATCTTTCGAAGAATAATTTGCCCATTAAATAACATTTAAATGGAAGAGTATAAAAAGGTTTTTATTTTGAATTTTTCCAAGAATATTGTCAATGGATGGAAAACTTTATTGGATACACGTGACAGCACTATAAATAGGATAGGTAACATTATAAAAAGACACCTTGACAAAGGTAGGCACCCATTAAAAAATCTACGGTAGGTATATTATCATTAATATTATCAGTTCCAAGCCAAATGAAATTATATTGTAGTTATCAGTTCCAAGCCAAAGGAAATTATATTGTATAAGTAAATTTAAAAAAAGCTGTTTATTCTTGAGAAATTACAATTATTGAGAAAATATTTGGTTCCATTTCAACAATCCTAAAATTACCATCCAATTCGATCTATATAATATAGGGTGTTAGTGGATGTACTTGAATTGCTTTGACTAGTGATTCCTGACATTATTTGGAGTAAAAAATGCAAATGACATTTTGGTCTCCGGTGACTTTATTTTTTTATTAAAAATCTAACTTTTTTTTCGTCCACATGTCACAGGTCACTCAGCAAATAACTGTCCAGCCCCTCAAACCACCTTTATTTGTTCAATACCTGCAGATTTTTTAATGCATTTAAAAAAACTTTTTTAATGCTTTAATGATTTTTTAATGCTGAAAAAAAAACCTCACTGGAAACCAAAATGTCATCTATTTTTTTCACTCCAAATAATGTCAGAAATCACTGGTAAAAGTAAGTCAAGCACGTCTAGATGAAACATTAGATGAAGTTGGGTGATTAAAAGTCAGTCTAATTATATCGTTATTTAAGAAGAGGACAATTTTTACAATATGCAAAGTTTATCAAATAAATAAAAGTATTTTTTTATTGAAGGAAAAGTTATTTAAATATATACAAGTATTTTTATCTGCGAACGACGAAACAATTCTTGAAGCCCGAATCAACGTCATTGGTAAAGAAGGATTCACGAGAATTTTTTTTTGCGTGGTATTTGGTTGGGCGGGAACCGGATAAAAAATAAATTATAATGATAATACAGTACCTACATTATACCAGAAATCTAAATATATCAAGAATAATAATTAAGTAATTATTACTCATTACATATGATAATAGAATGTATAATATTGATTATTAATGAATATTATTGTCAAGAATGAGTTTTGTAGTTATTTTATTTTAATATTTCTGTATTGGTTTTTTTTTTTTTTTTTTTTTTTCATTTTTATTTAGTAAAATATTTACACATTTATGTACATTATTTATAAAATGTTTTGATTTTGATATTTTGTCTTAAGGGGAATCCGGCGGTGTTTTGTCCGTACGAACGTACTCCCCAATTTCCTATCTGGATTTTGACGATACATAAAATATTTTTGAATACAATGTAGATATGATACGACAACTAGCGTGTCGTTAGCGACAAAAATCATTAAAATGGCTTGGTAAGAACGCCATTCTGTACAAAAACTAGTTAAAGTATTTAAAAAATAGCAAAACGTACATACAGATTGTTTTCTTCTAACAAATAATACAGAAAAAAAATCTTAAAAATCGGTTTAGTTTTGAAGGCGAAAAATGGGGAATACAAAATCACGATTTTGAAGATTTTATTTAAGTATTATCAGCCTGATGTTTAGTTGTCTCTTTCGCTCAGTTTTCGGGGGAGTAAGAGCGACAGTGATAGCAACAGTTTGGTAAAATACATTTTGTTAAAATTTCTCGGCGACCGGTTTTTTCTTAATATGACATTTTCAATTACCACCAGAATAAGCTACATAAAATAAATTACTTTTCACGAGCGATTTTTTCTATTACATGATTTTCTTATAAATTTAAGTATTTTTGTTTTTTAGTGTTGTTTTATTAGAGGAATAGTCACAAGGAGGAAATCCATAATTGGTCTATTTTGGCTATGTACTACCCTTGTATAAGCTGATAAATTGTAAACTATCGATTTCCCAAAAATGATTAAATATTTTGCTGAATTATTTGACATAAAATTTAGTGCCATAAGCTTTTGGTTGCTTCGAAGGTTACAGGTAAAATTGAACTGAATAAAATTGGCAGAAATCTATACGCAGAATTGCATGATTGGACAATGGTATGACATCACTTGGTCCCAAGTGACGGCTGAATCTGGGAAGGCCTTGCATACTTAAGGTATCTAACCTTCCATGAAATATAAAGTAAGTTGCGGAATAAGCGGATGCTCGAAATATATTTTTACTTCTCGTCGAAATCAGTGCTTGAATTTAATTGCCGCGTCGGAGAAAACCGGGACGCCGCGGCCGCCCGTTCCGGTTCGTGTTTCGTAAAATCCATTGCTCTTATGTTCCTGTTCGTAACAAGACTTCATCTAAGAAACTAACAAGTCAACAATTTTATTTAAATTAAGAAGTCAGTTAATTATTTGGAAGGCGGGTATGGGTACCGCCGCCCCGGGAACCATTTATTTTATTCGATAACCAACACCTCTGCCATACGTCACCCCAAGTGGTGACTTGTTCATGTGGTGAGGTTTGTCGGGGTCTTGGCGGCGGATGCTTCTGCCCACGTGCTGCGTAGCGGGCCGGATCGAGAGAGACTGATTGAGGAAGGCCTTTTGACCTTTCCAGCTTGACTCAACCCATCGCCTTGCACCGTATATGGAGGAATGAATCATACGTCCGTCACTCCTGGACACACTGACGCCCTAGATTCCTACCCACCCCTCATACCTTTTTCCTTCCTAGACCTTCCTACCCTTCCCTTCGTTAAAAGACCCTCCACACAGCATCCCCTCAGATGATATAGGCCCCGAGGGAAATTATTTTCCTCAGGGCCTCTTGTGTGGAGATAATGTAAAAAAAGTAAATTAATCGTAAACATATATAAGTTGTTATGTTAAAAAGTCCATTAATCTGAAAAAATGGATTTAAAAGTAAGTTTATTGCCGAAAGTTGACGTTTTTAATTCGACTATTTGAAAATTTAAAAAAAATATGCATTGGAAATATAAACATAATTATTAACAGAGAAATATACACATGTATAATAATATACGGTGACGTTTTATTTTTATTATTATGTATCTATCTTTTTATAAAAATCTACTCACGAAAAATATAAAAAATGTGGGTAAAAATATAATTTTTTTTTTTTTAACTGCTTGAAAGCCTTTATATTTCAAAGAAAGTCTTAAAAACCGTACAATTGCGCTTTTTTATGTCCGATGCCAGAAATAAATTACTGGGATTGAAAATGAGCAAGAAAGTATGACTACCACAATCAAGGATGTCGAGTTGTGATTGAGAACAGTCAAATTAAAAATTATATATTTAACGATATTTGCCAAATAATATCATTACGTTTGCAAAATTATTAACACTGCGATTTAACTTAATAATAAATAACTAGGTACTAAGAAGATAAATAAACCAGTGATACAGATCGGGAACATGTATTTTTTCCAAGATTTTTCATCGAGGTAAGAAATGAGCATTCCGGTTGGCAAAGTTGTTAAATTCGAGCACTGGTAGACTTGACATTCGGATGTTTTCGCCAAACCTCGTCTGCCTTATCGGGATGGGAGTGAGAGCAGCTATTATGGAGAAGCAGAGAGCAATCACTAAAGGTTACACACGCCCGCACATCAAAGACATCACTGGATTTAAACCGGAGGGAAATGAGACATTACAAAACAAAACCAACAGACTGAAGCTTTTTTTTTACACAATATTATTTGTTTCATTAATATATCGTAGGTATATCGAATTACTGCTTCTCGATTTGAAGTTTTACTAAATAGTAATTAAAAAGGTTGTTCCTTATTTGCGTTAAGGCCCCGTAACCGCTCTCGAAAAGAAGAAGATGGAGAGTTACGTAATTACGAATGTTGGAGAGAGCGCGCTAATATTTAAATCGATAAAATTGAAGCGAAAATTACGAAAAAGCTTAATAAAACATGACTCGATTAAAATAGAGCAAAAATCTCGTGGAACGTATTTTAAGTATCATTTAATGAAACATTGTGAATTTTTTCACAAATATAACTTGTAAAATAATAGAAATAGACTTGTTTTAAATAATTTTCGGAGCATACCTTGCGATTTTTTTCTACCGAGGGAATATCATAAAATTTGCGTTTCGGCGTGGAACGTATCTAGATATTATCTTCAAAAATAACATATTTTTTTAAAGAGCTTAATAACTTCAAATGTTTAAGGGAGATATGTAAGAAATCGGTCGAAATTCGAATAGCGACGGCTTGATATTTTTCAAATAATAAATACAATATTAACGATTTTATTAAAACTGCAGAATTATTTTCATCTCGCACTTATCATAACCCCCGTCCACTAAACAAATTGTCGATACTTACAATTAAAACATATTGTTAATCTAAGCTTCAAATACGGTTCCTTCCTAAACCGACTAAACCATGCAACGGTTATCCCAATCCATTAAGCGGCGGCTCCTGCGCCAGAAAAAAACATGAACACTAGCTTGAACTACACCCTAAACATTGAAAATTTGAATAATTCGTGTTCAAAAACCCTGCGTTCAAGCTTTACCACAGGCGACGGAAAACATTCATCTCCCTGGTGAAGGGGGAAGGCTGGCGGGGCCGGCGGGGGGAAATTTGTTCATATTTTTACAAGAGCCGCGCGATGCGGTCATTTATGGAGAATCAAACCGAACAAGTTTTTGAGGTTATGCGCAATGAGCGAGCTTAATAATCACTAGTTTAAAATTTTATGATACCTATATACCTAAAATATTACAATATAATAAATACATTTTATAATAAAATTATAATATAATAACGAATATTAATATAATTGAAGTGGGTGAAGCGGGAAGCGGGAAGGCAGGCGGGGCCGGCGGGGGGGAAATAAGTTCATATTTTTACAAGAGCCGTACCGAGCGGTTGGTACCGGAGATAAATCGAATGACATTTGGAGTTATGTCAACCGCGCGATCCTAATACCTAATTATGACTTTAAATTGTCAATAAATACTGTCGTAAAGGATGATTATATCTTTCGTGAACTCACTTGTAAATAAAGTCTATTGATTTATAAATCGGTTTCATAGACAAGGAAGAAATTGACCAATTAAAATAGGTATTCTATTCTTTCCCTGATAAATAAATACCTAATAAAAATCTAGGTAGGTAGGTTAGATCTAAGTTGAAATCTGCGTGTTCTCCTTTATATTTCGTCTACAATATCATCGCTAAATTTCTTAACAGAACTCGACTTTTGACGTTTGAATTTCGAAATTCTTAAATACTAACTTTAGGTCATAATAATCGATATTAGTCGGAAATCTTTCCTGGTAAATAAACATCTATTAAAATATCTCTGTTTTCTCCCTAATGTAGCATCTCTTCTTCATCGGAACATATTTTAACATTTATTTAAACGCTAAACATCAAGTGTTCAGTGCGTACGCGTGGATAGGCCATTAGCAAAATTGTGTGTGATCGCGCGAACTTCACACCAATCTTTTAAACCATGTTTCAAAAAACGCAGGAGACGGAAAACAAAGAACGTTTATAGTGTAGTTCAAGCTATTGTTCATGTTTTTTCTGGCGCAGGAGTTCGGCCTTAAGAGTGGCGATAAAACAAATATTGAAAACTATAGACCCATCTCATCGCTGTCTTGTCAAAAATCATTGAAAAATTATTAAAAGTAGACTTGCCTCCCATCTGGAAACCCAGAAGGTGCTCTTGCCGTTGGGCTTGCAGTTGGGCTTTAAAAAAAAAACTAAATACAGAATCTACAAACTTAGATTTTACTGAGAATATCACTTACAGCCTGGACAAAGGTTACTTCTGCCCAGCATATATTTTTAGAATTAGCCAAAGCATTCGACCCGGTTTCCCATAGCATACTTCTAGAAAGGCAATCTCAAATCTATCCGGGATAGAACTCTTGGCTGGTACTCCTCAAACCTAACTGGTATTGTGAAAATTAACAATATTACTTCTTTACCAATCCTATTCGGAGTTCCACAAGGGAGTGTCCTAGGCCCTACTCTTTCCTCACATGGTTACCGGACAACTCAGAATGAAACCAACTCAGAACCACACCAGAAAATTCATTAAGAGTGATGAAAAAAAATTGGTTAAATAGGTTACGTTAGGGTAAGGGTTCCGAGCTGTTTTAAAATTATTTTTTCATAGCTTTTAATGACTTTTCAAAGAGGTGTTGAGTTGACTTTATTTTCAGTTGGCATGGAACCTCCTCACATTTACCGATAAACTTTGTAACCTGTCCATAACCAAAAAATTAATATCTTTTGCAGATGACTCTGTACTTCTAACTCGACATAATAATTGGAAAGGAGTATTCCATATAGCTCAAAACGACATAGGCCTTATAAAGAATTAGTTATATGGTAATCTACTTGCGGGTGAAATAATACTAAAAAATGTACAATTTTTTTGGATGAAATTTTTTTTTAATTATAATATTTCATAGAAGAAAAATAAATTTGATTCCTCCATCAATGATGTAATGCTATCTTTGAGTGTACTTTGACCAAAAACTAAATTTTATCAGTCATTTATTTATATTTTTAACTTCATGAGTAAAACCACAAATTGTAATATTTAATTATTATTTTTTTAATGTTTTTCAATTACTCACAAATAATTGCTCAAGTTACCCCTAAAATCATAAAACGCTAAAATTTTTAATGCCTATATTTTATAATAAAGCAAAAATAAATAAAGTAGCTCATATCCGTACTAGATATTTGATATAACTTTTGATTACAAAAATAATTTTTCAGTTTGATTGGGTATTTTGATCTCAAATCCAAATTTAAGATTTGTATGAAACTGGCCGAAATGGGCCGTGCATACGTTCCTCTTAACACGGACTCGTTCATCCGAAGCCTATCTTTCACTAGTTAACTTTTTAAAAATCAGAACTTTAAAATTTTTTTGATAATAAATGTTTTTGAAATTTTATTTTTTTTTGAAGATTTTAACTGCTGAATTTTCCTGTTTTAAATGTGAAAATGTTTTGAAATTAAAAATTTTTGAAATTTGAATATTTTATTATTTGAAATTTTTGTAATGACAAACGACACGCGAACTCCCGACTTCCGAAAGGATATTATTATTTTTCAGAAACCTACAGTATTATTCCCAAATTGATGAAATTTTGCACACTTGACTTTCAAAACAAGAGGAAGGTGACTCTAAATACAGCCCCATCCCTCTTTCTCAGTCATTAAGGTAGAATTTTGACATTTCTTGATGAAATTTTGACGTCCATGCAAAATAAGAAAACAATTACTGTACCTACATCAGATTTCGAAAATTCTTTCTTAAGTCTGGGCAACACCGGGGATTTCAGCTAGTGCTAATTAAAGAAAGGCATTTCACTTCTGTAGAAATGGATATTGGATAACCAACATCTCTGCCATAGGTCTTCCCAAGTGGTTCGCTACGTTTGGTGACTTAACAGGGGTGCCGGTGCGTCTGCCCACCTGCTGCGTGGATCGAGAAAACTGGTTGAGGGAGGTCTCTTGACCTCTTCAGCCAGAATCCCTCGACCCATTGCCTGTCACCACAGTTGGAGGGATGGATTCATACGTCCGTCAATCCTGAACACACTGACCCTCAGATTTCTACTCACCCCTCATACCTATTTCCTTCCCAGAACTTCCTCGCCTTCCTTTCCTTTAAAAACCCTCCACACAGCATCCCCTAAGATGACATAGGCAATGAGGGAAATTATTTTCATCAGGGCCTCCTGTGTGAAGCTAATGTAAAAAAAGAGGAGCTATTGAGAAGGTACTAATATATGGTAGAAACTTGTTTCATGTGTGAGTCGACTGTCCATCATGTGAGTAGTGCTGGATCGGATTAAGTAGTTTCCGGTTGTTCGGCGAGGTAAAAATAGAATAATTGGGGGTAAAAAAGTGGAACGAATTTTTTCTAAAACAAAATTTGTATTTTTAATACCTACATCATTTAATACCAAATCAGTTCCAATTTTAAAATGGCAATTTAAAAATTTTTACGTTAAAAATATCTACTGCCCGAATTCTTAAAACAAACACTTATATTTTACTTTGTTAATGATGACACTTAAATTCAAAGCAAAAGTTCTAGAGTTCAATTAACTGGGGTTACAGACAGAGTCACAACCAAAATTAGTGTTTCTAATAACCAAATTGTGGATTGTCATATTATTACTGCCTTGTTGACAATCCGTAAACCGGATTGCAGAACTACAATCGCCAGGCGTCAAAAACCTAAGTCACAAAAGATGCCTGTAGTACTAGAATCTACAAAATACACAACACCAATGTTATGTAGATTACGAGTTAGATTTGAAAGTAGGAGGCGGCTCCCGCTTGTATTCATGTCATTGAAGCAAGCGGTGTGACTAAGTTGTTTGGCGGTCCATCTACTCTGCCTACTTCTGCGGGGAAGTGGCCTGGTGGTATTACAGGTAGTTCGTTGCCATGACTGAAATAGTTGGTACAGACTTATGTAAAAGACTTATGTAAAAGACTTATGTAAAAGACGTTGTTGGTACAGACTATGTAAAAGACGACGTATGAACGTGATTGAAGCAAGCAGGGTGACCGAGTTGTTTGTCAGTTATCCTCTCTGCAAATAGTATGAGCTGCTTATGTGAACAAAATATATACATCAAAGTAAATGCACAAACAAAAGCTATTCTATTAAAACAGAACTGTTACTCTTATCACCGTGACCGAAACGGTATAGGCTTTTTAGACGATTTCGCTCAACAAACCCTACTTGATGTAGGTTTTGTAGACTAGTTTGTACAACAAAACCTATCGTTTTATAAAAAAATCGTATAGGTTTTGAAAATAAGCGACCGGATGAGTACAGTGCAAGTTGTGGCTTTTGAAGAATACATTCAGAGGTGGATCTCCGAGGGTTGGCTCAAATTAAGGAAGGATCCGGCGGTATCCTTCCTCTAATAATGTCTGTGATTCAGAGAAACAAGGGGAAAGTACGTCCTGTTTTGAATTATCGTGAGCTCAATGAGAGTGATCAGTGCCATACCGCACAGTGGGCGGAATGAAGAAAAAACACGAATTAATTGTTTGCTGACTAAATATTAGTGCAATTTTTATTTTTTTGATCTTATTAATGGATCATAACTATTTTTAAGTATTTTTTTTTGTTGTTTGTCAAAAAGTTGTTTTTCAAACCTCACAATGTAACTGCGGCTTTTTCTCCATTTACCTATTCATAAACTGTAGTGAAAAATTCTTTACGGTTTTGTAAAATGTAGGGCTCAAAATGTTCGAACCTGCTATGTGGTATGTTTGTATATTAAAAACTCCTTTGATTTCACATACTTGGCATTTAATATACCCCATTTTTTTAATGCCTCGAATAATAATTCTCTCCGGGGAATGCATATAAGGCCTTCCTAAAAATAACAAAATTGTTCAAGGAGAAAAGATGATCACAATTTATATATGATATAAAAGGTGAGACTTCAGTCTACAATGTGTCTCACACAAATGTGATATTGGTATATAGTTTAGTAAATTAAATAAAGAATACCTTGAAGAATGTCATATATAACACACTTTTGTATATATATCTAAACAACACTTAATACATAACCGTCTCTGTCCACGCGTAGGAGCGAAGTGAAAAACGCCGAACATCAAATTTACGACACACTTTGAGGCATTGCCAAACTTCCGTCAAGCTGGAAATGGAGGAAGCTGCGAGAACCTCTGAAGTCTAAAGTTGGCATATTTACAAATGCACGTCGACGAAAAACATTGCAAGTACCAACTTGTTAAACATAAAGGCAAAATATACTGCTTGACAAGATTAGGTTTTGGGTTGAAGTGTGGTCCCAAAACCCTCGGGCTTCTCCTACTTCTTCTTCCATTCAATACTATAAACCACATTGTTAGTGATAAAAAAAATATGTCGACTTTAATTCTAATGGTACGTACAAAAATAAGTGCGAAGAAATTAACGCAGATTTGAAAAAAAATCATATACCTATTGAAAAGTGAAATAGATCGTCCCTTTCGGACTGCAGATGGACTTCAAGCTACGTCACGAGCTTGCGAGTAGCCCGATGCGTTTTTCCCCCGAAAAATTGCCAATACGAGGTAACCTTGTTGTATACATTTTCTACGAACCTTGCCATGCTTCTACCAGAGAGCAACTTGGAGGACTTCTCTCAGCGATCATAAAACTCAGAAATAAACCACCCACATAAAACGCAACAGATGCACCTGCCTTTAAAAAAGAATTGGTTGTCTGTAAAATCGGTTAACGGATGATAATTTTATGTGTTAACGTCATATAATAACGATGGAGTGGAAGAGAGATAGATGCGTCACAAGCCGAACGCTTAGGCCAATCGCTTGTTCCGCGCTCTCGCTTGCACGCTCGGCTCAGGCGGAACGTGACAATGAGTCATGCTTTTTCGTGAGTGCTGCCGGCGTTCATCGATTTATAAGACGTTATCACGTCAAAAAAAAACCGACCGATATGTCAATTTATATTGTCCGTTAACGTTTTCTAGTCACCTGTACGACCTAAAATGTCGACCATAGATGAAATATAACGTTTGCGCGTGAGCGGTATATCCTGGTGTCTATGGTATGCGCCGTCGCGCCTGAATTTAATTTGTGTTTGCGTCGTTCGCGTTTGTATTTTAATATTACTCAGTCGATAAAAGAATTTAGCCGCGGTTGGTGCATAAAATTTTTCTACCTTCAACAATAAATAGTTTGTGATTTCGTTTTAGCTAAAACCACAAGTTTTTGTCCACTTCTGACAGTGAATACGCAACAAACCAATCTCACAATATTGTATTGCACCGTATCCGCAGCGAAATGGAGAGCTCAAGAATGTTGAAAATCATGAATCCTAAAGTAAAATACACTAGTGATCACATGCTGGCGGAATATGTCTACTCGAATTCAATTGTGAAAAATAATGACAACATCTTAGAGGTAAGTTTTTTGCGTATAAAATTCGCCGGTAAATGCCACTTTTAAATAAGATTCTACTTTTTACTATTGATTATGTACCTATGTTCCGGTTTTTTTCATCGCACTTTTGGGCACAGATTATGGAAAGTACACTTCGCGTCAACTTAATTATTACTACACCAAACAACTATTTACATCGGGGGACAAGCACAAGCATATATGTTATTAGTAGGACACGGCAACGCGGTGGCACTGGCAGTGCCGTACTCTAGGGAAAAATAATTTAATTTTTAAACACTAAAAAACGCTCACCTAAACTTATTTTTAGATCGCTTCCCGTTTAGCATGCGAGGAGTCAAGTATGTTGTCAATAATGATAAGCGGGTTTTTGCTGCTCAGCCCTGCAGGCGGCTTTTTGTTGGGCTTCGCCCAATTTAGTAAAGTTCCCTTGTAGAGACTGGTCCTTTATATGTACAACAGCAATTATAAGAAAGTTTACAGAAAGTTACTTATCACGTATGCCTTTTTTGAACTAAATAAAAAGTCATTTGAATATCTAAGTAAAATATGCAAGTCGCATAACGTTAATTTGAAATCCCCCTGACGAATGAAAACTAATTTCTACTAAGTAATAAACTTCCACTAACTAAAAAATTTACTGCCAACTGGAACTGTGTATTTTGACATTAAATTCGAGTTTCTCTTTCCTATCCTTCCCTTTTTAGCAATTTTTAACCAAATCGGTTTGAGAGCTCTAAAATTACAAGATAACCATTTATATAATTTATCATTTTAGATTCTCTTTTTGTTGAAAAATTGGAAATTCGTCGGAAAAAAAAATATCGAGTGATCCGGTGGCAGAAGTCCTCAGGACAAAAAAAAACCGTGACAGGAATGTCGTCGTACATGAAGTTGGGTTCATAAGTCAGATTTTTAAATTATATTTTACTTATTTAAGGTTATTTGGCTAGACATTTATCTTTTAGATTTTGTTATATAAAGTTTGGATTTTTTTCATGGTAAAATTTCTTTTGGGATAATCGGAAAATTGGTCCGAAAATAGTTCGGAAAATAAAATAAAAATCTGTTTATAATATGAAGTTTGGAAATTTTCAATTTTGGAAAAATTGTGTTAATTTATCTGAAAAAAAAACTTCCTGGAAAATTGAAAAAAAATGATAGGGAAATTATTAGAAAAACTTCGATCTTTTTTATTAGAAAGTTTTTAATGTTGGTTTTATTTTTATTTTACTTTATTTTATTTATTTTTTTTTAATTTTCTCAAATTTTTTCCGAAAAAATTGGAAAATAAGAGAAATTGCTGGGAAAATGGGTCGGGAAATGCAAAAAAGTTTTTCGAACTGAGAAATCCCAAGTTTGGTAAATTATATTTTTGACATTTTCTCATCGGGGATGTTGTTTGAAAAACAGTTATTTTTCGTAATGAGAGAGGGCGCTGCTTCCGATTAGAACAACCCTAAACTGTACAGTCATTATGATAATCATAAGACGACTTATAATAAATGACTTTCAAAGCTTTCGCGGTGCAGTCTATGTTGGGGATGTCTTTCAACTGCCGATCCTGCAAATCGCAAAGGCGCTCCAACGTTGAATTTGGCGGCCACCTCTGGGCTGGGGCCCTAAAATACTTCGTTAAGGTACGGTCTTTTTCATAGATTCCCCTATTTTAACAAATGGATCTTTAGAGCACAGGCGTCAGGTGGGGATGCTATCCATGTTCTACAGATA
This sequence comes from Glyphotaelius pellucidus, assembly GCA_936435175.1. Classification (NCBI taxonomy): domain Eukaryota; kingdom Metazoa; phylum Arthropoda; class Insecta; order Trichoptera; family Limnephilidae; genus Glyphotaelius; species Glyphotaelius pellucidus. Next base: position 25,951,354 of record OW386537.1, read on the forward strand.
TTTCATTTCGTTGACCACATGTTTGGTGGTCTGCACCGCGCCGCATTCACGCATCGCCTACTTCTTAAGGCCAGTCTATCATCAGACGTTATTAATAGGTTTACGTCTGTACGGTTGAAATTTCGACTTCGAATACACTTCTGAGGCCGCGCCTTACGCAAAATCATCTTCATACTTGAAGTTTGTTAAAAAGCTATTTTTGTAATAGGACTGAATTCAAGAAAGTAGCCAATATACCAAAGGATGGCGCCACTTATGTTAACAGATCGCATGAGGACCTGCTGCTGGCAGGTATAAGTACTATTGGATATGTAAATTGAACCTTTCCGGTTATGAAAAGATTGATGATAATATGATTATTACTAGCAGTTAAAAACCCGCTCCGCAGATTTTGCTGCTAGGCCCTGCGGGTGGTTTTGATTCGGCTTCGCCCAGTTTAAGTGTGATTGACCATTTTATAAATTCGATAGAAACCGGTTCTAAAATTAGCCGGTTCCTCGAATCCAGAACAGCTAGTCGCCGGGACAAAGTAACCGCGACAGGCGTTGAGTGCTAGAGCTAGTCGTAAATGATCGGATCTACTTCGGAAGTGTTCGTTTTTTTGAGGCGCGCCCAAAATTGAAATACACGCGACCGCGCAACGGTTACGTTAATTTCGATTCCGTGTGACTTCTCCACTCTCCTCCGCCCCCATGAAATCAGCCACTCTCGGAGGCGGGCCCCATCTTCGCCTCCCTAAAATATTGTGTTGCGTTGTGCAGTAGCTCGACTTGTGGCCGGCCGCATTGCACTGGTGTGATGAGTTACATAATATAATTAATAACATTCTGCATTGAGCATCGACATCTTCAATGTTACCTACAGAGAGTTTAGTTTGACATAGGTACATCACAACATAGTAAAACTGCCCCATGCACACTTTTTTTTAAAAGTAATCTTCTCCATAATATTTTAGTGTATAACTGTTTTATGGAGAATCTAAAAAAAAGTTATTATTAAAACCAGTCCTAGTGAAATACGAAAATATTCACGGGCAATATTTAAACTGAAGTAATTTTAAGACTTATACAATTAATAAATTGGCATCCTTTAAATTAAAGTTTTACTATATTTTGGATTCACATTTTTTTTGGAAAGGCCTCCCCTTCCTTATAGTATGAACCGCCACTGGTGGCTTTTGTATACATGTTATAATATCAGCTAAAATCATCAGTAAGTTGCCAATCTAACGCGTGCTTATTTTATTTGGCATTCGAAACGATAATATCGCGTACTGCATTGTTCGGAGCGGAAGAACGATGTTGAAAGTATTGATTGAATGCATTCAAGTTTATTCCCCCGCAGCTGGCAACTATTGTGCAGTAATCGCCAACACACAGGGGGTGGGAAAATCGATTGGCCGTGACCTTCAGAGAAAATCTATTTTGAATAGATACCTACCTATGCACTAAGCTTGGTACAAGGTACTAAATAAGTATATAAGTGCTTGTAAGTAGTAACGTGACGATGCGGCAGTGCTTTTTCATATTATAGGTGTTATTTTTTATAAGCAGACAATAATAAATGCTTATCCGAAAAGGAGAACAATGGGCTTCATTCTTTTCCTGTTACACTAATACTTAAATGTATATAATTGATAACATATTAATAATTCATATTATATACCTTTTAAGGGACCACTCGTATAGGTCTCATAGAAATGGTTTTATCTCACTTACTATCGTATTGAGAAATATGATATAAACGGTGTTTGAAAGAGAAAAGACCACGCTTTATATTCAAACTAGCTTTTACCCGCGACTTCGCTCGCATGGTATTAGGGGGAAATTACTGCAGCGCTTGCACTTATCACTTATAGCTGGTCCCGGGCATGCGTTGCAATGCCGTTCAAAGAAATAAATTGATGTCCTTTCTCGTGCGTCCCCGTTCCCTTCCACCTCCCCCCTCTCTCGTATCTTTCCTCTCCGCGAACCCCACCTCCCCCTTGCCTTTCCGACCTGGTGCTAAAATATATGAAATATGCACATTTTCATTTATACAATTTTATTAACGCCAGAGCTTACCATTATATACAGCCTCGCTGATAATGTAGCTTTCTGTTGGTGAAAGAATTTTTAAAATCGGTTTAGTGGTTTAGGCGTGAAAGCGTAACAAACATACACACTCACTTTCGCATATGTAATATTAGTATAGACAGTAAGTGTAGATACAAAAACCAACCACGAAAGAAGTAAAATGTACACCTTTACGAAACCAAACTTTGAAATAAATTTATCAGTCTTTGGGAATGTTTTATTAATTATTTTTACACGGAGCGACAAAAAAATGAGGTGCACATAACGTTTATAACACATTTGTCTAATAAAATAAGAATGTATTTTTATTTTTTTTCTTTATCAGTAATTTTACTCGGAAAAAACGTAAGGTGAGCCATTTTCAAAACTTTTAATGTTTGCGAGCAAAATTTTTATATTTAAAAATTTATATGTTTACTTTGATTTATAAAATTTTAAAGGGTTTTTTATCAACTTTCTAAAACATTTTTTAATTTTCGGATACGTCCAGATATATTCTATTTATTTGGATTTTATTGTAAAGCGGAAATATTTTGACCCTCTGAAATAAGATCGAGGCCTGAAGGGCTTTAATTTATAGTAATATTTTATTGAAATAATTATGTGTTTGTATACGCGGGAGGGGGGGAGAAATCGCTTTATTAATAATATTATTATCGATTTTCAGTTGTTTTTTTTAGTTATAATTTTTAATGAAAAATTTAAAATTTTTGTTTTTTTTAATATTTTTTTTTAGTTTATACAGTAGGTCACTGTAATGGTCATAATCAGTCATCTCAGTGTGCAGCTGTGCGGCCTTTCTCACACAAAACTTTTGTTTTTAAGCCAAAAAACCCAACCAAACTGAAAAATTATTTTTTTAATTAAAAGGTATTGCAAATATCTAGTACGGATGTGTGCTATTTTATTTATTTTTGTTAATTATAAAATATAGGTAATTAAAGAAACCAATGATTTTAGAGGCAACTTTAGTATTTTTTGTGAGTTAATTATAATTATTAAAAAAATGGCCTTACACCTACTGAGTTAATATAATGAAAAATAAATAAAAACAATAAACTTCGTAAAAAAATTGTATAGAAATTTAAATTTAGGCACAAATTTGTGTTAACAACGTAAATCGGTCATTTTGTAATTTGTGTATACGCCCATCAAAGCGCTTTTTAAATATTTTTTTTTTATTTTATATTATATTTCATCATATTTATGTAGTAAATAAATCAAAATTATTTTTTTTAATAAGTACATTATCTTACAAATAATTGCCATCGGTCCAAAATCGTGAAAAATTGATTTCTTAAATTACCTATATTTTATAATTTAAAACATATATAAATAAAGTAGCAAACATCCGTACTAGATATTAGCAATACTTTTTGGTTAAAAAGATAATTTTTCAATTTGGTTAAGTTTTTGGACTTAAATTCAAAATTAAGTTTTGTATAAAAAGGGTTTCACAGCCTGTCCGCTTAATGTTTCCTTCCTAGAATATTATTATCAGGATCACTGTAATTAATGATCCAAATCTGTCATCTTAATGTTAAATGCAGTTCCCTTTCAAGAATATAATTATCAGACGATGATGAAAAATGACTATGATATAATAATTATTTTCTCAATGAAAAACTGTATACTGGACCCGGCGAGGGGTCGTAAGTAATATCATCGTTCTAGTATCTTCTGTCTTCTTCGTTTGATGACGTCCATACGAGCTCTTGCTGGGACCAGTATATCATGGCGCTTTGATATTTTTTATGGGCCCTACTCACCACTCACCACCGATTTGCAGAACTGCTTGCAGGACTGCACGCTGAACCGCCAACCGAGTTATTATTATTCCGACGACCCGACAAAGGGAATAATTATATTTCGGTTGGCGGTTTTCTTTTGTTTGCTACAGACGTTCCGATTTGCAGAGGACCCTGTGTGCAGTCCTGCAAGCGGTTCTACAAATCGTATGGAGGCCGTTAGAATCGGGAATAGGCCGTTTATGTCTATGATTAGGACCCTTCCTCTGTTGTTTTATATTCAATTTTGGGAGCGAGAATGAGTATCGGATAATAACCCCTGCCATAGGTCACCTCAAGTGGTTCGTTAAGTTTAGTGACTTAGTGGGGCTTCCCGGGGTCGTGAGGTGAGGTTTATATGGATCTTGGGGCTGGATGCTTTTGCCCACCTACTGCGTTGCGGGCAAGATCGGGAGAGACTGGTTGAGGGAGGCCGAACTCTCCACCCATCGCCTTGCGCCGAAGTGGGAGGAATGGATTCATACGTTCGTCACTCCTGATCACATTGACCCCCACCTCTCATACCCCCTTTCCTTCCCAGAACTTCCTCTCCTTCCTTTACCTAATACCCTCCACACAGCTTCCCTAAAGATGACATAGGCCCTGAGGGATTTTTTTTCTATATAAAATAATATAAAAAATAAACACACGTAAAAGTATCAAACCTCGAAGTAAAAAAACACTTGACTTGGGTATTTTTAACTTTTGCCAGTGCCGGTTCAAGTTTTAATTATTTTTAGTTTACAAAATGAAGAGTTTATAGGTAATAATAAAGTGAATGATCGCAATAACGTGACATTATTTTTTGTTGCTAGGTGGGTATTGTACTTGTATTTTCGTCATTATATTATGTTGTTAGACGCTTGCTTGAAAACGTTGTAATAATAATAATACAAATTAATTAGATAAATATAGATACATAGCGCCATTTTGTAAAATATCACCCCAAGTATTAATAAGTACTTGAATGTGAACAAAGCAAGGACTATGTGCCTGTACCTGTAGCTTTTGCCCGTTACACCAAAGCGGAGGTGATTAAATTTTGAACTTCTTTTTGAAATTTAAATCTTTCTAAAATAGAATTTATTTGATATTTAAACTTTTTGATCATTGGAGTTTGAAAATTTTAGATTTTTTTGATATTTGAACATTTTGAAAATTAGAATTTTTGAAGACGGAAAATTTTGTAAATTTGTAAATTAGAAATTTTTTGGAAAATTGAATTTTGAAATTTTATATTTTTATTTTTTTTAAATTTTAGCTTTGAAATTTTTTTAAATTTACTTACTTAAATTTGAAATTTTTGGAAATAATATTTTTTTAAATTGAAAAATTTCAATATTTAAAACTTTTGTTGTTAATTTTTTTTTTTTGTTTTTGAAAATTTTGAAGTAATCTTAGTAATAGCTAATAATGATTTGGACCTTAAAATAATAACATTTCGGAAGCCGAGTGCTTTACTTTGCGATTTTTACGCTTCGTGTTTTACTTCGCTTCGCAACTCGTGATGTCATTGTGACTCGTGAAATAACCATGACTCGCGATGTTATTGTAATGCGGCCGCCCTAGCTGCTAATAAAGGATAGGCTTCGTATGAACGAGTTCATGTCTGGTGAATCATGTGTGAAAGCTTTACGAAAAGATGAATGCATCGGCGTAGCGCAAGAAGTCATTATGTGACATTTTTGATAAAATCGATGTAGAAAACATTATGGGTTATCTTTTTATGAACACTATGAGGACAAGAAAACATATGCTTTTGGTTTAAGAAAAGCTTTTTTGGGGGAAGAAGTCAAAAATATAATCTTATCAAAAGAGAAATCATCAGTTTTCTTAATGACTATATTTTCTTTGAACGTTGATGACTTTTTGCGCTACACCGGCGAACGATTTACCTTCGCTACTGTGCACAGAATGAAGGAGAAAACTAAAAGTGCATTCCATACAAAATATGAATGGAAATTTTTTTTTTACATTAATTTCACACAGTGACCCTGAGAAAAATTATTTTCTTCATTGTTATATGTTATTAGAAAGGTCTTTTTAAAGAGAGGGAGTAATGAATATGGGTCTTGAAGAGACCCATGTTGTAGTAGGGGGAAATCATTAAATCGATCGTCAGCCAAGCTACTGAACGCAAGAACGAAATGACCTACTGGTTCCTAATGATACTGGTTCCTCAAAGCGTCTTTCACTTAAGTACAACAGAGACAGCATTTCCACCTGATGTCTTTGCTCTAAAGATTGAAATTCCTTTGTTAAGATAGGGAATCTATGAAACGGATCACCCGTTTCTGTAGAGTCAAGGGTTTTTCAAGTATTTTGAGGTTCCAGCAATGTCTTCGGGCCCTGTACAGTAGGCCAAGCTTCTGAGAGGCTAACTTAACTCTTATTTGTCTTTCTTTGAATAAAAGATAAGATAAAACAAGTCTGCTTAATAAGTCAGGTATGCCTCATACGTCATACATATGTCTGATAATGTTAGATTATCGTGAAAACAAGCTTATGGGTCCAAGTGGTTAATGTAATATAGAATGTGTCAAATGTGTGTATTGTTGCAGATAGTAATGTAAACATATCCGCTGGATATAATAATATAGAGCATAATGTTTGGTTGCAGGTGGTAGAGAAGCGCGTGGAGATGCAGATCGAGACGAAGCTGAAACCGGCACGAGTGGGAGTGATGCTGGTGGGCTGGGGCGGCAACAACGGCTCCACCTTCACGGCCGCCGTGCTCGCCAACAAGCACAACCTCAGCTGGAACCACAAGAATGGCACCAGGTCTGCTAACTGGTAAGACGCCTCTTAAATTAATTACCAGTTCTAAACCAACTTTTGTGAATTATTTGATCAGATTTTGGACGTTTATTTACTATTTTTATTGTAATCGGCTTCCATTTTTCCGAGCCTAACCCACCTAAATGGTTTAATTATTTTTCTCTTTGTTGGTCATTCGTTATTTGAGGTGATTTTTCCATAACAAACGAAGCTGCATAAATTAAATTAATTTTATTTTAATTTTAAAAGTTTCTCCTTTGTGGGCTTTTGTAAATAAATTGCATGTGGTTTGACTTTAATTAAGAGTTTAAGTGAGGGTTCAATTCCAAGCCAACTACATATTTTTCATTTCATAATATAAAATACAGTACACAAATAGGGCTAATATTCTTCATCTTGCAATTTCGTTATTTACAATTCAGTTATTTGCAATTAACTTGATTTGCAATTATGTTAACCCCTAGGGCAAATTTGGGAGATATTCTTCACAGAAAATAAACAACCATAAAGTCTTTTTGGGAGATTTAATCCCAGCCTTACACAGTTTCATAAAAGTACGCCACCTCATTTTGTATTATGATGAAAAATATTATTGAAACAGAGAATACCGAATAAAGTTTAAAAAATAAGAGAGATTAAAAAATGAAATTTTCCAGTTTGCATTAAAAAATTTGCCATTAATTCTCCTGAAAATTTTGAAAAAATTCTAAAAAAAAAAATTTGCATTTGAAAAATATTTGTCAAGGTTTACAAATTTTTTTTAATAAATATTTTTATGTTAAATGAAAAAAATTAAAGTGTCAATAACTTTTATAATATCTTTGTCTAATTAATTTTTTTTTGTTTTTTGTTTTGTGTAAAGTGATAATTAGAGTTTACACAATAAAAACCATTGGTTAGTGCAGCGGTTTAATAAAGAGCATTGATAAATAAATAAGTTAAAAGCATTTCAAACAAGAATAATTTTGGACAAATGGAATTTTTTATTTTATTTATTTTTTAATCACATTGGATAGTCCATTAAATAATATTTAAAGAAGAAAACAAAACAACGATATGAATCTGAGTAGACATCGGTGTGATATTTGTTATATAACAATTAAAACCTGTTTAAATTTTACTGATAAAGCAGTTTACAATAGTAAAACTTCATTTAACTGCTTGTGTTTTGCCTAGATACCGGGTAATAAAGATTACTTTATCAATCCTACGGCTTGACCATATTAAACCACGTGCTGCCTGAAGATTGTGTGTTCTGTTACCATGCAAGGTTGTTGCATGAGCTAGTTCTTACCTACATTATTAATTAAAGTATTGTGTAGTTTCAGAATGGCATGAACTGCACTGAGGTAACCAGGGACAAAGGTCACTTTGTATTACATGAAAATTATAATTAATCTCAATTAATCAAATTAATGAATCTCAAGCAAAGATATTGAAATACAAGAGATATGTTATGATGACTGCTGGCGGACTACCGCCTAGTGGGAATAGTTTGAATACGGAAAGAATTCATTCATTTAGTTGATTTTTTTAAAGTGCGCAGTAGTATTGGTTAATAATATCGGCGACGCCAGGAAACACAGTCACACCATAGTAAATCAAAATTCAATATCGCATATGAGCCAATAATTTTTAAATTTTTTGGCAGTTTCAGTTAAACAGCACAAGCCATATTGATTGGTAATTTCAAATTGTGAAATTGACCAATAGACTACTTGTACTCCGTTGAAGGCAATACCGTTAATGAAATATCTACATAAGGGCGCTTTTATCCCTAGATAGTTTTTGTCCCTCCTGAACATTTTTACAAATGGTTCTTCCGCAGTATTGGACTTACGCCGATGATATGAGATGTGTAGAATCAAATGCAGCAATCTCCAAATGCATTATTTTGAGAAATACCCAGTGTGGCAGTCACCCAGTGTGGTAATTTGTATCAATCCTCTGTAAATATCTTAATTAAATACAATATTCTTTATAAATACATAAGCAAACACTTCCAATTTTGTAAATGATGACAATTACATAGCAAAATTTCTAGATTTCTTTGAACAAAAGTTACAAATAGTGTCACAATCGAAATAAGTATTTTTAATACCATGTTGAAAATTGAATAATAAACAGGACATTTTAAAAAGCCAATATATTTTTGACAACTATAAAATCTGATCTATTGGCTAATGTGCACATTTATCGTTTTTGAACATTTCAATAATATGCAGCTATTAAATGATTTGTTCACAATAAATTGTTATGCATTGCCAAAGTTGCTTACCTCAGCAATCAGGATTGAGTATAATGTAGAGGTAAACTCTGATGTTGCAGGTTTGGATCCATCACACAGGCCAGCACAGTTCGCCTCGGCATGAACGAGAGCGGTGAAGATGTGTATGTGCCCATGTCCCACATGCTACCCATGGTGGAGTCCAACGACTTGGGTTAGTGTTATTTATTTATTTAACATCAACGGTATAAATATTCCACAAACAATAATAGCAATTAAATAGTAAAATAATAGCAAAACAAACAATTGGTGAATTTACTGAAGACTTGGCTTACTGAAAGAATTGATTTGTATTAGCTTACAATGACATATTATTCTAAAGATTTTAAAATTGTTATTTATGTTTTTCTATATTTCTGTAAAATTTTAAATTTTTATTCTATAAAATTGTAAAAATGTAACTATTAATTAACTCAATATAATAAGATTTTTAAATGTAAAGAACCCGTTAGACAAACTGCTAAAAAGCAGTTTATCGGGACTTTTGTCTTATATTTGTAAAGTGTTTAAAATAAATAAATTAAAAAAAAGCGTGTCACGGTTAATATCAGCATAACAAAATTTTGGAAATAATTAAAAAATATAACAATTGAGTGTGGCACGATATCATTGCGATATCGATCAATGCGAGAGCATTGAAAAGTATTTACATTTTAAAAGGAGGGAGGGGGGGGGGGGGGGAGTTTGCACCTCAAACCCCCCTCTGGCTACGCCTGTGTTTTCAAGATGTCTTGTCAGATGTTATATTGAGAAATTATGTGAGAAGTTATATAATTTATTTATTTATTTATTTAAACGCCCATAGGGCTTTTACATAAAGTGCAGTACATGTTTTTGGTAAAGTATAGGAAATAACAAAATATAATATAAACATAATATAACTGTAAGAAAAAAAATAAAGATAACATAAGATATAAGAAACAAAACATAGATAACACTAGATATGACACAAAGCAGGTAAAATAGAATATATGGTCACGTAAATTAATGTGAGATAGTTATTTTAATTATAAAGAGAAATAAGACAAGATTGTCATTATTTATGTTTATAATTAGCAATCTTTGTTATACATATTTGGTACGTGTTTATCGAAACATAGCTACAATAATATATCGATAAAGGTGCTATATAGTGCATGATATTTATAGCTTTATTTTAAATGTTCTGATATACTGAGTTTAAATTTAGATATCGATTGATGTCGATAAACGTCAATTGAAGTATATTTATTTCCGAGTATATGAAGTCTTTGTATTGGAGAGTTTTCAAAATAATTATTAGTAGAATTGGTAACAAAGTAAAGTGCATTAGAACGGGTATCACGCGTGGGTACTCTCAAATTAATTTTACAAGTTAAATCGAGGGCGTCCAGTCTGCCATTCGCAATATTAAAAAGGCAAACTAAATCGCTCACTACACGCCTTGACGTTAAATCGCTTATATTGAGTAATTCCATTAGATATACATAATTTAGTTCTTCGATAGGTATTCCGAGTTTATAATTAATAAATCTTAAGAACTTATTCTGTACTCTTTCAATTTTTTGTTGGTGTGTCTTATATAATGGAGCCCAAATGGTTGAATTATATTCTAAATTAGATCTCACCAGCCCAGTGTACAGCAATTTAAACGAATTAATTGATTTGAATTCTTTGACCGTCCTCAGAATGAAACCCAGACATTTCATTGCCTTATTAGTTATGACATTAATATGAGGAACAAAAGTTAATTTACTATCAAAAATAATACCGAGATCCTTGATTTGTTCTACCCTTTTTAGGAAAATGTTATCAATGCTGTATTGAAATTTAATGGGACTTTTGATTCGAGTAAAAGTAATTGTTTGGCATTTTTCAATATTGAGGAAAAGTTCATTAAGGGCGCACCACTCTTGTAACCTCACTAGATTTGATTGTAATATGCAACAGTCGTTAAGATTCGTAATTGTTTTATATATTTTAAGGTCATCCGCAAACAAAAGTATCATAACTCCTTCAAAGATGGTAGTTATATCATTTATAAATAAGGAAAATAACACTGGACCCAGATGTGACCCCTGTGGATCCCCGGTGAATATTTCAAACTGTTTTGAATAGTATGAATTTAGTTTGACTGATATTTTTCTTTTGTGTAGATAACTTTCAAACCATTTCAAAATATTCCCCGTTATTCCTAAGGATCTTAATTTATGTATGAGAATTTTGTGTGAGACTTTGTCGAAAGCTTTACTAAAGTAAAGTATAATGAGTAAAGTATATATAAGTAAAGTATAATGAAAGAATCACAATGTGCGGTCAATTTAATAAATGCGGTGCCATCGTTGTTGCAGTAATTGATGGCTGGGACATCAGTCCCTTGAACCTGGCCGAGTCGATGGTGCGCGCTGAGGTCTTGGACTACGAGCTGCAGCAGCTGCTCCGCGAGAAGATGGCCACCCTGGTACCCCGCCCTGGGATATACGATCCTGACTTCATTGCCGCTAACCAGGTGAGAAGTTTTCCTTCACTTAAAATTATAATGTGTTTTCATATTATAATGTGATGGTTTAAGCTGTAAAGCATAGATACTTTTAAAAGTCTTGGATAGATGTCACTTCTTAAGATATAAATAGAGTCTACAAGACAAGTGCTTACGAAACATAGCCTTCAGCGTCTAACACCAATCCCCTACAATCCGAGATCATCATATGCTGTGGTAGGTGGTGTAAAGAAGTATATGTATGATAATGTATGTCTTAGCGCTGGATGGGTTAAATCTAAGATTTCCTTAAGTTATTTAGTTTTAAAATATATTTGCAGTTAGAGCGCGCAACTAACATTATCGGAGGCACCCGGAGTGAACAGTACAATCATGTCAGGAAGGACATTCAGGACTTTAAAGCCAAACATGATCTAGAACAAGTCATTGTTCTGTGGACAGCTAACACTGAAAGGTACACGATTTTTAAAGCTAATCTCCTTTATATTATTTAGAGTTAAATTTCTTCTGCTATTGTGAATCATTCAGAAAATTTATAAAAACGTAATTCTATATTCAAGATATTTTTCATTTTCTAATCTATATTATTTATTCTTATTATAGATTTTGTGAAATCCTACCCGGAGTCCATGACACGGCAGAACACTTGAAGAAGGCTTTGGCAAAAAATGAAAAAGAAATATCTCCTTCAACTATATTCGCCATGGCGGCTATTGACGAGAAGGTTTGAGAACACTTACTGTTATATTCAGCTTATCACTCCAATTAATTGGTTGTATGTAAGTTAGGATTAAAAAAGTCTTGCACAATCTTCCGTTACCATCATAAAAGTGTGGCTATTAATTTATTTATTTAAACGCACATAGGGCTTAATTATTATTAATCTATACAATTAACAATCATATATATTGCTTCGTGTGTACATTATACAATGAGATCTAGGTGGAGTGGTCTCAAGTGCCTCCATTAAATTGAAAAGCTTTTTGACTTCTCAAACGCCTAAAGTATCCATTGGTTACGAAAAATTCGTATCCGTTGAGCCGACACGTTCAATTGGAAACCTGAACACAGTGCTCTGGAATAAGACCGGCCAGTGGCTGAGTTGGCATCTCGTTTGGGTCCCACCCAGGGACTCCCATCGTGAGTTCAATTCTTTGCCTGGCTAAATCCTCCATCATGACACAAGAAATATTTTCCGCTTACTGTGGTGGTAGTAGGAGATTTTCAAATATTGTCAGGTTATTCGTAGCTCGGGAATGTTTGTCTTTCTCTTTAGAAGTTTAAAAAAAAAAAGTACTTTCTGTTTCTGTTCTTTTCCGTAGCCACACTACAGGAGTATTAATTAGATCATGGGAGTGTATCTACGATTAATTTCCGTCTGGCAAGCATACGTGTACAACTGTCTAAACAATAAACAATGGAAAGTAAGTAAGTAATATAATTTTGTTGTTTGTTGCAGTGCTGCTACATTAATGGTTCCCCCCAAAACACTTTGGTGCCCGGAGTTCTGGAGATGGCGGAGCAAGCTGGAGTGTTTGTTGGGGGAGATGACTTCAAATCCGGACAGACCAAGCTAAAATCTGTCTTGGTTGATTTCCTCGTAAGTGCTGGTAAGAATAAATCTTCTCAATATGTATTTATATACTTGCTTGAAATTCCTTCTATTTTACTGAACTCATCATAATAAAAAATTCGGAAAAACTTATTTTTGTGTTTTTGGCTAAAACTCAAATTCCAACCATTTGTTTTGTTGGCAAAACTCGGATTCGTAATCAGCACCCCAAAACTAAAACTAAATAAGAAAAAAATCAGAACTACACCAGAATTTGTTTCAACAAGTCTATTGATTGGACCACCAAAATAAATGTCTTGTTTTAATCAATAGATTTGGCATACCAATAAAGGTGATTTGATTGTCTTGAGGCAACGAATTCAATTCTGTGTGTTAGAACTATTATACATACATCGATCGTCTGATTAGTCAGACATCTCCAAAAGATTGAAATTTGAATTGAATAGATGTAAGTAAAAGTGTACCATTCATCTGGTACAATACTCAGATTTCGCATAAACACCACCAAATCAATTTTAATGCAGAAAAACTTGTAGTGAATTAAACAAAATTTTTGGATCATATTTCAAAATGTCACACTAATTTACCTGACCGTTGTGCCTCCCGGTGTTATTTTATAGCATATTTAATGTGTAAAACACGGACACCTGTAAATAATATTTGATTTATTGTGAGCATTCGAATATTGCCTTCCTCATTATCCCAAAACTTAATATTTGGAAAATCAACTGGGCGATTGACATAATATTTTACAGAAGGCTAATAATGATTATTTTTTTGATTTTGCAGGAATCAAACCTGTCTCGATTGTGAGCTACAATCACCTTGGTAATAATGATGGAAAGAATCTGTCTGCTTACAAACAATTCCGGTCCAAGGAAGTGAGTATCGGTTCATCAGTTGTTATATTGTATAACGTATGAAGTTATAGTTACTGTTACAGTAACACATAGGGTTTGTTGATGCCTTTTCACCACTCACAAATCTGCTCATTGCAGATTTAAAGGACTAAGGTGACTTTTTAGTCGCTTTTATTGATAGAATTGTTAAGCCTGAATGCCGCTCATCTTTTATTAAATCCTAAATCCTTTTCAAAATTATTTATTCTTCCTATTGTTCTATCGCTTTAACCGATTGAAGTCCGACGTCTCCGTTGCAAATAATAACATTATCAGAAGACATCACAGAACCAAAATACGCTCTTAAAATATATTTTATTCGTTTTGCAAGGACATGCTTCTTAATATTCTAGCTTGTTAATTTGTTACTTATATGTAAATATTTATTTTACCTGTGAAAAAGTGCAATGCAATAGTGGAATTATTATCGATCTTGCAACGGAGTTCTTGCATTTGTTTATATCATATTACTATATTTATTAGATTCATTGTGAAAGATACTTATTTAACTTTCTGAAAATATTATAAAACAATAAAATATCTTTGGTTTTCTACAGGGAGAAAAAATCATTTCTCTGAGTATAAGTAGCTTCTCTAAGTTCTAGGGAAACTACTTATGCAATAAATTGATCAATACGAGTTTTTTTTCAAAAACTATTGCAAATTTTGTGTTTTTTCAAAAATTATTTATTTATTCATGAATATCTATTTTGTCCCCTTCAAAGTAATCCCCGCCAGATATTATACACTTGTGCCAACGTGTTTTCCAATCCTCGAAGCACTTCAAAAAATCATTTTCTGTGATCTTATTCAGCTCCTTCTTCAATGCCGTCTTTATCTCCTTAATCGTAGCATAGCGTCGTCCTTTCATGGGCCTCTTCAGTTTCGGGAACAAAAAAAGTCACAGGGCGCCAGATCTGGCTGGGGCATTATTAGTGTGTTGTTTACGGCCAAAAATTCGTGCACAAGCAATGATGTGTGAGCAGGGGCGTTATCATGGTGCGGAAGCCAATTTTTGTTCTTCCACAAATCCAGGCGTTTCTGGCGGATTGCTTTGCGCAAATTGCGCAAAACTTGCAGGTAATATTCCTTATTGACCGTTCTACCCTGTGGCAAGAACTCATGATGCACCATGCCCCTGCAATCGAAGAAAACTGTAAGCAAAACCTTGACCTATTTTTTGGAATAGGCAAAAATCGAAGACGAGCCAAAACACGTGCAAGCAAAGCAGCTGTAAAAATTTAACTGAATATTTAAAATGGCCGAACTTGTCGGCATAAGTGAGAGACATGAGTACCAACATCGAAAAAATCTAAAGTCAAATATACGTAACCCGCAGAAATTCAAAATTCGCTATTTTAAAAATTTTAGTTTTTGAACAAACCTTGTACATGCACATTATCTGGTTAAGACAGTACAATATACATTAACAATAAGTAATTAATGCTAATGGGCTTGCTCGGCAACCTACCAGTTAATGGGTATTACTTTGTTACAGATAACTAAGAGCAATGTTGTGGATGACATGGTGGAATCCAACTCTATTCTATACAAAAAGGGAGAAAAACCTGATCACTGCGTTGTCATCAAATACGTACCCTACGTTCGTAAGTATTATAGTTTTATTTTTTTTACGTTAACTTCACTCAGGCCCTGAGGAATATAATTTCCCTCAGAGCATATGTAATCTTTGGAGGTGTTGCATGGAGGGTCTTTTTGGTGAAAGGAAAAAGAGGAAGTTCTGGGAAGGACCAGTAATCTGGAGGCCAGTGTTGTAGAGACGGACATCTGAATTCATCACTCCCAATGCGGTGCACGGAGATGGTTTGAGAGAGTCAAGCTGAAGAAGTCAAAGGGTCTCCTTACCCCTTTGAATGGCAGGAGACCATATTTGTCCCAGCTCACATGCGTCTCGTATAAATCGCTCTAACTCCATTACTATCAGAGTGAGAATTATGTTCTAAACAGTGTTAAAAAAGCAAAACATCACGCTTTGTAGTCTAATCTAAAAAATAACAACGAAAAAGGAAAATGTAC
This sequence comes from Glyphotaelius pellucidus, assembly GCA_936435175.1. Taxonomy (NCBI): domain Eukaryota; kingdom Metazoa; phylum Arthropoda; class Insecta; order Trichoptera; family Limnephilidae; genus Glyphotaelius; species Glyphotaelius pellucidus. The sequence continues at coordinate 25,967,269 of OW386537.1, forward strand.
ACTTTTATGAAACCAAAGTTTTGAATTGCAATTTGAAAAAAAAAAAATTAAACTTTAAGAATTTTTTATTAATTATTTTTACACAAAAAAACAAAAGTAATGTTTATAATACATTTGTTTATTAAAATATGTATGTGTTTTATTATTTTTTCGTTATTAGTAATTTTAATTAGAAATAGTGTGATGTGCGCCATTTTTAAAACATTTTTATGTTTGCATGCAAAATTTTTATATTTCAGAAATTGTACGTTTATTTTGAATTATAAAATTTGAAAGCGTATTTCATCACCTTTCATAAACAGTTTTTAGTTTTGGGATATGGTCAGAAATATTTCATTTATTTGCATTTTATTGTAATGCCAAAATTCTTAAGGGTTAGCAGATAGGCTGCTGGCTATGTATACCAGAACTGATCCTAGGTGTCAACTAATGAAATTATAATTTTTTGTTTTAAATATACTCAAATAATATATAATAATCGTAGATATGTGTTCAAAACTTTTTTTTTCATGGGAAATGGAAAAATAATAAATCAGAAAATTACGACACCACAGTTGAAATCACTTTGGACAGTTTCGTTCACAGTCATCATGTCCTATTTATTCTTTACTGTTTATTTGTTGAGAAAAGCATACAAAAAAATTGGAAAATAAAACAGTTTTTTTAACTTTTATTTCATTGCAAATAATTAATAAAGGTAAATTTTTGATATTGGTGGCCACGGCTATTACGAATAATTTTTAGAAAAAAACTTTAGATTTGCCTTAATCACTATAAAAGGAAACTTATTGGATCACGGCTGGCGGAAAATAATGCATTTTAATTTTCAATATCGTTAAATAAAATTTCACTTCGCCAATCGATCTACGACAGCCCGCCCGCTGCCGGTTGCCGCCCGCCATTTTGTCATTGTTGGTATCCCTGACCTCACAACTAAATACGATTGTAGGCAACTTCGCGTGATACATGATGGGCGCGTAATTATAAAAATGTGTATAATAATAATTGTAATAAATATTGTGTAGCGGGCTTGTGTATGTTATCTTTACTTTAAAAAACAGCCTACGTTTTTGAATGGTTTGTTTGGCTACGCAGGGTTTGTGTAGCGGGCTTGTGTATGTTATCTTTACTTTAAAAAACAGCCTACGTTTTTGAATGGTTTGTTTGGCTACGCAGGGTTTGTGTAGCGGGCTTGTGTATGTTATCTTTACTTTAAAAAACAGCCTACGTTTTTGAATGGTTTGTTTGGCTACGCAAAGTTTGTGTAGCGGGCTTGTGTATGTTATCTTTACTTTAAAAAACAGCCTACGTTTTTAAATGGTTTATTTGGCTACGCAGGGTTTGTGTAGCGGGCTTGTGTATATTATCTTTATTTTAAAAAACATCCCAGGATTTGAATGGTTTGTCTCCATTCCAGTACCTACGCGCTTCCAGTACCTACGCGCTTCCAGTACCTACGCGCTTCCAGTACCTACTCGCCTTATTATTTATCCCGCGAAGTCGACTACAATCGTTTGTGTGAAGTCAAGGATACCAACAACACAACAGTTGACAGAATGGCGAGCCGCAGCGGGCGGGCTGTCGTAGATCGATTCGCGAAGTGAAATTTTATTTAACGATATTGAAAATTAAAATGCATTATTTTCCGCCAGCCGTGATGCAATAAGTTTCCTTTTATAGTGATTAAGGCAAATCTAAAGTTTTTTTCTAAAAATTATTCGTAATAGCCGTGGCCACCAATATCAAAAAATTACCTTAATAAAAACCAAGCACCTGCTGATTGAAATAAAATAATATTTTGGAAGAAAGAAAGTTATTTATAGAATTTGGTGACTCATTGAAGCATTCAACCCACAGGGAAAGTTTATCTGTGCCAAGGCCAAGGCGTTTTCTATTGGCAGTATGTAATTAAAATTTTCCAACCCAAAACATATGATTTTGTATGATTTTGCATTAATTCGCATTGCATGACCTTGAGCAATTTGGTTCATTCTTTGGTTTTTTCAATATATAAAACTATGTGGGATTGCACTATCTTCCCCACGTCCTAGAATAAGGAATTATTATTATTTGCTTTTCTTTCCCAAGCGTTGGCAATCCGAGAACCGCTCATGCGCACTTGTATGTGAATTTCGAATTAGCTAAGGTAAATCGTTCATCTTTTCGTGAAGCTTTCACACACGATTCAGAACAGTGTCATCAGTACAGTGGTGTCTTAGTTTATTTTATGTGGATTGTATTCTCCCTCTTTAAATTTTAATAGCCCCTTACAATTATAATCTGGTAAATTTTTGAAAACCAAAAGAAACAAAATGTCAGTACAATGTTCAACAACAACGAAAAACTCCTAATCGCGGTATGTGCTGGTGGGAAAAGGATGCCTTTGCAGACCTAATACTCGTGGCTCAGACTGGAGTCACCAGCAGCGAACCTTTAACTGACCTCCCTGATCCGGCCCGCTACGCAGTTGGTGGACAGACACATCTACCACCAAGAAGCGGACAAATCTCACACAAAAAACCTGGGCTCCCCTTCAAAAAGTCACCAAACACAGCCAACTTCTTGGGGTGACTTATGGCAGAGGTGTGGTTGTCCAATAAATGGTTCCCAGGGTGACGGTTTCCATATCTGCCTAAAAGATTGATTGTTTACACATTGCATTTACTGACCAATAACCACCACATGAACTACACTTGGTAAAACCTATATATTATATTATTATTACTTCTCCCAGGTGACTCCAAGCGTGCAATGGACGAGTACACTTCAGAGATCCTCCTGGGCGGCCACAACACCATCGCGGTGCACAATACCTGTGAGGACTCCTTGCTCGCCGTACCTATTATCTTGGACTTGGTCATCCTCACCGAGTTGTTCTGCCGCATCCGCTTCCAGACCAGCTCCGTCCCCCGCAGCCCCTTGAGCCCTCTTCACAGCGTTCTGTCCCCCCTGTCTTATCTGCTGAAGGCCCCGCTGGTACCTGCGGGAACCCCTGTGATCAACGCCCTCTTCAAGCAGCGCTCCTGCATTGAGAACATCCTCCGCGCCTGCCTCGGCCTGGCCCCCGAGAACCACATGCTGCTGGAGCACAAGGTCCCTTTCCTCATGAAGAGGAAGACAGATAAGGTCAACGGAACCCAACACCGTATCCCTGTCAAGAGAGCCAAGTACTAAGTTCTTACCTATTATTTCCTTTAAAAGATTTGTGAAAATGAATTAAAATATAGTTTATAAAATATGATAAATATGTATGTAGATACATAGGGTAGGGTTATATGAGAGTATACATATTTGCATTGAATCTGACAGCCTCCACCATTGACTCCTCAAATATTTCTCCGCAACCTCGGCACATTCAGATCTTCTTTGGAGCATGCTGAGGTTTGTTAAACATTTTATTTAAAGGTGGAGGCTTCTTCTTCGATTTAGTTCTAATTGCTTCTTTTTCTAATTTTTGTTTGTGCGGAGAACTTCTAAGAATTTGATTTCATGCTCTTGCACACTGCGCCCTCTTGTACCACCCTACCTTAGTTAAATTACATAACTTTCTTTATAGTCTTACGAGTTGATGTGATTCAGCACCATATTATGCACTCAATGTATTATTTTTACATTCCTATTTTTTTTCATGATCACTTAAAAATATTTTTAGAAATTATTGTTACCAAAGAAAGTACCTACTGAAAATGACTGATGTTCGTATCACGTCAATCACGTTTTTTGATGTGCCAACATTCCTCATAAATAAATTATTTTATTACAAATTATTATAAATGTTCGAGTAATGAGCATTATATTTTTCTAAAAAAATATTTGAGAATTGTCTCATTTTTTATCAAATGATTTTGTAGATGTTTAAAAAATGATTCCATCACAAGAAATATTTCAACACCCCTTTGAAAAGTCATTAAAAGATTTTTTATTTTTAAATAGACTAATCCAAAGTAACCTTTATAACCAAGTTTTTTTTTTCATCACTCTTAATGACTATTCAAAGGAGTGTTGAAGTTGCCCTTTGTTGAGTTGTCCGGTAACTATAAAAAATACATTTATGATATTTAATTTAATAATATTTGATTTTCTCGGTCATGCAAACATAGAATAATCATTGTTTAATGCTTTAGTCTTTAAAATATATTTTTACCTAGGAGTCCCAACGACATGGTGAAACTTCGGTGACCGGACAACACAACAAAGTGGCATTTCATCGCTCCTTTGAAAATCATGTGATGAACAAAATCAAAGAGCAAAATGCAACTTTTTTGAGTTGTCATGGAACCGAAATTTCATGGCTCTTCAGAATGCTACGAGGTATTTTGAATGTGCTATATCTTTCTTATTTTTGAAGTTATCATAAAAAGAAACACTATTTTAGAAACTAGATAAAATTATCTTCGAGATGTCTGTATTTGAGATTTTAGACAGGGAAGTGATAAGAAAATTGTTCACTTTAATTTTTATGCCGTTTTTTTGTACAACAACAAAAAATATAAATACAGTGGGACACCGCTTAACGAGCACCTGGGCATTATTTTATTTTACATTAATTTAAATGGGAAAAATTGTTTCTCAACGAATGTTTCGCATTACGAGTAAGATTCTGGAATGAATTATGCTCGTTATGCTAGGGGTTCCACTGTAATTTTTTTGCTTTCAAACTATCAATGAAAAAATCCCAACCAATTTGTTTTCCATATACTGTGACGATTTTGAAAAATTTTATACATGGAATCAAGTATAAATATTTGAGACAAACTGAGAAGAATATTTATTTCTCTTTCCAACGACGAACAAATCGCATATCTCCGCATTATAGACAAAAAGGTAAAAATATTTTTATAATGTATGGACGCCCCCGGTCAGATCTGTCCTGAGGTTCTAATGGAATATGATGTTTATGGCTAGTAATGTCCTTCCGAGGTTTGAAGGGTTAAGAACATTATTGATTTCTTGAAGATTTCACTTAGTGAATAATATGTTAAGTTTGACCGGGGCCCGCCCCGGCCCTGTGCTGGCGCTATTGGATCAGTCCGCTCTGAGCGCCCTTTTGCCAAGGTGCTCATAATACTTAACACATAAATCAGAACCCTCGAGGTTTTTACAAGCGCCAGGTGGGGTGGGCCCTGGTTCGACCTGTTTCCTAGATAAGTTATGACTGTTATGATGATCTCCTTACCATAAATGCTATTTGTACGAAATGAAATCCTTCTTTATATTTATTTTCCTGTGTGAAACCCCCTGTTATCAGATACAGTATTTTGTAGGGCACTGAGTTAAACCACTAAACCAAACAACGTGGGTACATGTACACACTAATTTTAATACATATTATTATGTAACAGATGTATGAAGAATGTTTGCAAAGTTTTGTAAAACTTGTACTTTTGGAGAATCAAATTGTTTAAACTGCGCATGTTGTCAGACATTATTCGATAGCCAGAGATGAAAACAATTTTGTGGCACCATCATGTATAAATTTACCAAACTTTTCAAACAGCCCTAATATGTACTGAATTTATGATTATTTTGGTTTTCCTGGATGTTTACGACACTTGCGTTCATAAAAAATATAAAAAGTTTATGAAAATAAAGAAGTCTTTTTATTTGAACCCGACATGAGTTTAAAATAATGTAATAATAGCCTACGTTCAGTCTGCGGAACCCTGTAAAAATGGACAAGGGTTTTATAGTAAGGTTGTAGTTTTTTATAGTTATAATAGATATTTTTCCAAGGCAGCTGGAAACCTAGCCTAGCCGGATACAAAACTGGGATCACACCTGATTTATGTCCATGTTCCTATTCTCACTGATCTATTTTATAAATCTATGAAATAGATCCGTGAGAACAGGCTTTTCTATTATCGACTTCCAACTTTCGTTCTATAAATTAATCACAGACTTTTGAAGAATAGATCGGATGGGGAACGCAATCATAACAAAAAGATACTGCGAAAACTGAAATAATCTAAATTATTAATAATTCAGTGTTCCCGCTGCATAAATATTAATTTATTGATAAAACAATCTACCCCAGGGGATCTAACATGATAAAATGGATAATTTAACAATATCAGACCATTAGGCTTAACTGACAACGATTTTATGTCAATTTCACGAGCACGGTTGCGCTAGTTAGGCGGGATGACAGCCAAGCCGACATTGACGATGAAACAAATAAGAAATTATAAAAAGTTTTATGGTTACAACACTGGTGGGGGTATTGTCTATGAATCGGCATTCCTAAAAGACAAAATATGAATGAATTGACAAAATACTCACTTTATACATTGGCAGTCTGCATGTACTTTTTGATACTAAAATGGGATTTAATTGGTTGGTGCGGTGTTTAGCCGCACTCAAGGAGCACATGAAACGCCGGGGCTAATTCGAAATAATTATTAAATGAAGCTCTAACCACTTAAAACTGCATATTTTTGGAAAATCTATCAGTGGCTTGCAACTCTGGAGTTATGTACATTGCAGAAACGTTAAACATGCGTCTGTTATGCACTTTACAATCTTAAGTTGGTTTTTGACGTGATAACGTCTTATAAATCGATGAACGCCGGCTGCACTCATGAAAAAGCATGACTCATTGTCACATTCCGCCTAAGCCGAGAGCACAAAACAAGCGTTTGGCTTGTGACGCATCTATCTTTCTTCCACTCCATCGTTATTATATGACGTTATCACATAAAATTATCGTCCATAAACTGACTTTACAGACAACCAATTTTATCTACTGGTTTCTACTAATTAAGTTCTGCTCCGTTGAGCAGAATTAAAGTCATTACTTTATATATACTGTAGCATGGTAGAAATCTCAAAGTGGCAAGCCAAAAGCAAGGCAATTGCACTGTACTCGATTTTTAGTACTTTAGTTCTAAACTGCCATGCGTCGGAGTAAGGTCATGTTTTACCAGTAAGGTAAGTTGGATTTAAAAAGCGCCAAAATGCCCGACACTGATTACACGACAAACAGTAGTAAAAGCGAAGGAATAACATTTCTTTTGTAAATACACGCAAACTGCTTAATATTATCGATTATTATAAATAATACAATTGCTTTCTGCCCGAAGATTTTATGCGTCATTAGAGAATTCAGGGCCTACTAAAGTATAGGTCTGAAATTATAAATTACAAAGTCAGTGTCGTCGCTAAGTAAAATTTACTGTTTATAATAAGTCTAATGACGCTTTGCTCTAAAAAAGGGTGTAAGACATATTATAATGTATTTTAATAGAAAAACTTTAATGTATATAAACATGTAATTAATACCATTATATTAAAAAAATAGTAATAATAAATTAGTTATATGCTTGCAGTAAAACAACATACATAAAATAAATAACAATCAACGCCATTTGCAAACTATCGTTCATTATAGCTTGAAAACTTGACATCTCAAAATTCATTCTATCTTTTATTTCATCCATATGCACATATTCTTTAAACGTCTATCTTTATCATACATGAATAACTTGAATGAAGAAATTATTGAAAATCGCTGAAAACAAGAGTGTTGCTTACTTGCCACATTATAACTTGAGTTTGTGAGACAATGGCGAGTCTACTTATATAACGTCATTAGTTCCGCTAGTTAATTGAATTCATTTTAGTGACATCAATAAATTCTGCTCTCGAAAGCATTATGCCTTAAATCATTACAAAACTAGGTACCTAGTTTTTTTTTAATCACTAAAATGAAGGCGGCAGAAGAAATCAATTTGAAGCTCCTTTCATATTTGTTCATCGCTTGTGTTATATGATTCTCTCTCTCTGTGTGTAAATGGACGATTAGTTACAATGGTTACCTTTATCACCTTAACACATTTAATGGGGGAAAAGAAAAAAGAGGTTTTACAACAAATTGTTGTTTATTCAAGCATTTGTGATTACAATAATAAGTTCAATACCTTTTACAATGTACATACTGACATAAATATGTACTTTAATGACAAAGTGCAAGTAGGATTGATTCCTCTAAAATATTGTAGATAATTGATTTCAACGTATCTAAAATCAATACATATTATTGTATTGTGATTATTCCTTTTACGGCTTAAAAAACAAATAAAAATGACAGAAAACTGTTATATATTTATAATTTGGCATTCTTTTTCTTAATCAATTTCTATTGTTTAGTAAATATTGCTCAATTACATACAGTAGATTTTAAACATATTCATGGGAGGGCCATGATAATAATTGTTAGTAAAGGGAGTTATATTACCTTAATGCTAATGTTAATGAATAATTTAATAAAAGGATGAGGCGTTATGTAGTTCAAAATAGGATTTGCTTTCAACCCAAGAATTGGAATTATGTAAAAGATATGAAATTTCATGTTTGTAAATCTTACAAATTATAGGCAACTTGATAATGGCACTGATTGGTGATGCATTAGACACTCATTTCTTTCTACTGACCATTTTAAATTAAAATAATACACTATTATTTTAATATCCAGTCATCTGTGTATAATTATGTAGCGACCAGTTTCTTAAACAAGGTGATTTTGAGGAATCTTCTTTTGTAGTTCATAATAACAATATAATTATCCAAAATGTATTTGATTGCTCACCTCTTACAGCATAATGTTTATACTTCAGCAAGACACGTTACCTTCAACTCCTCCTCCTCAAGCGTCGAGTTCTCTACAGACTTTCTTTTACCACTCAACGATCGCTCTCATTCCAAGCAAGATACATTTATCTCAAGTTCTTAACTCCTGTCCAGTTTTTTGTTTATCTTCACAATAATAAAAACAAATGTATATCTAAAACATATTGGATGAAAAATCAGAATGGAACTGGATGGATTTGTTTGAAAAATGGGAAGTCAATGAAATAATGGTTGATTAAGTAAAATTTTATTTATGAAAGCAATTAAATACACAATGGTTGAAGATATGCAACACAAAAAGTGATTCATCTAACTCGACAATATGATTGGTAAAGTAATATCTATAAAACCAAATACATAATATAATCATGCGATGCACCGAGTAGTCGCTACTCATTCATTATTATAGTAAAATCTATGAAATAACTTAAACGAGGAAGAATAAAATAAAGTCAATTATTGTGAAACCATCACAAGGGAGTAGTCGTGCTTCATTTCATGAAACATTTAGCAACATACATATATTCCTCACATTCTTAGCTTATTGACCAATTATTCATGGAAGATAATTAAGTATGTAATGTCTATATTAGAAAAATCAATAGATATTATGTCACACAATATGTTAGTTATATTGGTTCATTTTACATGACGTGTAAGACAGAATATTGAGAACATTTAATTTAGAAAATAGCAGAATATATATGCGACAGGATGAAGAGAATTTTTAGTCACATTATGATTTTTGATAAACAAAAACCTACACATTTAAAACCATAAAATCATAACAAAAATATGTTCTAGCAAATAGTAAACCAAATGACGACCATCCAGCACTGAGAAATTGAACATTTAAGATACACTTGTTTTATGGGTTTTGATATATAAATATGTAAGATTTCTTACCTCAAACATTCAACACAATATGTATTCAAGTACACTTCTAATCACCACATTCATTTGAGGATTTTTTATAAAACATGTAATTTGACACGAGATGTGATGAAAGTGGCTCTGGACCCCGAGGCCCCGAGGTCCCAGGGTCAAGTGAACAAGTGGTGATGAGATTAGCCCACTGCTGCTTTTACTGCCTGCGACTTTGTCCAAATAAAATAATTGGCCAACAGGTCTCTTGTACGGAATATTTATTTACACACATACAAAGTAAATCAGATGAAAAAACAATTTAAAGCCTACCTTAACTTTATGTAAAGTTATTTTGTTCTCTTATGGATCCTATCTCTGCACTGGGAATCACCGAAGCCCCGATACAATACAATCATGACTCTTGTAGCCTAATCCAATACAAAGAAAGGTAGAATGTAATATCAATAATCTCAGTATACATAATACTAAACTCCTCGGAATGTACTCTGTAACTCTTCAATTATTTTCTTGTCTTTCATAGATAAACAAACCACCGCAACGACAACAATACAGGTGGTGCAATGAGAACATGTATACAGATTAGTCAACAGAAGCCGTTTAGTCTCATGCAGTCTTGTACCACACCAAGCTCATCCTAATACAGTGGAAGATTATATTATTCTAAATAATAATTTTAAAAATATCCTCATCAAATTAATTCTAACAGATTTTTTAAAAACTATGTAGACATTTAAATAGAATTTGACACTAAATTAAGTATTTGTTGTTTGAAAAGTCCCAACACGGATGTATTTACCTGAAGTATCAGAGGTGTTATAATACAAGGAAGAGAAAGTGATTACACTGTGAAGTTAATACATTAATATGTAAATCTAAAAGCGACACTACAAAAGGTCATCACCATCTTCTCTTCTTACAGACTAAACGATAGGTAACAGGAAAATAATAATAGCAATATACTAAAAAGATATTGCAATACTGTTTCATTTTCCTGGCGTAATTATTTATGTAATATCTTAAAGTAAAAATATTTTGATATTTGTAAAGGAATGCTATTGTAAAGAGTCAACTGTTGTAAAGAGTGCCAAATGATTAAATCTAATTAAATAACAGCCTTCGTACACAATATAATCAAGAGAATTTTGATTTAGCACACTTTTCTCCAAGATAAACTCAACAAATAACTTCTCTAAGTGTAAACAACATTATTCTATGTTCAATACTGATTCATAATGGAAGGATAAATTTCACATTCTATCGGCATGTTTTAATTTATATCAATTTGTAATCCACTAGAAAAAGCGAACATCGGTGGCTAGAAGTATTACACATTAGACGAGGTTCGAGGCTGATTTCAAACAAAATAGCTGCCGAGAAATTAATTAAAGAATAAATAATAATCTGGCAACTTCCAGATGGATTTATTGATTAGGAGATATATAATTATTGAAGTTCTTGTGAAAATTCTATTTCATAACAGATATCACTGTGTGATCTTTCAAATTCTATTTTTAATACGCCAACAATATTTATTTATTTTAGAACGATACAATAATAACTTTCTGAAACAGCAAAGTCAACACAGACAGGAATGTGGTTCACAGGTAGTCGAGTGACTTCAAACATTATACTAGGCACGAGAATACTATAACAAATCAAATATATAATATATGTTCTAAGCTGGCAATTCTTATATAAGGTCCTATAATGGGGTTACAGCGAAATTATTCGTAATAATAAAATCATATTCAGGGGAAATTCCTTTACACGTGGAATGTTTCCTATCAATTGATAGTCACGGCGTACAATGCGCTTCAAAAGAAATAGCTTTATTTAACTTACAATCTAAATAGATTGAGAAGCGTTCTTCTAACTGAATTATATTATGTATGTATATTATATTTGAATGTGTCACGGGGTGTATGCAGTAGCATGAGCAGGAGTGGAGAAGAGGAAAGGGAAGCTTGTATGTACATGTGAGTGGTTAGTTAGTTAGTTGAGGGGGAGACAGAACATGTGCTGCAGGAGGGAGCGGTGCGGGGGCCGCGACTGGAGCTGGGACCCAAAGTCTTCCAGCACGTCATCATAGTCCGCCTCCGAGGAAGAGTCGCAAGGGGGCCCCACTGGATGGTACACTCCATACGCCTGGGAACACAACACACACACATATATCGTTACTTCAGCTTTCACTCTACCTTGTTATAACCTTCATCATCTTAAATGTAACATCTTTGGAATAGTACCATTAACATGCATAATTAAAACTGGCTGGGCGATTCATTTAAAATTTATAGTTTCAGACTAAAATTTATAGTTACAGCCCCAAACCACAGCTAAGAGATAGATGTGCATCCTTCACATTCTTTATCTCACAACCACCAACTCACATAACCGAACAAACGAGGCTCTAGTAGTTGTCAGCCTAAAATATCATACCAGTGACATCAGAGATTAAAACTAATGCCAATCGTTCTATGGATAATGAAGCTTCAAATTAATGGTATTGGCAATAATATTATTGTAAAGCTTTTCCCTGATTTTGATCTTCGACCTTCGACCTTTTTGAGCTTTGACCTTCAAAGTATTGTAAATGGCCATTAAATTTCTTCAAAATTAGGTTTTGGGTTTCCCACATAAGAAGTCATAATAAGAACATAACCATATAAGGTCATTTGGAAAAACTTTATAAGTGAGTTTCAGTTGAACGCATAAGCAAGTGTATTGTTAGTACCTGTGAGAAGGGATCATTGTAGGGATGCAACAGACAGGCGTGGCGTCACACGCAGTCCTCCAGGGACATCAGGAGCGGGTTCACGTACTCAAAGCCCTCAAACTCTGACTGGTCTATCTCCTCTATCACGCGGCTGGAATCATTTTACAACACCATTATTTTATACTCTTTTTAAATAAAGTGAAAATTCTGTTATATTTTAAGTTATCAAACTTATTGAATGTAAACATTACCACAATTTTTTTTTGCTTGTAATAAACTTAAGATCTGATCGTTAATTGCAGAAATATAAAACAAAGTTAAGAAAATATTTTTTACAAAGAACCGAAGAACACAATTTTTGATTGAATGCACTTTCAGGAAATTATTTATAAAAACATTTAATATACATTAAAATAACAAATTTAACAAATTTAGGTCTTGTAAAGATTAATTATTTAAAATAAAAAAATAACACACATTTAACTAAATATATATACTGCAGAATTTAAAAAAAAATACAATAAGGAACTCCAGTTCATTTTCTTTATTTTTTATTTCTGACTTAAATAAAAGCATATTGATTTTTATTTTTACAGTTAGTTTTAGTAGTTAAAATAATTATCAAAGTTTTAATATTTTGATGACCGCTAAAACACCCGCAACATCACCAGTCACCAAAGTTACTTTTTTTATCAACAGGTTCAACTCAGCATCTATGCTCAGATAACGTGAGGTATATGATTTGAGCAGTGTTAGAAAGATATAACACTACGCTTTGTATTTGCATCTAAAAGCTTACCATACTTCCAAATAAATGTAATATAAATATTCCAAAATAAATAAAGCAAAATTCGAAAGATTTGTCAAAGTTTGATTTTTTTATAAATTATTTTTATATGAAATGAAAAAAAAATGAAGAAACAAAAATCTTTATAAAACATAAATGTTTTTTATTTTCGTGTAAGTGGTATTTCTATAGTTTACAAAAAAAAAAACAATCGGTAAGCGAGAAAAAAATTCCTCCATTTTTGAAATCGGATATTTTTAATTGCATATGTCGGGTTTGTAATAATAAAATCTGAAAGAGTTTTTCATCTGTTTTAGAAACTAGTAATTCATTTTGGTGTACGTTAAAAAACAGCTAATATATTAGATTCACAAATTTCTGATAACAAAACATATTTTTTTAGACAATAAATACCCTCGAAGACTCTGGGTGACATTAGACATTTGACATTAACAGTCAAAGCAGTGCTGCCAACATAACAGAATTTTTTAATTTGATGGAATTCTGTTTATTTAATGATTATTTAAATAATCTACATAAAATAATACATAATAAAACTTATGTTTTCAGAATCGGCGTTTGTTGATCTGTAAGAATATATATTTTTTAAGTCATTATATTTTTCACTGGAGTTCCTTTTTGCGCTGTTGAAGCAGAACATTTAGCGACATTATAAATATTATGTGCATATACAGATAAAAATATCATAATAATATAATAAGGACAATAAATTAAAAAAAGATTGATTAGCAAATAATAAATATAAAAGCTCAAAAAGAATTAAAAGTTATACATAACTAGAAATATATATATTTTTCAATATCCAAAAGTTTTGCATACTGCTATTTCAAATATGAACATAATAAAAAATGCTGCAGGGCCAAACAATTTTTCATGTTCAGCTCCTTTGAAAATTTTGCTACTTGATTAGCCTGTACATAATCAATTGCTAGTTTTACTAACTCAACTTTTGTTAATTTAAGTTATAGGTGGATTTATTTATTTGTGCTTACAGCGGATAAAAACAAGCTTCTTGAAGAACTTTTAAGGAACCACAAATTGGATAGACCCATGAATAAAATGGAGGAGTTGAAAAACATTGGAATAACCAATGTTTTGTGAGACGTTTATTTTTAACCAATCGCTGAGTTTGGTAACTTGTTCTGTTATCGTAATTTTAAGTAAATGCGTACCGCTGATAACTCCATTGTAACCTCTCTCTCTTTCTTATAAGAGATGCATGCAACATTGGAAAGGTTACAATGGAGTTGTAGCAGCGAAACTACAGTACAGTTCAATTTGAAGCAGCCAAAGTGATGATGAAGTATATTGGGAATGTTCATGCGACACTTATCTTGGTTGTGACTGGAAGCGTCCCGACATCTCAGTGGGGTGAAGGGGGCAGGGGGCAGGGGCCAGGGGGCAAGGAAAAGGAGTTGGCAATTGGTCGGTTGGGAGCACACAGCACACAACAACAGACAAGACAAGTTTGGAAGTAGAGATACTCACTCGTCATCAGGTGTCAGGTGCACCGGTTCATCCGTGAACTCTGGAGGGAAGTTGGCGAGGTCGCGGTCCGAGTCCAGCCGGGGCTTAAATGGCGGCTGGACTTGTTTCTGCTCAAGCTACAAACAAGAAATAAAAGAAGAAAAGAAGCACAAACAAAATTGAGCTGAAAATCTGACTATTTTACTTGGACATGCGCAACTGAACATTCCAAAGGAGTTTTGCTAGGGAATGCAATTGTGTCAACTGGATTAATCTCCGCCTGGACAAAACTAATTTTACTGAAGAGCTACTGAATAGTCAAATTACTTCCCCAAAGTGATAATGGATCAACAATAATGGATTAGATAAAAAAAAAAAAACTAAAAAAACTATTATATAGAACTGGATCAGATTTCTATAACTATGCCATGTGGAGTATACTTCGGGTGTTATTTCAAGCGCAGAATGTTACAGTCTGATGCGTATGGAGAAAGGTACTGGCCCTGGGCACCACTTCTCCACCCTCGGTGAGGTTGTACATTTGTCCATAGCAAGCTACCTACGACCTACGAGTGGAAGCCATCCATGCGGGTACGGGGTGGGGTGAGGTGATGTGTGACGGGTTGAGGGGGTAGGGGAGCCCACTCGGCGGCACTCACTCGTCGTCCGGAGTCAGGAGAGGGGGCTCGCTAGTGAACTGGCGGTCGAAGTTGTCCAGGCACTGCAGCAGACAGAGGTGGCGGCGCTCGGGGTCTCGGGGCCCGGGTAGCGCAGGGGCAGGGTGCGGGGCCGGGCCAGGGGGGTCGGGGGCCTCGGGAAAGTGGACGAGGCTGCAGGGAGAGGGGGTGCAGGGGACAAAGGGGGGCCGGACTTTCTTCATCAACAGCTGCCATACATGGGGAGTGTTAAATTGCATACAAGTAGTGTTCTGTTGACATGTTGTGTATCTTTGGATGATTCAGTTAAAGTTAGAAAAGTGTACAAACAGTAACGAATATGTATGTACTGAAATCACGTAAAGCTGCTATTCTAGTACCCTGCATAGTTAATGGTTTATTGACCGTTGCAGAGACTCATATGCATGTATTTTAAATAAATGAATGGTATTAGAACTAAAGAATGCTGAAAAAAAGGTTTTCATCGCAGATCTGTAATAGTTTTACTCTGCTTGAAGAATAACTTGGTTAAGTTAGATCAAGCCATTCTAAAGCAAAATTGTTGGATCCACTTCAGTAATGATGTGGTTCTATAATAATTGAAAGTTTCCCCATTCGGTGAATGAGGTGAGAGGAGTGGGAGAAGGTGGAAGAGAAAAACAACTTACCATTTCCCAATCGATGGATTTGAAGAAGGGATGCTCAGCTATATCCACAAAGGCGCTTTCTCGATGGCAGCCTAGACGATCCTGAGGGTTCTTGTTCAGGAAACCCTTCAGCACTGATCCTGCCTTCACGCTCAGGGAGCGAGGAATACGGATAGTCTTCTCCAGAATAACTTGGAATAGGTAATCTTCCGTATTTTGATCAGGATTTTCAGAAGCCCCGGCGATATCGAAGGGTGACCTTCCTGCCAACATCTCATACAGCAGAACTCCCAGCGCCCACCAATCCACGCTGAAGCCGTATTCCTCTCCACGCAGAATCTCAGGCGCGATGTAGTTGGGGGTACCACAGAACGTGGAGGTGGTGTCACCCGGTCGTATCCCTTCCTTGCACATCCCGTAATCTGTTAGCTTGATGTGACCTTCGTGGTCTAACAGCACATTGTCGAGCTTCAAGTCTCTGTAGATGATGCCTTTGTCGTGCAAGAAGTTCAGGGCCAAGCTGATCTCGGCTGCGTAGAAGCGCGCGTGCTCCTCGGGCAGGCGCCGCTGCCGCTGCATGTGGAACATGAGGTCCCCGCCGCGCACGAACTCTATCACGAAGAACAGCCTGCTGGGAGTTTGGAAGCAGGAATGCAGCCCCACGAGGAAGGGGTGGTTGGAGGCCGTTTCGAAAACGTGCTTTTCCGTCTGCACCCAATCAATATCCTCGTCGTCAGTGACGAGAGCCTTCTTGATCACCTTCATAGCGTAGATTCTTCTAGTCTTCTTCAATTCGACCATCAGGACCTTGGCGTAGCTACCTCTGCCGATGACTCTGATGAGCTCGAAGTCGTTGAGCGAGTACTGGCGCTGCGTGCCCGGCTCCAGCAGCTCCTCGGCGCCCGCCTTGCCCGCTTTGGCCGCCTCCTCCACCGATACGGACACGCCCGTGAGGTCGGGCGGCGGCTCCGGGAAGTCCTTGCGGTCGCCCAGGCCTCGCTCCGACACGGGCGTGTGGAGCGCCCCGTTCGGCTCCTCCTTGACAATGGGCTCCACGTGCTCGCTGGAGCACGGCTTCTGGACCAGCTTGTGGCACTTCTTGTGTACCAGCAGCTTGCACTGGATGCACTTGAAGCCTTGCCGGCCCAGGCCCCAGATGCGGTCTTGGCAGAAGGCACAGAATGCGCGCTGGAATCAATTACACACGGAGATGAGTACATATATTTATTTCAAGTATTGCGAATAAAACTAATTCGATACATCATGAAAAAACTAGTAAAATAATACGCGCATAGAACTTACGGAAACAACATCAAGGAATGATGAGAAGACCAAATAACACATTTCGACAGCCATTTCGGTTGAGGCTCTACACTAGTTATGAACGAGGAAGCAATCGAACTAATAATATTCCAGTAGAACGAGACGGAATGTAGAAAAGAAAGGGTTCAACTCTAATCTATTTTAGGGTAGATATTCCTAGGAAGTACCAATTAATAAAGAAGATTGCCTGTCGCGATTTATTTCAACAAAAACAAAAATATTTAGAGAAAGTCGTAGATAAGAACGCAGATAATTACTACACAGGGTAGAAGGATAAGGATACCGTATCACCTTAATAGAAAAAAGAAGGTTAATCCAAAGCCAAGTACTAGATAAATATTATTATAGCAGGAGTTTCCAGCTTGTTATCTCTGCTCCTAATCAAACAAACACAACAAAGAAAGTGAATGACACGATAACAACAGAGCGGAAAGAAATGACATAACATATCAAATGGATAATAATAAAGGAGTTATACTAACCCTGTTAAAGCGCTTGGCTTGGAAGATGTGTCCATTAACCCGGTACAGCTTCCGCCATCTTCTCGCCCCCCTCCTGTAGATGCTCCCTGAAAACCATCAAATGGCATTAAAGATCATCAGAATCATCCTTCCTAGATTACAACGTCTCCGAGGATATTACGCATGCAACGAACGTACGGATAAAAGCATCATCGAGGTGATTCTATTACTTAACGACGTTATTACTTGTCCTTAATAATAATGAAATCCCTAATCTTAGAATATAACCTCGCGTACTACGCGAAAACACACACAATAATAAATTATGATACACGATGTGCGTATATACAATACGTGTTAGCATGTCAGATGTCTGGAATCTGAAGGTTTGCATGTCAGATGTTTGTGAAACCCCACGGCCCAGAGTGGACATGAATCTAGTACTGGAGGGATAGCCGAGAAGGAATTATAAATGCCTCATGGGTTATTCAGTCTATTAACGTCTCAAGTCCATATCTGTCGCAATTTATTAACGAGACGCCAAGAAATGTTTCCCAATTCCATCTAAAATTGATACAGAAATTCTCAAACAACGTGTTAAAATTTGGGGTATGAATTCGTACTTAAAGAAAAAAACACACAAGTACGTAAGGGTTTGTAAATTATTATCGCTAAATGACGGTCCGGAATCCTCAATACGGGTTTTCGTCAATCACAATAACAACTGCTAGTGTTATTCAGTTTCACTACAGATAAAACAAATAATGTAGATAGATACGCAGTGTCGGACATTGCCGCAATTATTTTCAAGAATACAGTATAATAATAGTTTAGGTCAATGTGCATAGTATAATTTTTATTTTATTTATTTATTTATTTTGAGAAACATTACATAATTACATTGTTATAATGAGCTTTGACTGTCCAACTAGGCAATTTGCCCGTTTTAGAACAGTCAAAATGAACAGATATTTTACATATAAATAGTGTGTTGACTATAATATTGTCTTAAACTTAAATATAACACTTGATAAATAATATTAAGGTTTTGATGGTAGATACAAGAAGTTACTTATAAGTGTAAATTATATATTTATCAATAGAAAATAAAATAAAGAGAAGCGAAATAACAAGAACATTAAAAAAGAAAAATAAAAAAGTGTTTTTTAAATTTTTTATTAGCACTTATGCTCTTCAACCAATTCAAGAAATTTTAGTATTGATTTTGATGAAAATCAACTCGAAAATCAAAAAATGGGTAAGAAAAAAAAAATAATGGATTAAAAAAGAAAAAAGAAAGAAGAGAAACGAAAATGCAAAGAAAATTTTTTTTTGTAGTTTTTAAACTTAAATTGTATAAAAATAATATTAAGGTAAGAAATACTAATATAATACCAGTATATATGAATTTCAACAAAAAAGAAAATTTAATGGCTGTTGTTTAACATATTTTCGCATTCAGTTGTCCCCAAGACCAGAAGCCAATCATTTACCAGATTACGCAGAATGCTGTCACTTGATTTCCAAGCATCATATTTGTTTTGAATTATTTAATTCATTTTCAACCTGCATTATTTTGTTGTATGTAGGGTAGTGGTAGACATGAAAAGTAGCAATGGAATGAAATTATTTGGATACCTCGTCAATTTACCTCGTATTTGAGCTTTTTAGGTCCTAGAAATGAAATTTGTAGTCTTCTACTAGTCTAGTGTCTGTCAGTCTGTCTTCTTCCGTCGAGTGTTAAATAATGGATGTAGGTATTTACATTTTGAAACACGCGTAATTTTTGACAACGCTTTCCTATTTCACCTCTCCTTAATTTTTAAAAATAACTTAAGCAGTGTGAACTATACATGTCATATTTTAACGAGACGACGAGGCAACGGGGAATTACGTATTTATAGGTATAGAATAAAAAAATACACGGACTGGGGTGAGAAACGCGCAAGAAAAGGTTAAGAACTTTATACTTTCATTTATAACGTTAAGCTGAAACATGAAAAAGGAAAGACAATTTATGTAATTCCATAAAATAGAGAACATGCGATTGAATACTTGAATGGAAATGAAAATACCACTAGGTGATGAGGATCCCAAAGAACGCAGAAAAAATAAACTTGTGAATTATAGGAGCATACAAATTACTATTCCAGCAAAATGTTGTCTCAGCAGATACTATACAGTCATAATACGCGCGAGATGAACCTCGTATATTGTATTGTATCGAGATTAAATTACTATTCCAGCAAAATGTTCTCTCGGCAGTACTGTGCAGTCATAAAACCAGCGAGATGAAGCTCGACACAATATCGATTGTATCGGGATTAAATTACTATTCCAGCAAAACGTTGTTTCGGCAGTACTGTGCAGTCATAAAACGAGCGAGATGAACCTCGACACAGTATCGATTGTATCGGGATAAAATTACTATTCCAGCAAAATATTCTCTCGGCAGTACTGTGGTCATAAAACCAGCGAGATGAAGTTCGACACAATATCGATTGTATCGGGATTAAATTACTATTCCAGCAAAACGTTGTTTCGGCAGTACTGTGCAGTCATAAAACCAGCGAGATGAAGTTCGACACAATATCGATTGTATCGGGATTAAATTACTATTCCAGCAAAACGTTGTTTCGGCAGTACTGTGCAGTCATAAAACCAGCGAGATGAACCTCGACACAGTATCAATTGTATTGGGATAAAATTACTATTCCAGCAAAATATTCTCTCGGCAGTACTGTGCAGTTATAAAACGAGCGAGATGAACCTCGACACAATATCGATTGTATTGGGATTAAATTTCTATTCCAGCAAAACGTTGTTTCGGCAGATACTTGAGGTAATTTGACACAAAAACGACGCTCTACAAATCATCCAATAATAATAATTATTATTATACTATATAGTCATAATACGCGTGAGATGAACCTTTACAATATCGAGTGTATCGGGATTAAATTTGGTTCATAAACTTACCGTTTATTAATCAAATTTAATCTAAGAAAATGAAGAATTACGTCATGAAGGTAGTGCGTTTATATTGATAGAAAATTCCCGTGTAAGGGAGTTAGTTGCTCACTCCTCCCTCTTGAGGGGATTGGTGTATATATTGTACAGAGTGCGATATACCATTAGAGAGCACATCTTAAATAACCAAAGAACCCAGAATTTCAAGCAGCTGAAGGATCGTACAGGGGCTGTAAGTGAGAACTTGCGTGGTTTTCCAAAGGGATGGGTGGTTTGAATATATTAATACATTTGAAGAGCATAGTATACATGGTTACCATAGCACATCAAACATAGATATATTCGTACTAATGAACTTGACACATAATTCGATTTTACTTTATTTTTAACCCTTCAGAAATTTGGTGTATTTTTCAGATGGTAATAAATAATATTTCCACTTTATATATCCGCTATATGCAAATAAATGGAATATTTCTGAAAATATCCCAAAACTAAATACTATTTTGGAAGGTGATGAAATATGTTTACAAATTGAATATTTCAAAATAAACATATAATTTTTTAAATAAAAATTTTGCACGCAAACATAAAAAAAAATTAAAATGGCTCACCTCACCAACTAAAATTACTGATAACAAAAAATAAATAAAGAACACATACATATTTTATAAGACATATTATAAACGTTATTGTAACCTCGATTTTTTGTGTTTTCGTGTTGTTTTCAAAGTTTCAATTTTTTTATTCAAATTGCGATTCAAAACTTTGATTTCATAAAGGTGTACATTTTACTTTTTTGGTGTGTTTTTTTTTTTTTTTTTTTTAATTTGACTATAAAGCGTAGTATTTTGCCTTTCTAACACCGTTTAGAACATATTTCTCTGATAGTAAGGGAGTTACAACGATTTATAAGAGACATCCATGAGCTGGGACAAATATGATCTCCTGCTATTCAACGGGAAACATAGCTTTGCCTTATAAAATATTAAATTTGGCAAAATATTTAGAAAGCGCATCACAAACATGTATTTTGTAATATTGTAGATGGACATATGTCAGACACAAAATTCACACAAAATAAACGGCTAAAAATTGGAGCAAAATATTATCATAAAAAAGGAGCAAGCAAAGGGTTTTGAATATTTTGGTTAAAAAATCTGCTCGTCATGACTGAAACCCGAACTGGGTGAAAACAGTCACTTTAATAAATGGAGTCCGTCCAGAACGCGGGAACCAGAGAAGAAGAGTGTGGATAGCAGATGTCAGGGGGAGTTTTTAGGGAAGGATTTAGTAGCAAAATAGGCTTGAGAATTGTCATCATCCCTTACTTAAGTTTTCTTCAAGTTAAAGTGAGCTTTCTAATCACATTACAGCCTAACTTATGTGGATTGCATTTTGGACAGAATATCTGAATATTCGGTTAAATGATAATTTGAATCTGATTTTTTGTTGTTACTTTTTGCAAGAATTCTAATCAGTATTAGAAAAAATATAATATCAAGACAGGAAGGTTTTTCATAGATGTCCTTATATATTGGTCCTTACAACATGTTGTGAAATTTAGGGGTCAGAAATTATTGAGATTCAAAAGTTACATGAGAAAAAAACGACACTGTTCGCCTTACATCGCAGTGGGAGGGATGAATTCATACGTCACTCCTGGACACACTACCCTAAGATTCCAATACCCAACCCTCATACCTTTATCCTTCCCAAAACTTCCTCTCTTTACATCCCTTAAAAGAACCCTCCGCACAGCATCGCCTAAGATGACATAGGCCCTGATGGAAATTATTTTCCTCGGAACCCATGTGTTAATGTAATAAAAAAATTATATGCTGTGCGCAGGAAATACTTACTTTATGTTGCTACGAAAAATATTCTTCGCCCTTTAACCCGTCGGGTCTATTTTTTCGGTTTTCAGAACAACTCATATAGGTAATATATATAATCTCATAAAAATCGTTGTGTCTCCCTACTATAGTGATTTGAAATAAAAAAAATAAACGGCGTCAGAAAGAGAAAATACCACGCTCTATATTCAAATAAATAAAATTGAAATGTTATCTACGTCTTTATGAATAAAAAGTTTCCGAGCGCAATTTGAAAAAAAAAAATTAAACTATCAGTCTTTTTTATTAATTATTTTTACATGAAACGACAAAAAGTGAGTTGATAACGTTAATTATACATTTGCCTAATAAATTATGTAAGTGTTTTTATTTATTTTTTCGTCATCAGTAGACAAAAAGTAAGGTGAAGCATTTTAAAACTTTTTTATGTTTGCACGCAAAATTTTTGTATTTCAAAAATTATATGTTTATTTAGAATTATAAAATTTGAAAGCGTATTTCATCACCTTTCCAAAACAGTTTTTGGTTTTCGGATACATTCAGAAATATTACATTTATTTGGATTTTATTGCAAAACGGAAATATTTTTATTTCAATTTAAAAAACAAATAGACTTGAGGGGTTAAAAAATACGGTCGAGGTGAGAGAGGTTAAAAATAAGTGGTATTTTTGGTAAGGGATGAAAATTATAAGCTAAAATTATGAATAAAAAATTATCGTCGAAGGATCTCGGATTCCCCCATTAAGTTAAGTTAGGTCTGGGTTAGTTTAGTTAAGTTTAGGTTACCGGATCAGGATTTTGTATTTAATTTTCTATTGATTGATTGAGTTAATCAACTTATTACTTTACATTAAATTGAAAGGTGGTCTACTTTAACCAAGTCAAGTGTTTTGAGATTTTCACGTCCAAAAGTAGCATCGTGATTTATTTTTTTGGGTTTTCTTTTTTAGTTAACGTTTCGAACAACGATATAGTATCCCATCATGGCAGATGCGTACACATCGCGCAACACGGCATAATGCCACAAAAATAAATCACCATAATAGTCGAGTCGAGTTGTTTGTTATACAACAATTTGTATAACAAATGTGTCAATACACCACACCGACCAGAACGTAATTTATTTGCTTCGAATCCAATGTGAATATTTAGATTGCTTCCGTATTTTCGTTTCTGAAAGGTTTTCGAGGACAAAAATCCACGGTTGTTTTTCATATTAAAAGTGCCACACTTAAAAAAAAAGGTATTTAATAAGGCATTTTTTCCAAAAAACAATTTTAGATTCCAAAAACACGTTATTTATGGAATTTCAACAACATATTGATTATTTTATTTATTGGAATAAATTTTGAAAGTTACACCCGTACCTACAAAAGTTATTCCGTAAAATTGAATATTCATTCCAGATTCATAGAAAGGCAATAGGTGTCCCGTACCCGAGTGCAGTACACACGCGGTAGAAGTGAAACATTCGGCCACACAATCTCAACCAATAGGAGCCTTGAAAAGTGAGCTCAAAGCGGCAAATGCGGTAAGGTTTCATTCGATCTTATTCTCTCGCAGGCTAAATCCTATAGATGTATGTGTTTTAGATGGTGACCGGACAACTCGGAATGAAACCAACTCAGAACCATCTCAGATAAGACATTTAGGGTGATAAAAATATACATATAAAAAAATGGTTAAATAGGTTACGTTAGGTTAGGATTATCGGCTAATTTAAAATTATTTTTTTCTTAGCTTTTGATGACTTTTTAGGAGGTGTTGAGTTGACTTTATTCTCATATTACTTTATTGGCATGGAACCGTTTTAGATGTATCTCTTTTTAGTGACGTTTCCGTGTCATCCGAGTTTCAAATCACAACGTTGCTAAAGAAGTTTCACTTCAAAAATCGGATGAGTATATCCAAGGCACAATCCAGGTTACAAATAAATTCGGGTAGAACTTTCTAATCGTACAAAGAAAGCAGCCAAAGATATGGGAATTAGTTGAGAATAATAAGAATGAGATCGACAAAAATGACGTAAAATAATCATGTATTTTTTTTAAAATACGAATACCGCACAAGAGTCCCAACCGCTCCCGTCTGGAGCCAGTGAGACTATGGCATCCCCAATTGGGGTATGTTGTAAGTCTGAAGGTAGTGGGGAGGGGAAGGATATAGGGAAGAGGAAGGTGGGGAAGAACCTGGATATTCAGATCTGGTCACCAAACACGGCTAAAGTCATTTCAAGCAATGTTTTAATTCTGAGTGGCGGTCTTACACCAGGGCAATACTGAGAGTATCTTCCACTCTGGAACGTGCCGCAAATATACTATATATTATTTTAAATGAATACATTGTGAAATAAAACAAATTAATCAAATACAATTTATTAGCCACGCCGGCATTCGATCCTGCGACCTTCGGATTGCGAGTCAATAGCCTTACCGCTGGACTACGCCGGCCGTCTTAATGGCAGAGTGGTTAAATGCGTTGTCCCCAGTCAAGACAAAGATCCTGGCCTCGATTCTCAGTAGCGATCGTTACCTTTTAATTTTCTGTGTCTTCGACTGTTTTATGTTTCGATTAGTTTTATTATTATTATTATCTTCTTCTTCAATAATGAAATAGATTCATTAATTCATCTCTAAAAATAATTGAAATAATTTTTATAGCACCACTCGAAGTCAACTTGATTAACAATATCGGTTCAATTTAAACGGAAACAATGAGAAGCTTTTGTGAGCAATTTAGTGTTCGTGTTTTTGCTGTAAAAAAAACAATCGTGTGAAGCGGGTTTACATGCAAGCGTTTGGAAGTTCGCGTAATTAGTTTTCTCGGAGAGCTTATTGCTCTACCTATACATCCATTCCGTTTCTGACCCGCCTTTGTCCCGCTTCTGTGAGGAATGTAAATAGGTAGGTAGTAGGTACCTGCCTATCCCTTTTTCATCCCATTAAGTCCGTTCACGGGGAAATTCGCGCTAGTCCGTTGATGTTGTCAGTATGTCACCCCCGATGTGTGTCAGCGTGCCGGAGCGTTGGTTTTACCAATACACTCCGATCTCGAAGCCGAGACTGACAGCTGACAGCTGCCACGCGCCTCGCTCCACGCTCCACGCGCTCCCGGTACATCACACGCCACGCACGATGAAGAAGAGTCGCTCGCTTGCGGTGACCGCACAGAGATAAACGTCTCAATCTTATCTATACTATATACTATATCACTATACTTCTATACTGATATTACAAATGCGAAACTGCGTGTGTTTGTTTGTTACGCTTTCACGCATAAAACAATAAAACTTTTGAAAATTCTTTCACCAATAGAAAGCTAAATTATATGCGAGTACTGGAGGCTATATAAAGGTAAACCCTGGCGTTATGAATATATAAATATTAATATATAATATTTTTTATACGTTTTCTGTCGCTAACAAAAGCGAGTTATTGCTAACGTCAGAAAACAAATCGTTGCCGTGGAAACGATGTTGATATACATATATTTTATTTCGGGCGTCGTAGTTAATATCTATCTATCTATCTATGTTAATAAAAATAAATCTTCGAAATGTTGGTAACTTCCGAATGACTGAACCAACTTGGATAATTCTTTTTTTACTAGCTGTTTGAAAACTGAATGCACCGAGAATGAATATCTGGGATGCGGGAGGAGGGGGGGGGGAATAATTGATAAATTCAAGCGCTACAGTAATTTCCCCCTAATACCATGCGAGCGAAGCCGCGGGTACAAAAGCTAGTATGTATATAAATTTGGATATATATGTTTCATGTACGTCGAATAAATTCTACGGTTCTCCACCAATTTGGTTAAAAATTGATGTTGGGGAGGTTAGGGGCAGTTGAATTCGAATATTTTGCCGAATTGCACAATTTAAGAAGCCATCTTGAATTTCGGGAGTTATGCACCGATTTGTTTCAAAATTGGCATAGAGAAATTTAGGGGCGAGCTGAACTCGAATATATATTCGATTATATAATCAAAATGAAAAAATTCAGCGATCACCTTAAAATTCTAGAGCTCTGCACCAATTTGGTATTGAATCTGTATAGGGGAGGTTAGGAATTTAGGAGGGATCTGAATTCGAATATTTTATCAAAGTGCAAAATGGGACTGTATTATGTGATGCACGACATCGTTTCAAAAGGTTGGACTAACGACGCAATGTAACGACTGTCATGTCTTGAAATTGAAGGGAGAAGAAAAAAATGCAATGCTTTATATTAAACTACAAAAGTTAACCATAAAAGCAGCAAAATGTTCGCCTTCGTAAAATCAAAGTTTCGGATCGCAAATCGAAAAAAAATTATGAAATTTTTAAATGAATTATTTTAACAAACATTAATTATTTTAACCGATAAAAAAATGGGGTGACAATAACGTATATACCTAATACATTTATCTAATCATTGATTTTAGTTAGAAAAAAAGTGATGTGAGCCATTTTGAATTTTTTTTTATTTTGACCATAGACATAATATTCATAGACCTGCCCTAAAGTGATATAAGCGTATTATTTCCCCCTCCCCATACCGACTTTGGAACCGGATTTTGGAACCGTCTCGGCTCGCGTATGGGTTCGCGTGAATCTAGAAAAGGTGACGTCATCATTCTTGTGCGGCCTAGCGTCGAGCTCTCATCATTAGATTTTACGAAATATCACGTGAAAAATGGTGGCATGTGCCATGAAAACGTGTAAAAATAAAAGTGAAAAGGAGAATAAACCCAATTATCATATTACTTTCCATAGTTAAGCATTATTTTGCTTTATTTTAAGCTTATTCAGATCACATGATATGGTCAGTTTTAGGAACGTAACTTTGACATCGAGAAACATGGCGACAAAGCCGTTCGCAATAGAATCAGGGATGTGCCTTCGACTTTTGCGCTTTGATAAAATACATAATCGTATCATTTGGAACGTCTGTTTTTTCGTCTGTTATTTCTTGCTGGAACTCCGTCGTATTAATAAAGGATAATAAACCAATCATTTTTAAATTTATTCCACTTTAAGGGCGTTATTACTCAACGAGTTTTGAATATTATACAACTCAAACAACAACAGTTAATATAGGATAAATGGTTGGTTTTCAGTTGTGTAAAATTTAAAACACGGTATTAGTAAGGGGTTAAACGTGGAATAAAGTATGGTTTTATTTATTAGGCGTTTTTGTATATTTTGCTTTCTTAATTACGTATGTACTCCTTCGCGGTATGTTTGGAAGTAAAATGTAGATACAGTGAGCATGTCTGCATTTGAAAAATGTAGGTGTCATTTTGCTGTCCGATGATATTTTTTTTTATCAATTAAAACTAAAAATAAAATATTTTTCTATCGCACGTCACCACCGATCATATTATCTTTGGATCATATTGTCGCAACAGACCATGTGTTAGGTACGCGCGTTGTTTCGTATGTACTGTACTGCTGGAACGAGAAGGAGTGCATATCACGTAATGCGCTAGGTTATACCGAGTGGCGATGTGTGATAGAAAAACATGTTTTTTGTTTTTAATTGAAAAAGTGTCAAAAAAAAGTTGTTTACATTTTTATAATCTAATTTACTTCTTTTCTCTTCTCTATTTTCTACTCTTTATTATAATTTCTACTTTTTATTATATTTTTTTCCAATTTTAGCATGAATTACACAAAATCCATATGTTTACACTAGACTTTATATTTCATACAAAGTAACTATACTAATTGGTCACCGTGAAACAGGCAGCCACCTAGTATGTTGATTTAATATATCTACTTTATGTAAATGTCACAATTTTTGTAACATGTGTTGTATAAATAAATAAAAATAAAATAAAATATAACTCGTATATTTTTTTAATAATATTATGCGTAGTCTGAGAATACTGTTACTGTGTCGGTGTATATAATACTATTTTACTAAGTTTCTGCTGACATATGCTTAAATGTACCTAAACAAAAAAAAGTGAATATAAATATTATACCCAAAATAAATAAAAAGCACCTTCGTCGTCAAAATACTCCAAAATAATATCCCACTCCTGGCTATGTACGATCTGACTTGCAGAACCCCTATAAGTCGGGAGGCAGAGGGGGGGGGGGGGGATTTGTTGCGTACACACGATGCGTCGATGTGATGTGAAAATGTGAGAAGTACCTAGCTATGTAGATCTGGTCACTAAATACACCTAAAGCCATTTCAAGCAGTTGGGGAGATACTGAGAGTATCTACAAAAACTAGGAGCAAATAATAATGTAACTGCTGCGTATTATTATAATAAATCACATGTGAAATAATTCACGTAAATTAATTTGAATTAAAAGAGATATTATATTATTTTATTATTGATAGGAACAGAGCGGTTGTAACAACCCTAAAATCAGAATGTAAGCGTCTGGCAGAAGTGTGCTAGTCGCTGTTTACTGGGGTAAGTAAATTATGAAACATTTGTAAAAGTGTCTTAACTAAATACGGCAATAAAATATTCGACTCTGAAAACACGTGAACTTTACTTTGCCGTATTTGGACTTCTCAAATTTGTTCATAACGTGGCGAGTAATTCGCGCTCACATGTAAAAAGGTCTATTCATTCAAAAGCAGATTTTACTTTTAAGAACTAAATGGTGATATTATAATGCGAGGTGCCTTTATACTGTCAGATTGATTTATTGACGAATCACATTCCGTCACAGTCATCTTCCCGCCCTCGCGTCCCTCTAGAGTTGGATTTTCCCCTCTCCTGTATGTTCTTGTCTAGTCTTTTCATATGTCTATGATTTTGACATTAATAGGAAATATTTTGACCCCCTGACAAAATATGACCGAGGCCTTAGGGGTTAACGGATTATTGTTAGGGACACAGTCGGAATCAAAATACTTTTCAAATAATATTTGCTGATACGATTCAGCATTCCAGGTAACATCTTTTGAAGCGAACATTGCAAGGTTAAGCCCAAATTTAAAGTACAAATTACTTTTATTTCTTAACAGAGATTTAATTCTACCTCAAAAATTTACTCCAAAACAATGCATAACGCCGGGCAACACGATAGCTAGTCAATAATAAAAAGGCGAGTGTGTCACACAGAATGATATCATGACGAGCGAAATAATGACTGTGTAAACCAAAGTTCCATTTTAGAGATCGTACCTGTGTGGGAAGCCGGTTTAAATTAACACGATACCTTTGGTGTAGGAAATTGAAAGCACATGCGATGTAAATTATGTTACAGGGTTGAATTAAACTCTATTTAGCATAAAACATGAAAAATTTCACGACATTTTGTAATCTGTAATTAAATTGCAATTTTCCAAATAAAATGTGAGCGAATTAGTGTTACGGCAAAAAATATCTAATTTCCGAAGGTTCCTTTTTACTAACAAATTATATGGGAGGTTGTTTAATATTCGAGTTTAACACCTTTTAATCTCCACAGGCCGGGAAATTAAAACCGATTGAAATATGATTTAATTTACGAGAGCTTAATATAAAGCAATAACATTGCTTTGGTTCAACCCCCGTGGGCGTGTCCTGCCCGTGTGACGTCATAGACCTCCCGCGTGACGTCACGGGAATCTGTGCCTCCCCAACCCCTCCCCCAAACTGCGGTGCGGGAGCTGCCCCCTCAAGAATAAAATATTTCCCGCATTTCCATAAAGTGGTTAATTGTTAAATGTAATTTGTATACCGCACGTTAACACATTCCACGAATTAGACTTTGTTTATTGTTGCTTTAAAACCCAATTTACGGCTGTGAACGTACACATAATGAACAGTGGAATATTAGAGCGGAGTTTCATGAAATTAGAGCGGGTGTTTCAGTAGAGACTGGGAGCGGCCAAACTTCACTATCCAAGCCAGTCCAGATACCAGTCCATTGGCGTGCAGCCCATAAAGGCATAAAAGCTGTGTCTACCTTTGTTTCTACCATATTTATAAAGAAAGTAATTTTTCCACAAATGACTTATTTCATGATCGTAAGAAATTATTTTTTGTATTTTCGTTCGGGTATTATATATATATATATATAATATGTATGTGGAGAGCATGGAATGAGAAGAATGAGGTTTTATATTTATTTATATTTACATTGTACTCACCCATTTATTACCTTCTGATTACAACACTCTTTATTCTTTTTTTGTTTTGTTACTTTGTTTTATTTTTATTCTTATTTATAAGTTCGTGCCAACTCAGAATCAAGTCAACTCAACACCTCTTTGAAAAGTCATAAAAAGCAATGAAAAATAATACAAAATTATTTTGGATGGTGTGATGAATAAGGATTATCAACACCTGAAAAGTCAGGGCCTACCCTTGGTCAGGGAGCAATGTACGCCACTGACTAGTACTGGTATCGGAACTCCAGTAGTTATCCTCGTAGCGGGAGTATAATCCAATTAATACTGCAGGATACGGACCCCTTTGCTTGCGAACAATATTCCCGAGGAAACTCCCGCAAGAAGTCAGTTTACGCTGCGAGTACACTCGCCCCGGTACCGGGAACTACCGTATATACAGGGTGTAACAAGCACGTACCCGAAGAATTTTAACCAGCGATTCCTGAGTTTATTGGAGTAAAAATGTAGACGTCATTTTGCTGTCCGATGATTTTTTTTCCGATTAAAAACAAAAAATATATTTTTCAATCACACGTCGTTACTGATCCCATCCCTATGCGTCAGGACGGGTTTGAGCGATATCGCTGTTTCGTGTGTTACCGTGCTGCTAGAACAGCAACGCTGTGTGACACACTAGATGATAAATGCGCTACTCTTCTGACTACTCAGCTGTGACGTGTGATGGAAAAATATTTATGTTTTTAATAGAAAAAAAATGTCATCGGACGGCAAAATGACATCAACATTTTTTACTCCAAATATGCTCAGAAATCGCTTGTTAAAATCCTTCGGGTACGTACTGTTACATCATGTATACAAAGGCCAGACCCGTTTTAATTAATACCTACCCATTTTAAATATTCACCAGTAAGATTGAGCTATGGATAATGATTGTCTTGCTCCCCGATTTGCTTCATTTACCTGAAAGCTTGATGACAATCATGAATAACTTTATTGCAAAAATTACGCATTACCATAAATTAATATGAAACATGTATTCTATTTTGTAATTTTGGCGAGCTCGATGTAAATACACCTTTATATTGAATTTATGATGAAAATGGCATTAATACCCATGGTGTTTTGTGATTGGGAACTTATAATTTACGAATTTCAGATACCAAACAAAACTCTCTCATTTAAAAAAAATTACGTTTGTTATTTAATAAAGAATAACATTTCCCATCATTCATGGCGGACTTTTACCTACCGTAACGTCATCAAATCAATCAAAAAATCTGTCTGTTTTTTGTACATATTTGCATAATTAACTTAACTTTTGCACGCGTCCGTTAATAATACATAATAACATTCTCCAAGTTTGAGGTTTCACTAGGGGCGAGAGTCGCTCGCGCTAACCACCAAACCCCAGTTGCAAAACCGCGATTACTGCGGCAAGTTATGCGTGGATGAACGAGGTAAATAATAATACGAATCAAGCCAGTATGCCCTTTATTAAAGCATCCATTCTCTTCCATTTGCCAGTATGTGAGCAGTGAGCAGTGAGCAGACGGACAGTGGGAGGTAATCCGACCGGCAGGTGATATCCACCCACGGTAAACTTAACAGGGTTTGCAAGCGAAATATCTCTCGGGATAGTTAATTTGAACAGATTAATTAAATCATACCTCGTTCAGTAATAGATACAACGTGGTACACAATATATTGCTTGATGCTAGAATGTTACTAACTGGGTCGTTAAGTTATTTACAAATATGTTCACGGTATTACATAACTCGTGATTTCGAGCGTTTGCATTTACTCTTAGTAATGACTAAAGTAATGGCTTACTAATCGTAATATATTTAGATGATTTGTATATCATTATTATAAATGGGGATTATAATAAAGTCATACATAAATTAATATGTTAAAAGACAAATCTAAGAGTAAATGCTCTGGAGCGCCAAGATATTTACGAAAAACTGCGTTGAGCGCTAGAAATTTTCGTACGTTTGATATAAAATCTAGCGTCTTATTTGCACGAGGCAAGTAAGCGAAAAAGTGATTTTTATTTATTTTGTGCATAATTTTATAAGAATGAAAAAAGTTAGAACATACAAAACCTCAAAAATAGTCTAACCCATAAAGGGATATTTAAAAAAAATTGTTTCTTGTATTACTTCATAGTTAAGTCATGCAAAAATATTTTTTTGGTGGTTTACGCTTATATCTTTTGTTATGTAATTAATAATTTTATTGTAATTCCAATACATAGAAAAGCTAGTAAAAGCTTCAGTTTATCCGTAGCATAAATTTTGATGTTCATAATGAAAACCGATTCGTCGTTGATGTCGTCGAAAGATGAATCTAAATAGTATCTAAATAGGATTCCACGTAAACTCATCTTAAGAAGTTACACGGCTTTCGAAGGTAAAATTTTTTTTTTTTTTTTTTTTTAATATATTACTAGCTGGTTCCCGGCATGCGTTGCAATGCCATATTCAAAGAAATAAATAGTTTCTCCCTTCATGTCCTTTCAACAAAAAACAAAAAAAATGGTACCTAACATAGGTTACCTATTTAAAATATCTATAATTCTTGATTCGATTCAAATTATTATGTAAGTACTTCAAATTAATTCACTAATTTAAAGAGTTTTGAAAATTGAATTATGACTTAACAATCACTGTTTTGCAAAATGTCATTCTTAAATTTTTGACAGTTTCGCAAGAATTTTTGTGATGATTAAAAAAAATTTCAGATGTATTGTCATGTGGTTGTAATAATCCAGAAACATTCGCGTGGGTTTAAATAAGGTATTTTGAAAGTTTTAAACATTTCCTATGCTAAATATAGCAATACATAGACATCTTACTAATCCCCAAACACATTTTGATTTTTATATACATATATAGAAATAAATTATATTAATTAAAATTTCGAGCTTGAAAAAGTCCAACATTTAAAAAATATTTTATAAAATTTTCATCCAAAATTTGAAATGGTTTCCGGAGACCCTTTACAAAAAAAGTGTGATCAGAATAACTAATGACAGTTTCAACAATAAACCGTCATGAAAAAAAAGTAACTAACGACTGCGACATTTGATTGTTTGCATAGAAAGTAGTTATAATATATTAGAGATGGGGGGTATCTACTGATAAACTGTGAAAGTACTAAGTTAGCTTTGTGAATATTGAAGTTACGAGCATGAGGGAAATTTTGAAATAATTCCTAAAAATATTTTTAAATATCTCTTCAAATTGGCCACATGGCCACATGGCCACATGAGCGTGCGCTCGCGGGTGTTTACAAATTGGCCAATATTTGGCCAAATATGCTCCAAATACGGTTAATTTACAAAGTTATATTAGCACCTGGGTGCTGTTTGAAAATACACCCCATTTTTTTTTTGATTTTCATGACAATAATCAAACAGTAAGACTGTACCGATTGAAATTTAAGAATCAGGCTAAGAATGCAACTTTGACGCCGTTCCGTACGCAAAACCGTATTCGTACGTGGCGTTTGTAAACAAATGTACTTTTGTAATAGAACCGAATTAAGCAATGCTAAAAAATGGCGCCACTGACATTAACAGATCGCTTGATTAGCATCCCTGGCATTATGTCTTATTATTGTAACTGACTGACTGATTGTATGAGTTGTGAATAATAATACCAAGCGGCTATATTTTACATATAACATTATTGCCTGTCGCAAACTACTTGCCGGTTACTTTGTCCCGGTGACTAGGTATCACCGGGACAAAATAACCGGCCGGTTCCTTGGATCCCAGTGGATCCGAGGAATCGGCTATTTTTGGAACCAGTTCTTATCGGATTTATAAAATGGTCATCAACACTCAAACTGGGCGAAGTCGAACCAAAAGCCGCCCGCAGGGTGTAGCAGCAACCCACAGAGCGGGTTTTTAACTGCTAGTGAATATGAATACCGTAATATTAAAAAAATACTTAAAAACAATAATAATAACTCAATAAATAACGCACACCACAAATTCCTTCCATGTAGATTTGAATGGTAACCGATGTTATTACTGACTTGGGACGGGTTGTTTCACAGAAGTTGAATAATTCATCAAATCTTTCAAAGTGAATATTCAAGTTCTGTTATTATTCAAGTAATGTGAAACAACCGACCCATGATGAAATAATAACAGAACTTGAATAGAACTTTCACAGAATTTGAGCAATTCATCAAATTTCAAAGTATAAAAAGTCCTGAGCACCTTTTGATTCTAGCCCATTTAGCAAGCGCTTTTTCTTACATCATATATATCGTCATTAAATAAATGATCGAAATGAAAATTTTATAATGATGATGAAACGTCTTTCTGTATTGGAAATTATTTTAGTATTGGAAAGCCCGCATTGCATTTCTTGTATTTTTCTTAATTCTATGCATTGGGCACCGAGGAAAAAAAATTCTCTTATGTATAGCCTATGTCATCTTAGGGGTTGTGTGAAAGGTTAAAGAATTAAGTTTATGTGTGACATTTTATCATTTTCTTTGACTGCATTTGACTCGAGGGCCATTTAAAGATGAAAGGCGCCTAAAAATGATTTATTCAATAAATAATAACAGCATATAATATACTTATAGTTGACGATGGAGGTAATTTGATTTGATTGAGTTAACGATGGTGTAGAACAGTGCTCCGCTACCTTTTCTCACCCACGACACACAAATGTTTTTCCTAGAATTCCGCGGCAATCAATCGCGGATCATGGGTCAGAATTCCATCAGACACCTGGTGTTGGCTAATGATTGTGTCCAGTCTGTTGACCTTATAATTCTGACCTCATAATGATGTCGTAGTTAGCAATCAAAACTCTGGAAAAGTTGAGCCGATTAATAACAGCGGGAGAAATGGAGAATTTTATTCACGCCTTAAAACTGGGAAAACTACTAATTATTTTATTTTAATTCGTTGCGCCCTTCACCCATAAAAAATATTAGTAAAAGGTGAAGTGTATTTGTACTCACTGTCCTCCCCCATACACGGCATCCCTGGCGCCGCCGGAACATTTGGGAAAACTGAAACAGAACAGAGAAACACATTAGTCAAGTCACATTAAAGGTATGATTAATGAAGCGGAACACGGGCACAACGAACTAACAAACGAACGAAATGTGGACATACTGCGAGTAATGAAAATTTACGAATAACACACACACCGAAAGACTAAAAGCAGCTAATGCCTATACTCCACGATAAACAAGCTATGTACGTTTCTGGGTTTTGTAACTCCTCTTCCAAAGTAAGCAATATAAGCAAAAAATCATTGTATAAATATTTAAATAATACTTCGTGATAACGTCTTATAAATCGATGAACACTGGCTGAATGCACGAAAAAGCGTGACTCATTGTCACGTTCTGCCTGAGCCGAGCGTACAAGCGAGAACGCGGAACAAGCGTTCGGCCTAAGCGTTCCGCTTATGACGCATCTATCTCTCTTCCACTCCATCGTTATTATATGACGTTATCACGTAAAATTATCATCTGTAAACCGACTTTACAGAAGCCAATTTTTTTTTATAAAAAACGATATTAAAGTTTAGTTCTGCCAAAATATGGCTGAAAAGGGTCAAGAAAACATAAAAAAATACTAAAAACGATATAGAAAACAAATAAAATATCTTCTGTCCGCCTTAGCACACGACCCTTTAGAGAAGAGGACTAAGAAATAGCATTACTATACTTAACTGCCGAACAATTGTCTGTATGAAACCTATTTGGTTTTTACAAACTGTTAAATATAAACGGCAGTGGAGATTTGTAAACTAAAAAATCGATAATATGGTTAACGCAGGGAGTGTTCCTAACCGCTAAGGGCGTGCACAAATACATTCAAACGTACAACTTGTAAAATGATTTAACTGTATTTTGATCATAAATGCCTGGAGCCCGTACTGGCTCCTGTGGCTGACTGTGGTATCCCTCATTGGGGTATGTTGTGAGGTTGGTGGGAGTAAGGAGGCGAAGGAGATCGGTAGGAGGAAGGTTGGAGCACTTAAGATGCAGTTTACATAATGCATTCAGCGAAACCAATAACGCAGAATTATCGTACCGCGTCGCAAGCTACGTTCGATGAACCACTCCGCTCGCTATGAATAAGAAAAAGCTATTTCAATAGACGCAAGAGCGGGCTTCAAGAGATGTCTAAAGATGTTGCTTCTAAAGATATCTCGAAAGCTTGCAGTTTCCCTCAGCTATTGTAGTGCAGTGAGATGAATACGATGGTCGATGGACCTCCATTCCTTTACCACAAAATATACCAGGAAAAAAAGATGAGAAAAAGCTTGGATATTCAATAATCGAGAAGAGTTCTCTGCTTGTAAGCAACAAATGAAATCGTATCTCATGGATGTTTTTCATACGTTGATCAATGGTAATGAAAGTCTAATTAATTACATAGCTCTGTTTGTTGCGGAAATAATCTCACAGCGCTTTAAAAGAGAACTCATGTAAAAAGGCATGCAATAGAATCGAAATGTGAAATGAATCAAATTTGCGGAATAGGATTTTAAGAGAGAAAGAATGAACAACATGAAGATGATCACAGTTTTGAAATATAATCAGAAACAAGACGACGAATGCACCCTTATACCGTTTAATGAGGAGCTACAAGCTACATAGATAATGATATACGTCTTGTAATAAACCAATATATTAAATTTGGTGATATATCCCACCCAGATAATATTATGTATTTGTATCGGTGACCAGACAACTCAACAAAGTGGCACTTCATCACTCCTTTGAAGTCATTAAAAGTGATGAAAAAAAAGATTAAATGGGGTACAACAGGCCCTTTTTAAATCACGTTTGATGGCTTTTCAAAGGGGTGTTGAAATGGCAATTTGTCAAGTTGTCATGGAACCATTTGCATTATTTGTATAAGAGTATAAGACATTAAAACAAAAGTATTTTTTATTACCGCAGTAGGTAATATAGGTGAAATATTTGAAGTGATACAACACAAGTAAGAATATGAACTTAATCGTAATTAACTGATGAATAATAATTGGCTTGGGGACAGATGAGGGGATGGTGTAACGGGTGACTTGAAATTGATAGAATGGTGAGAAATAATATTATAATCTTTTGGGTCTTCATGTTCATTTATCTGCACACTCATCAACCACTGTGAATCCAACACGTTCAAAATATACAATTCGTAATACAATCGAGAATGATTTGTAATTTCATTATTATAAATGGGGATTATAATAAAGTGCAACGTTTAAAAACTATTTAATAAAATTTTCATCCAAAAATTTGAAAAATTCAGCTGGTGAAACCTAGTTAATGGAGATCCCTTAAAAAATTGTTCGTGCGGTGGTCAGAATAACTCGATAGCATCATCTAAAAATTGAAAAAATAATTTTTTTCTGTTTAGTATATATAGCTCGTGCTTGAACGAAGGATTTTTTTAAATTTTGGATTTTTGGCAGAGCCGTATGCAAAACAGTATAATTTTCGCTACTTTTATCAATCAGTCTTGCAAAATTATTTAAAAAAAAATCAAGTTCAGTTCAAGCACGAGCTATACGCACTAACCTACTAACAGAAAAAAAATGTTTTTCAATTTCAAATGAAGCTGTTATGAGTTATCCTGACCACACTTTTTTTAAGAGGTGCCCGGAAGTCAGGTCCACCACCAGCAGAATTAAAAAAAAAATGAAAATTTTACAAAATAATGTTTAAATGTTGTTAGAAATTGTTGAATCTACATTCCATAACGATACCAAAAAACTCGATGTTGGGGCCCTATAAAAAAATTGATATATTATTTTCGGTGTTGGTACTGTGTCCTCAACGTGTACCATTTTCAAAGCATCCGCAAATGATTTATTATGCAAAAAGGAACTTATTTCCCATCGGGGCCTCCTACGTAGATATAATGCAAAAAAAAATCGGTGCCCGGCCGCAGTCCCCCTTCCCAAGGTTGGGAACCTAGGCCGGGGCCTCTCGGGCCTAGGCGGAAGTTCGGCCCTGACCGGGACGATGCTTTACGTCTCTATCTGGCACTAAACTTGTCACATTTATTACAAAAAATAATGGATTCCAAGAATCCTTTCAAAGAATGCTGCGAAAATCGGTTAACTTTTTTCAGTTTACAAAAGTGGTAAATTCTTTGTACAGCCGTGGTACCGGGAGACGTTAAAGCAGACCATTTCTGAAAAAGGAGTTGATCGGGTGGCCAATAAATAATATTCAAAAATTACACAGAAAATAGCCAGTATCTTAGTGTTATTGTTTTCCGCTTAGGACCGTGTCCCGGGGAGCAGAAGATACGAGGAGGTGGGCGCTAGACACTGGCGGTGATGGAACTGTATCAGAGGTAGAACTAATCAATGTGATCGTTTGATACCCAAATCTCTAAATTAATGCTTCAAAATATTCTAGTATAGTTATCAGAACTGTGGAACATGGAAAACAAGTTGTTATTATAGATACAGCTGTGTAGATACAACTTCAAAATTTTCACCGGGTTTCGCACTACACATGCTTCACAAAATTAATTTGGCATAAAAAGATGTGTGATACACTTCTGTTGTTTTAAATCGCTTTATTTTAAAATTACGTGATACCCTTTCATCATCAGGATAAATTTAATATTGTCCTGATGATGGAATACAGTGGTTTAAAACCAATATATGCGTTTATATAATACAATTTAAAAAGTCAGTCATCGTCGCTTTCAAACACAACAAGGAGCCATTAAATATTCCTCCAAAAAATCTAAAAGGAAATGAACTGCTTGTGGCCTCACAGGTTAAATATCTGGGACATATCCTAACCGAAGACATGAAAGATATAGATGATATGGAATGACAAAGAAGAGCAATTAACATACGGGCCGAAATGCTCTCAAGGCGGTTCTACCACTCTTGCGACGATGTCACAAAACTACTCTTCAAGACACACTGCACTGCCCTGTACATCTGAACTGTGAACGCAATACCCAGCAGCGCAATGGGATAAACTGAGGGTGGGCTACAATAATGCATACAGGCAACTTATGCAACTACCGAGGTTCTGCAGTGCCTCCACGATGTTCACCGAAGGGAGGGTGCACTCATTCCCAGCCTTACTTAGCCACCGACTAGCCAGCTTCTGGAGCAGGACACGGAAATCAACCAACATCATTGTCGTGACTGCATCCGAGTGGCTCAGTTCCCCACTAAATGAGCGATGGATGCAGATGATGAGGCGACCTCCCTGATGGACGTTCCTAAAATATGTTTTATTTTTTATTCTGTTTAATTTAATTTTAACTTTACGCTTAATTTTTTGTTATTTATGTGACGAATTTTATTTTCATTTTATGTTTTAATAAGGTACCTAATATGTAATCACATTTTTTTTCTTTTTTTTTCTTCTTTTAGATTTTTAATTTATATTATTACACTATAGTTGTTTATGTAATATGGCAGACTGGGACTGCACTATCCTCCCAGTCCTGCTGGAATAAATATTTAAATAAAATAAATAAATTGTAATTATGGTATGGTAAAATAAATAAATTGTAATTATGGTTTGACGGCCTCCGTGGTCCCGAGGCAAGACTCTCGACTCACAATCCGAAGGTCGCGGGTTCGAACCCGGCGTGCGCAAATAAATTTTATTTGATTAATTTGTGTTATTTCACAATTTATTCATTTAGAATAATATATAGTATATTTGCGGCACGTTCCAGAGTGGAAGATACTATCAGTATCGCCCTGGTGTAAGACCACCATTCAGAATTGAAACGTTGCTTGAAATGGCTTTAGCCGTGTTTAGTGACCAGATCTGAATAGCCAGGTACTTCCCCACCTTCCTCTTCCCTACCTCTTTCCCCTCCCCACTACCTTCAGCCTCACAACATAACCCGATTGGGGATGCCATAGTCTCACTGGCTCCAGGCGGGAACAGTTGGGACTCTTGTGCGGTATTAACTATAAAAATAAAAAAAAAGCCACAAAGAAAATGTTTTTACGAACACAAGATAATTTTTTTTTAATGTTGAAGAAAGTACAGTAAACACGCGTTCGTTACATTCATATTAAAATAAATTAAACACTCGTAAAGATTAATGATTGCGACAAATATAAAATTAGTATTTCAAATCGACCTAATAATAATATTTTTTGCATAATTAATAACAAACACGCACTTAATCTGAAATAGTTCTGTCACGTTCATGAAAAATTGCTGCGCGATTCATAATCTTTTTTCATTTTGTTAATTATGATTATGAAAAATGTATAAAATTCGTGTTCATTGCGCTTTCCGAAAAATGAAAGGAAAGCTAATCAAAAATATATGTCAAAAGGTATTGGTTGTGAACCCAGCCTTATTTACTTTGTTTATTAATCTTGCATTAGAAAAGTTTTTAAAATAATAATAGTTGTCAATAAAAAGTCTTTTCCCTTGTTCAGTTTAATTATTTTTGTTAGTGGTAGATACTTGAAGAACACTTTTACTAATATGTAATTGCAACATGCCGGTTTATAATGTTATCTTTCCTGCTGTCATCAATTATTACTGACACTGATATTAATTATCACCAGAAGGTAATTATTATTGTCAAAACTGATTGAAATTTTAAATTATTAATTTGAAGTTCACAAATCAAATTTAAATAATTCAGTTAGAATAATTTTATCAGAATGTTATGACGCATTTTCATTATGACGTAACGATGATTATCTCCAGTCGTAACCGTTGGTATGGAAAAACAATATATTATGTCCTTTAATTGATTTTAACCAGAAATTACTGACGTTATTTGGAATAAAAAATATTAACGAAATTTTGGTTTAAGTGACTTTTTAAGGTTTTTTTTTCTCTTCTAAAATCGAAAAAATTTGAAAATTTCACGGAGACCAAAATTTTATTTACATTATTTACTCCAAATAATGTCAGGAATCACTTGTTAAAGTCAGCCAAGTACGTCCCATAACACGCTGCATACTTGCGAATTGCGTATAAATACACGAATATACGCAAAAAATGCACACGAGGATCTAAAGGTTTATATTAACGAAGAAATCATAAACAGGTGGAAGAAAATGAATATCTGTAATAGGTGTTGTAGACTAAAAGCTGAATTTTTCAAAAAATGCAGATTACACAATTAAAAACTTGCAAAAAATCATTTCTTTATAGAATCAGAAACCAAATGAACAAAGAAACGTGGCAGATATACAATACAATAATTTCACCAAACAGTGAGTACCTGCTGTTCAATCTTTTTCTAGGCAATATAGATAAAATGAAAAAAATGCAAGTAGTACAATTTGAGAAATAAAGCAATGCGAGTAATACCAAAGAGAAACATACACACTCGGATAAGAGACTTTTAATTTGGACATGGGAGTTAAATTTTATGAAGGTGAAGTAAACTATACACATATTTTATTAATACATATTTTTTTTTTCAAACATAAAATTAATATAAGGCTGATGTCCAAGGGACCCAAAAGAAAAAAAATAAATTATCACCACGAGATACACGGATATGGGACACCAAATATAAACAAATTAGATTGCTAACAAGGAAAGCTCAAACCCACAGAAATTGCTGAAGTAGGTAGAAGGTAGATAGGTATGTACCAGACCGCCAACTACATAATACATTATAATAAAATTCCGAAAGGAATTACTGCGACTGAACATAATATACGTTTTAAGACATTATATTCATAATAATTAAAAATAATGGTTTTTATTATTTCGGTTGGCAGTAAAAAACCGTTTAAGTACAATAAGTATGTACGATTTTTGTTCATGAGAACAATAACATAAATAAACAATCACAAAGTAATTCTGTTCTTTATTAGTTTTTTAGGTTGAATCACATCGATGATTGGCGGGAGAGGCTGTCGAAATTGGGATCTGGGGTGACATACTTAACAAAGTTTTCGACATGGAGTCACGTTTAATAACGCCAAGGCCAATTGGTTCGAATTTCGAAGTTTTGGTGTAAGTAATGGATAATAGATATTTCATTATTGTTCGCCATAAAAAATTGATTGACGAACATCAATTACGAGAAAAGTAAAAAAAAAAAAACTTTTTTGTCCGTTTTAGGAAACAAAAAATATGTTGATACTTGTACATTTCGACATTCTTATAAATTATATACTTGTTTGCGCCAATCAATGTTATTTTTTTGTTTGATTTAGTACTGAAAACTGCTTATTCCTTTGCCCAGTTCCTTTACCCAAGTACCTGCCCAGTTCCTTTATCCAAGTACCTACCCATCCCACGCCAAGCCAAAACGAAATAAAACGTTCGATTTCCGCATTCACTTGTTTTTTATTCGACTTGTTGAAAACGCACCCGCTTGGAGTTCGGAGAAAATTTGTGCATCTTACAATTGAAAGTAACGCCATAAGTTCAAATTGGGAACTTATTGGATCACCGCCGCGGCTGCAGAAGTAACCGTGTTTACTACTATAGGTGAACTATTATAAAGACAAAGGGAGAATTGTTAAAGGACCACAGAACCAGCGGCAAATGTCTAGTGAACTCAGTGAGTATTGCCAAAACTCACTGAGTTCACTAGACATTTGCCTATACCAATTTCCTTTTCCTTTAAGTAGTTTTTCAGTAATTGTTGTTTTAGATTCACACCGCACCCGCCTGCGAACGAATTGATTTGCGCAGCCATACTCTTATAATTATGATTATATTTTCATAATTATATCTTATTCTCATAATCATATTATATTTTTATTGATAAAATTATTTGAAATTAATTAATTTTGCTGTTGATTCCGTGTTCGTCCATCGATAAAGAATTATAAGAAAAGGTTGGGAGATTTATACAATAATAATCGTAAGAACCCCCACAAGAAATATCATTAATGATGTAATGCCAAACATTTAATTTTAAATAAAGATAAATATCATAATCAAACCACACCATTATTATAAAAATTCAAACAGGATCTCATACTTAATGAGTCAAATCAAATTAAAAGAATTAGAAACGAATCGTTAGCGAAAATTAATCATCTCTAATAGTAACTGTGCCCTTCAGGCGAGGAAAACATTCGTCCTCAGGTGGTGTAGGGCCGTAACGGAGGGTAGAAACAATAAAATAAGTGGAAAAGTTACAGTCGTACAAAAATCCGAAAGGCGGGGCAGCAAATAAATTACACCCAATTTCCAAATTCACAAAGAATTTCAACGGTGAAGTGGACGGTTCGTTTCGTAAGTGTATTAATTTGTATGATTCACAAATTGTCTTCTATGATAAGGAATGAATCAGATTAGCGGATGAAAAAACAATTTTGTTGAATTCACGATAAAAAAACGACACTTGGATTTATTTTATATGAATACCACACAAGAGTCCCAACTGCTCCCGTCTGGAGCCACTGAGACTATGGCATCCCCGATTGGGGTAT
This sequence comes from Glyphotaelius pellucidus, assembly GCA_936435175.1. NCBI lineage: Eukaryota > Metazoa > Arthropoda > Insecta > Trichoptera > Limnephilidae > Glyphotaelius > Glyphotaelius pellucidus. The sequence continues at coordinate 26,011,168 of OW386537.1, forward strand.
GTTGTAAGGCTGAAAGTAGTGGGGAGGGGAAGTAGGTGGGGAAGAGGAAGTTAGGGAAGTAACTGGCCATTTAGATCTGGTCACCAAACACGGCTAAAGCCATTTCAAGCAACGTTTCAATTCTGAATGGTGGTCTTACACCAGGGCGAAACTGAGAGTATCTTCCACTCTGGAACGTGCCGCAAATACACTATATTATTTTAAATGAATAATGTGAAATAACACAAATTAATCAAATAATATTTATTTGCCACACCGGGATTGTATCCCGCGACCTTCGGATTGCGATCAATAGCCTTACCGCTAGCCCACGCCCGATATTGAAACGAATGATAGGAAAATAGTCTTGTTATTTAAAGCATGCTAGAAATTTCTATTCAGTAGTTAAAAGTGTTGAATTTGGAAGCGAGGGGGACTGTGTGGCGAAAAGACATGGGGAAGGGAAGAAGTTGGAAATTATTAAATTACTTAAACTTATTTAAATTCCTTGTTAAAATCTAGGTAGGTACTTATTGAACACGTTCAAAATATATATTTGGATTCTGAGTCTTCCAATATCTTCCAGTTGACAAAGCTAGAAATATGTGCTCAATTAAAAAAAACTACAAACTATACGATTTATGACCATTTCGTTTCGTTTTGAAAAGGAAGTAAGTCGGTGCTCGTCGTGGGATTACAAATCGACCATCTTGTACATTGTATAACTCCGAGGAAAACAGCAGTAAGTCCAAAAACCCTTTAAATTAATGCAAATTCGAGGAAAATACTAAGAAAAGACTAAACAGTTAGAAAGAATGTTAACAAACGATACTAATTCAATTTAAATAAAATTCAAAACCCTCATCTAAGATTATGCAGAATTTTTTGAACTTTAAAATCGCTCTCCCGCAAAATGATAAAGTGAGTTACTGCAATCTTCATTGGAGCAGTCGACAAGCTGCAGCTAGAATCAAATTTTTGTGCTGCGGCTGGAATCAAACGCCCATCCTCCGCTTTCGACGTTTGTCGTAAAAGTATATGAATTTTTTTTTTAATTTTTAAAATTAAAATACTCCAATTTATAAATATTAAAGTATATTTTAAATACAAGTGTCTCGGATCCATACTAAAATAACTTAATTTATTTTAGGCATTTTTTTTGCTGCCGATGTTCAAATTTATTGATTAAACGGAGAATTAAATTATAATGAGAACATTTCCGCATATTCTGTCGGTGTTCTGTAGCCAGGTTCGGGGAGGGTTCGGGCCGATCGGGGATCAGTGGGGCAATGTTCAGGCTAATCTTGTTAGACAGCGGGCTCGGATTATCCATCGGACAATCAAGACACATGGCTAATTGAACGATTAATGATCCAATCAAAATCTACCCATCCCATCAAGCTGATCTTATTGAGCGAATTTTTTAATTTATTCCTACAATGTTAACTCCAGAAAGTTTAGATGTATTTTTCGGGACCTATTTAATTTATTGAGATGCTCTGCGGGGTGTTTTTCAAGGAGATTATGGCGTGAGCCTGGACCTTGAAGAGAACCATGTTATATGAGGAAGGAAGCAGAAAAGCTGGTAGTTGTTCCAGTACTCAGTTGTTCTAGAACTCTGACTTAAATAGAAATAAATAAAAATAATAAATAAACAGAACCTGAGTTGGTCACTTGGGTCATGCCAAATAAGTTCTATAAACAAAAGCTTTTTACGACAGTTGTTTGCGCCAATCAATGTTATTTTTTTGTTTGAGATTTAGTACTGGAAAACTGCTTATTCCTTTGCCCAGTTCCTACCGCCAAGTACCTACCCATCCCACGCCAAGACAAAACAAAATAAAACGTTCGATTTCCGCATTCCTTTGTTTTTATTGACTTGTTGAAAAGAAAACGCATCCGATTCGAGTGTTCGGTAAAATTTGTGCATCTTACTTGATTGAAAGTAACGCCATAAGTTCAATTTGGGAACTTATTATTACACCCGCCGCGGCTGCAGAAGTAACCGTGTTTACTACTATAAGTGAACTATTATAAAGACAAAAGGAGAATTGTTAAAAGGACCACAGAACCAGCGGCAAATGTCTAGTGAACTCGATAAGTTTTGGCTATACCTATCCTTTCCTTTTCCTTTGAGTAGTTTTTCAGTAATTGTTGTTTTAGATTCGCACCGCACCCGCCTGCGAACGAATTGATTTGCGCAACCAACAGTATACTTAAATACATGAATGTAAGGACACACCTACTACATATATTTCCAACGTAGGTAATTTATGTACGAATGAAAAACGTTTATCAAATTATGATGTGGTATTCTACACAAACACAGCACACATTTCAAGAGAATACTTAAATTCTGTTAGAAAAACCAATTACGCACTTTGGAGATTAGAGCACAAATCCGAGCACCTTCCGAGAACTAGAAAAAATTATGTCCCTAAGTCTTATTCGAAAAACATACTAGTCCAATGAATAATATTATATTTGGGTTGGGATAAACATTTTGTGTACATACAGCGTACAGGGCTACCGCAAAGATGCTCGCTTTGTCTCATCTAAATATTGTTAAAAAAAAAACACAAAGATAAGACAAGACGCAAAAAATTTCAACCAATATTCAAATTATGATGTGGTATTTATTGACTTCATCCAGAAATTAATACATACCCAGAAGACAATGTAATCTAAAACTGAATCTAAGAACGGGATGTTTCACAGAAACTCTAATGCAGCACTGTCATCAAATACAACTTAGCGCCATTTTTTATAGTTCCCATTGAATGCCGATACTACTAAGTCCGTTTCTGATTTTGAACAAATTGTGATCAACAGAAGAGGAATACTATCATATTGTTAAGTTGATTACAATTTGATAGAAAGCTGAAACGCAAGTAGAATCGGGGTTTAAAGGAGACCTTACAAATGTCAAAAAACAAAATGGCGCTGAATGGCCATTTGACGACAATGTTACAATTAAATTTCTGTGAAATAACTGGCCCTAAATAATCAAGCTTTCCCAATACATTTGCGGTGCTTGATCCACGAGCAGCTTATGTGAGTAAACTTTTCGTAGGTATGTTCGTTCCAATTTTCCAAATGACATTACGATTGCCACGATCCGCCGGCGTCCTGGCACCGCTCCCAGCGCGCGGATCCAGTGCGAGCTAAATCCGCAATCCGCAGTCGGGAGGAGCGAGAAGCGGCATGGCAGTAGAATCAAGCGATGAGCGAGTAGATACGGCAGTATACGACACCACTGCACGGCACACGGCAGTAGGTAATAGTGCAGCATCACTGTATAACTGCATTGCTATAATCAGGTTACTGTAATACCCGTACCGCGCTGTCTCCTGTCACGCCACTTCCACTACCCTACAACTAGCTTCAGGCTTTTACGGAGATTCCTTAAACTATTCCCGTAGAACGATAGAAGTTTTGCGTTTTTTTCAGAAATGGAAAGACTGAACTAAGCAGCGCTGTAACTGTAATTATAAAATAGTTTAATTCATAATCGGATGAATGAAGGGCGGAGAAGTGGGCGACATTATTTATAAATTACTGGGCAATAATAGTGAGTAAAAAAATGGTAGGTACTGAAATAAATGGCGTACATGCATATATTGGCATACGGCAACATCACGATCGATGCATGGAAAATATTCACATATAAAACTGCGTTACATATTTAATCGTCAATTAATTGAAGTCATACGGGTAGGTAACTCTGCAATCTCTGCTTGTGGTAATTGTGACATTGAAGACATTGGTTAAAATATTAAAATCGGTTCACAAGGCGTAACAAAGGTTTCTTCCTACGTCCCTTTAAGTGTGTATTATTTGCAGTGGATTGCCATTGCAACATTCATGCAAAACGTAATCACAGTGATGTCCCTGTAACGACATCATTCCTTCGGGAAGTTCTGCTGTGAGCTCGGTCCGGAAGGCACCAGTGACATTAGTGACCGCGGGCGGCCACCGAATGGAAATTGCCCCAGACACGCCGCCCCCGCCGCAGGGAAGGGGGCGCGCTTATTATTCCGGGAGTGGCTCCTCGGAACATTGGCGGAACCAATACGTGACTCGCCAAGTCACATTTATTCCTGTGTTATGACTTGTCCGGACGATATGAGCCGGAGTCACGCGACGTTCCCGGGTCAGCTCTACTTCCGGTCGCTTTCCCGACATGAATCATGCGAAGTTCGGCCGAATCCGGGAACAGTGTAATTATGAGTCATTTAATGTCAAAGAGTTCATTGTGAAACGTTGCCGGAGGATCAAACCGGGAACATTTTAATCCAAATACCTCATAAATCTTAACAGTTAACATTTTCCATCCGAAAAGACTCGTTCAGAGAAAGATAAAAAATAAAGGTTCTATTTTAGAGAAAGCTGTAATGTAATTTTTTATCGATCAGTCAAGGGGATAATGTTATTTACAACTTGCTAGATACGTAAATAAGTCGGGAATTTTCAGTGACTCTTTTTGCATGCCTCGCATAAATAATTCACCCGAAACGTAAACTAGATTTATCCACTACAGGCGCGTACCATGCGACCCTTTCATTTTCCTATTAACAGTGCCTTCCCATGAATCAGAGGTATAATTAAACGTTTTCTGGAGCGCAATTAACTACTAACTACATACTACTAATGAATAAAATGCAAATTAATTAATAAATTCCAAAGTTTTCTACTGAACACATAAAACTCTTTGAACAAATAATTCAATATCAATAAATTCTTCTTCAAAATAAGGGTAGAAAAATGGGAAGAATCTCAACAAAAAATTTATCCGCAGACAGCAGAAGTAAAGTATTTGAAAAAAAATTAAGAAATGCGTTAATGGCCGCCGGAGGGGGGAAGGCTAATTAATGCTGGCGGTGGATTAGAACTGCGGAGATTATTAAATTCCAACAGAAAAACCAAATTCTGTTTTGAGATGGCGGCCAGATTCACGGTTGGAAATATTGCAGGGGTGTTCCGCCTCAATATTTCAGAAGCTATCACATTCATACCGAAGAAATAAAATAAAGTCTAGCACATAGAATTTTGATCTAGAATCTGTATTCTTACACTTGATGCGCCGTATAACGTGCACAGCGTTTAGTAGCTGGAAGTTTGATTTAAAAGAAAACAACGCAAAGTCTGGCGGAACAAAACTGTGGGGTCAATTTGCATTTCGCGTGACCAGAATCTAAATGTGTCAGAAAATGTTGTGAAAAACTAAAGGCGGCAGGAAAAACGGGACTCGAAAAATAATCCATTAGGAAAATAAAATTAAATGCCCAGAGCAGCGGGGGGCAGAGCAGTATAAAACTGAAAGCGCGCGAAGAGGGCATGTACAAACACCATCTATCAAGAGAAATATGAAGAGAACACAGAAGAAAATGGGGACCATGAGATGAGAACAGAGCATGAAACCAACAAAGTGATAAATTACAGAATTAACAGGCACAAAATGACGGGACAAAAAGAGCGTCGACAATACACCTAATCAGATGATTTTAAAAGTTCAACAATTCAATTAGGTATGTATGCATGATCGATCAACATGAACATGGCACAACTGAAAGCTGGCGAAAGCGGAAAGTAATTTGTTGTGTATAAGAGAACTAACGCGAGTAGGAAGGGGGTACCATGACCATCTCCACGGGAAGCGCCGGGTAGGAGTACATGACGATGGCATCACACATATCTGTCCACATCGACCTGGGTCGCTCCATCTTACTGCTTCACTGACCACAGAGGACGCCCGGCCACACTCACTTCACTCTACTACCCTTCACTTCACTTCACGTCTCAGATCTTATGAGATTGTCACTTTTTAAAACACAAGACACAAGGCAGTTCTTCATTTTATGATGCTGGAAAACGCGGACCTTCTATGAAGTTTGCCGGTCATCATGCCACTTCTGTGAGGTTATTTCTGAACAATATTTCTCACCCCTTTGTTCTGGTTGGAAAAACAATACTAAATAACGCTTTGTTTTGTTAAGCTGCTGCGCATTATTGCATTACGGAAAATGCTTGTTATATCCTTGCGGCTTATCCTATATACTTGAATCACAGGTGTTCACAAGCAGATTAGCATACATTCGGGGAGGGTTCATTGTTGTAGGTTACTGCAGTAAGGTAAAATAACTTTTCTGAAAATATAGGTATACATATTTAAGTTTACGCCAGGCAAGCCTGGAAAATAAATAAGTTTTACGAATGCGTCTGTTCGTGGAAGATATTTTAAGGCTTTTTATTAGAGCGCATAAAAAAGAGCCATTAGATATACGAAGGCGCCAGATAACATCAGCTCGTACGACTTTTCATGCGAGCCGTAAAGTACGGCAGGTTACCTAATATTCCAAATAATGTCTTTGCTTCCCCACGCTCTTCCTGCTGTGTTCTTTCTACACAAACACAGCACACATTTCAAGAGAAAACGTAATTCTGTTAGAAAAACCAATTACGCACTTTGGAGATTAGAGCACAAATCCGAGCACCTTCCGAGAACTAGAAAAAAATTATGTCCCTAAGTCTTATTCGAAAAACATACTAGTCCAATGAATAATATTATATTTGGGTTGGGATAAACATTTTGTGCACATACAGCGTATAGGGCTACCGCAAAGATGCTCGCTTTATCTCATCTAAATATTGTTAAAAAAAAAATACAAAGATAAGACAAGACGCAAAAAATTTCAACCAATATTCAAATCGATTTAACTGAATTGGATATTAGCAAGTGGAAATAATATTTGAATATGAAATACGATGCATATTTTTTGGAAACCTTATTTCGGGTTAGATTACAGAAAATATGCTAATTTATTCGTACGTACTGCTCGCAAATCGATTATAATGGAATTTTGAAAATATTGATTGAAAATAAAATAGATAAGGATGGATTTGTCATCTATGACTCAATGACAGCACCAAAGGGAGATAAGCAGTCGATTAGAAAACAAATGCAAGAGATAGGAAGGCAGGTAGGCAGATTAGACAGGGCTCTGCTACACGGGCACATTATTGCGGGAACATTAACCAAACCAACCAATGCTAGGGATTCGGAGATATCTCGAAACCGTTCAATTTTATTTCAATTCTAAGATTTATGATATCGTTAAAATGTTCAGATTTCATTTCAGGAAATTTAAATAAATTTTGCAGGAAATGTTTTGGTGGAACGTAGTAGAGTACAAAAAATAAATTATATTTATGAGGAATGTACAATCAACGATTGCTGACCAGTTATTATCTTAAGGAAATGCCTAACGGTTTAATTGTCGAAATGTCGGAGATAATTATTTAAAAAGTCAAGCTTTGTATCCTCAGCATCCTAATTCGAACAACTTGGTCTAATCGGAATGATTCTTGTTGACCATTGTGATAAAATCGAGGTCATATCTCGGTACAAATACGAGTCCTTATCGTTAAATTTGCTTCATATTTCCCGAACCACTTTGAACATAGCGGAGACAAAGGGGTTTAGAAAAGTAGTATGTAGGTACCTACGGCGGATTTAAACCAAAAACATTGAGTCAAGGACATAGCAAGAATCGACAGAGTTCCTGTAATCGATATTTACACCGTTGCACTCACTTCATTCCTGCTCATTTAAAGAACTATCAATGTTATTATGCTTTGTTTGTTGTCCAACTACATACAAAGCCACGCACTATTTGTTACACGGTTTCACAGAACATAATGCAAAGTCTACAAACAGGTGTAGGTATGTACAAACTGATAAACAGGGAGTGAAATTATTCGGTATTTCAGTACCGTAATTACCGTTCTGATAAAACGACGCTAAAATAAAAACTGGCATAGCGTATGATTGAATAATCAGAGAATCCATCGGGACTTATCAGCGAAGATAAAAATGATTTTGGGAGGGGGGAGGAGATACCTTTAGCGGGCAGCCGAGCGGGAGGAAAAACAAACCGACCTTAATTCTATAATGTAAAAAGTCTTATCTTGCACCCTCGTGGGATAGATTTAACAGCCTCGGCGGAGGGGGACCCCGGACCCGGGACAGAGGACAGTGGAGAGCCGAGGAGCAAGTAGGCAGATGCCATCACCGCCTTATCTTACAAGATAGGCATTCTTCGGATTTGTACATGACCAGATAGTGTACAGAGATAAGGAATAATTCGTATCTACATGGTTCCTCCAAAGAGGTCGCCAACACGCACTTATCTTGTCCCGGCAAATCGGCTTCACGCCCGTGACCGAGTCATAAGGAGTACAAATTATAATATTAACTGATTTCGACACAGCAGTAACAAACAGCACGGAAGTTTTTATCTTAATCTTTGTGTGTTCAACCTGTATTCTTTTCCAATCTAAAAATCATTAAAGGCATATTTCACAGTTTACATAAACAAACGCGAATAGGTAGATTAAATGTAAAAATAAAACATTTTTTTAATTTTCCAATTTATTTACCAAGCTACAATTTCGAAATGACAATGTCCTCAAATTGGTACACATAAAACTGGCAAATAATTGTCCTCTTTGGACGTAAAACAGGAAATTTAATGTCTGGCCGCGAGGAGGTTTCTGCTCGGTACGAAGAGGAAGGTTTTGCTGACTGCAGGATGTGGCAGGGGAGGTTAGGGGGTTGTGGTTCGGGAAGGAATAGGGGTGACCCAAGAGCTATACACATAAATATACCAATACAGGAGTAACTACTGAGGAGGAATTGCTACTTTTGTAACAAAATAGTTTTATGGCGTTTCTTGACTACCAACCCCCACCAACCCAATGTAGATTGTTCGATGGTTCTATTTAACCCCGCCTGACCCCTTTTCAAACTTAGTAAGATTTCGTAATTAAAGGAAACCCATGAAACAGTAACATAGTATTCCATGTTCAAAGAAACAAATTATCGTTTGTTTGACTAATTTGTCCCAAAATTCCAACCCTACTGCGGAAGGTACACACCAGCGCGGAATATAAATTATAATCCAAGTTTTAATTGAAAATCCGCGAAATCCATACCCACCGTAAACGGTTTGATGCGCGGAAATTGAATTAAAACAGATGACAAGCACCACCGGTTTAGTTCCTAGCTATTGAATTAATTTACGTCAGTCACGAATCGGGAGCTTTTTCAAAAGTTTTGTTCTTTGCCAAAGCTCAGACGAGGCGCATTTTCCGGCCAATATTCAATCAGATGTCTGAATATTGTAGCAAGATAGCTACATACTACAGGACACAGAATATCCGATAATATAAATTTTAGAAAGTTGGCCGCGAATGACAATAGGAGGACGCGGAATGAAAGAAGTTTTACCGTGACCTACAAACACATTTCGGTTGGGAGGCTGCGCCAAGCGGAGAATGGTCTCCTCCTTCCCTTCACTTTCCGCTTGAGATTTTTGGCGCCATTTTTCAGTGGTCTTTTGTTACTTAACATCCGCTCGGAGCGACCCCGACTGGAGTACTGGAGGGGGGCACTACACAAATGGGGCACTGTTAGAAAACTATCGCTTTATACTTCACACGGTGCCTGAGAGTAATCATTCCATACTTCGAATCTGAACTAGGTTTACTCAAGGTAGATATATTTTTAAGGGAAACCGGAAATGTTTAAATCCGATGTATTTAATATACATAATGATCAATGACGTTGTTACGGGCAACTTATGTGTTTGTTTTTTAAGTGTTGGGCGCCATCCTGCCTATTTCAGCAGAAACAAAAAAAAAACAATGAGAATTGCTACTCTCAAGTTGTGTACCCAATGTGCAGGCAATTTGGGAATGAAGGTGTTACAAATTCATGATTCAAAAGTAAAGTTTTCAATCAGCAATAAAAGGTTATATTGTAAAATAAAAACATGTTACACGTAGAACACCCTACACCCTAATCTGAATCGCTTTACCAAGGTGGCTTTTGTTGTCACTTGTAGCAAACAGAATCGGTCCAACGAGCCTTCGAGATCCAAATGATTCTTGAATAAAGTGTCAAAATCCATAACCCAGGCGATCACAAACTTAGTGATCCAAGTTTCCATATTATAATGTTGTAAAGGGCCTTGGATGAGACCTGCAACTGTCATTCAAGTAATGGTGCATTCACAACAATCAGCAAACAAATCCATCCAGATTTCAGGTGGGGTTGAAAAGAATTCAAAATACGACCTTTGTATTGTGTTGGTGAGATTGTCATCACAATCTGTCAGAAAATTGCCTCGCCGGGCATTCCGATTACTTCGGATTCGAATTCTCCTCTCATTTTATAAAAAATCACATCTCATACGATTGATTCGTAGAGAGCCGAGAGCTCCAATCGTTCTGTGTTTTTGGCAAAGAATCTCTTCCTGTCACTGATATCTCCATAGACAAAACTGGCGATACCAGTGCGTAAAAACACAAAAGACAATTTACTGCCTGTGAATATAGATTATGAACCCCTTCAGGTTGCATAATTTATATGTAACAACATATCTTGCAATATCATTCCGAAATTTGGTATGAGTAACACGAGCAGACAAACGCTTTAAAAGATTAGCTGACTGGAACTGTCATAGTTTGATTCAAAGCAGCACATTTGAGGTGTTGATTAATTAAAGGGGATTGCTGCCTTTGTTTTTACACACCTCATTTGTTAGAAACTTTTGGAAAAATTATGTCGGACTATAGGTACTTAGACATGCTGGAGAAAGACCGAATAAATCAAAAAATTAATTCAAGCATTCCTTCCGTTGACGCGTATGGCGGCGTATGAAATATTATCCAGTAAAACACTGAATAATTCATCATTCATTTGCCAATTGCATACCTAAAAAATGTCACAATGAAATACCATTGGCGGACTTCGCGAGGAATACAAAAAGAAATTACGTACGCATTTTTTGCTGTTCTACACATTAATATTCAAGTAATGTGAAACCATAATAACCCAACACAGCGGCAAACTAACAAACATTTGAAAAGTGATATAATAAAGTCATGAAAAGCGATGAAAAAACTAACATATAAACCTAACGTAACATATTTAACCTAGTTTTTTTCATCACTGTGTTAATTTGTCCGGTTACCGTTTTCTTTTCACTTACTTTTATACTACGACGGTCAAGATTATGTACCAACAAAAGTTAATATGAAATTTAGCAAATGTAAAATTTTAACATAACATTTGCTTGATGTGCAAGATTCATTAATACGACTTTTGTAGCTAAAAACATACTTTCAGAATCAAAATGAATCATGGAATGAAATTGATGACCGAATCTGCAATGTATTAAGGCCAGTTTCAGACAAAGCGGATACGTCCGCATGGAATTCGTCCGTTGTCAAATTGTAGCAACCTTCTTAAATTCGTTCAAATAATAGTATGACCACGTGAAGAATTTTTATGCAGAATCCGTTAGCTGTCCGGTAAACTTGGCGCCGCGAGTAATCCGCGCGACTAGAAATCCGTTTTAACCTCTTTTCTATTACTTGCGTATTTCTGAGGGAGAGGTTACAATGGAGAGGAGAGGTTACAATGCTCACAAGAAGGTATCTTGTGAGCATTCGATTTTCGTGTGAACTCCTGAGTGAATGTTGTCTTTAAGCATGGCATATTATCTACCCCAAAATTACAAATAATGTGTTGCTTCTTCGATCTCCATATTTCAACTAAATCGTATTAGGGGAGTCCGCGCAGATTCCGCAACCGTTTAACAGCTTACAATGCACATACGCGCGAATTAAACGCGCGGTCGAATCGAGTTTAGTACGAACGCAGCCCTTACACGCATTACTTAGGAATTATGAATCGTTAAGAGAACGGAACTGCTACAATGGAAAGTACTCAGGGAAAACGTAAAGCCCGTGTTTCGGTCATAAACGATTTTATTACTTGAGAGGATTCAGAAGCACTCAAGTTGATATCCACAATCCATATGCTACAACAGAACATTAATCTGTTTTTCCTTTGTTAGATCATACACTTAAATCAGAGTTTCCTCACGAAAACATTGATTCGGCCCGCTGAAGTATGTGGCTAGGGCTACATGTCAGAACGCGTATTACAGCTCATGAATAATGTCCCTCCATTAAATGAGTTTTCTCTGATGAAGCATGAGGAGGTTAATATTTCAGCGGGATGCCCGGGCGCCCGTGAGGCAGCAGGAGGTAGCCCGTATCAGCTATCCGCCCGGGGGGTGGTTGTGAGGGAAGGGGTGGAGGGGATGGGGGAAATCCCAGCCCTCCTTCGCACGCAAGAGGGTCGAGATTTTTCAAACTTTAAAATGGATGTGACTTTAACTCTCAATGGCCTCCCGCAGGCACAGGGGGCGGAGAATCCAACACGGTGGGTACGTACCCATTATTTTCAAATCACGGTTATTAAATTAACACGAAACTTCACCAGTGATAAAATGGAAACGAGGTTCGGCGGGAAAGTTGGAATAATTAAATAGTTAGAAATGTCGGCGATAACAAAAAATGCGAGAGAAAAAAAACCGAGTTTTAAAGATATCCATAGGCAATGTTAAGCTTTGGTAAATTAAGCAGGGCTACGCATCCTTCTTCTTGAGCAAAAGTTTTCTTGTGTTCATCATCCGGTTAAATAATTTAATACTTCAATAGTCAAACAACATCTTCATTAAGGTGGGAGTCTGGTCTGGTCGAGTTTTTTTTTCAGTGCATTTTTTTTTCAAAGATAAAATTTATTTTCGTTCACGAAACTTTTGTTTCATGTAAAGGTACATTTGAACAAGAAAAACACTATTGAAAATTTTGATTTGAATATTTATATATAAAAATAAATGATCTGGTCAAATCGGTTGGAATCCTGGATTTCTTGAAAATTATCTGAAACACGAAATTCAAAAAAATTTCGTCATACTATGGATGTAGAATGCGTATGAACCACAGTTTGCAAAAAAGTTGTTGATTGCAAAAATTGTGGACATAAATGAAATTTGACGAAAAAAATGGGCCTTAATTTTGCATAAACTTTGTCCCATAATAATATTTTTGCATAAGTTGAGGTTCATCCGCAAATAAATTTAATTTCCTTTGATTAAAATTTTGAATGAAGTGAATCGATTAAAAATTCGATGAGCCGCAATTCCAACCAACTTGATAAATGTGATTTAGAGAAAATTGCGTTTAAAGTTTTCGTTCGCCGCTCCAATCTCCGTTCTACTTGCCTGGCGCGCACCGTTTCCAACTATATTTCAAAGCGAAATTTGATGCTATAACTTTGGCAATGTATTCTCCACTTGTACGGGAAAATTTTTTGGATAGGCTGGACCAGACTCTCCCCTTACGCTAACTTCGACAAAATTTAAAACGATATGTAGCAGGTAACATCGAAGAACATCTTTGTAATATTGCGGAATTCGATGTACATTCATTAACGAATGAACCAATGCGATGCGACGTATGAACGGTAACCGATAAAAAGCTCCATTACGGTTTTATAAAGACATAATATAAAAAAAGTGTTCCGATAAGTTCTGGTTTGGAACGGTTGGCAGTGTTGGCACGGCGCCAGGCGGTTGGTACGGTTGGCAATACGGTCCGGCGACTGCGGCACAACCATCTTTTTTATTACATTTTAATACGGGCACATATTATTATTCGGATGGGACGCCGTGAGATTGTAACACTTTCAAGTGCAGATATGATAAAAGTGGCGGCAAAATCTCGGGGTGGAAGAGCATAGTGGCCTGCTAGCTGCCAGGGCGGTTTTTTCGGGCCAACCCGCCCTAGCCTTAGAGATACGTATCGGGAGCCCGATTCGTTCATGCAGATGTTCAAGTATTTGATATTATATACGGTGCCCGGAAAATCGTAGCAAAAGGGGGAAACTGGTGAATCTTCCTACACCACATGCAGTGTTGATATTGTGGTATATTTTTTTGAAGTGAAAACTTCTTTAGCACCGTTGCGATTTGAAACTCGATGAAACGAAAAAGCGACACTAAAGAGACAAACACATACACCTACAGGATTTAGCCTGCAAGATAATTAATATAAACTAATCGGTCTCCTCTTTATGCGGTGCTTTTGTAGCCTCCTCTCTCTTGTCTACTTTAGTTTTCTGAAGGTTTCACTTCTACCGCGTGTGAACTGCACACAATTTTTTAAATTTTTTTATTTGAGCTTTCTATTTCGAGAAAATCGGGTTCGTAGTTGGAATTTTTAAGGTCAAATATGAAGAAAAAAAATATTGCTAGGGGGTTTATCACCTGTTAAATGTATTTTAAAATGCGTCGAAGCCATAGACATATGAGAACAGACAGGAGAGAGGAACAAATCAACTATAGCGGGACGAAGGGGGGAAGATGACTATGATGAGATGTGATTCGTCAATAAATCAATCTGACAATATATGGGGTCACTGGAGCCAGGATGGCTCAATGGCTTCCGACAATAGAATGGTGACTGCAGCGTTCCAGCACCAAACCCCACTCCTGAGTGAGCGCTGGGCCCGAGCTCACCCCAGACCACGCCCTACATAGATTTGGGATTTGATTTTATTTTATAGAATTTGATTTTAATTTGATATTTATTTTAATTATTTTATATCTTTCCTATTCTATGTACCTATTTAGTTCATTATTTAAAAATTTTTTTATTCAAATATGTATAATTATATAAATATGTATGCACAATTATATGGGACGTGTGGGATTCCACTATCCTCCCCACATCTTGGAATAAAACATTATTATTATTATTGTTATTATTACAGGCATCTCGCATTATAATATCACCATTTAGTTCTTAAAATTAAAATCTGCTTTTGAATAAATAGACCTTTTACATGGGAGCGGGAATTGCTCGCCACGTTATGAGGTTGAATAATATTCGATCTTTTAGGAAATTACAAAACGACCGTTCTGTCGACGTTCGTGATTTCCAAGTAAGGGTTATATCCAAAATACAACAAACTTATGTACTCAGCGGTATCGGAAATCGCTAATGTGTGTAGAAAACTTCTGGATTACTTAAGTTTGTTTATTACAGTAAACACCTAGACAAATTGTATTCTTGGGAAATATTTCTCTACTTTAATTGCAACCTGGCCGCAGTATGTCAAAATGCACTAAATATTCTAGTATAGATTTTACAATTATATATTTTTTTAATATAAAGTGCGCTTACTTCTGAGGTAAGATAAATAACTTTTTCCGAAATTCAACTTTTTTCCCATAGAATTTTTTTTCCGTACAAACAATTCAACTTTGTCTGTAAACTACCTTAAAACATAAAACGCATGTTTTGCATGGATTAATCATTCAGAATCACTTCCCGAAGTCGGTATCCCCGGACACCTTGTGTAATTGGAAAGTTTGATTTCATAAAATTCCAAATATGAATTACAATGATTGGTTGAACATGTAAATATAGTTAATTAAAAAAATGTAGAGGTGATCACTTGTGGTTGTCTTCTCTTCAATGTGTCAAAGCATGATGTGAATATGCCACCCGGTCACCTCGTGGAGGCGTGAGCGTTGCCGGAGTAGTTAGAAAACTTCAAAGCAATCCTATTAAGGGAAAGTATTACGTTTATAAAGTTACATGAAAAATTACCTACCCATACTTTACAATTCAAATTTCGTTCGAACAATTTAAAAAGAAAAGTGCCTACCTGCGTAATTTTTATAAAAGAAACCCGCCGGCTTTTGTATAATTGCATAGACAATTTATAGATGTCTTATATCGTAAATTAAGTTTGACGTGTGATCAAAGAACGGAGCCTTGATACTAAATGGTCTATTAATTAAGTGAAGACTAAAATACACCCGCGAGGCAAATAATATTATGCAGTATCATTGCGGGTAACATTGGGTCACAGTTGCATCTGCAGTTTCTATAAATTTTCCAGGGTGGATTGTTATCTAAGTACCTCAGTAGTCAGTGGGGTGGGCGCAAAGCGTTATGGTAACACTTACCCAAGACGTAACCACTTTAGAATTTTACCTTCTATCCGGAGGAAACTACCGACACCTATAATGATAATATGCACAGGAATTGGTGATACCGAGTGAAATTTGCACCGTCTTAGAAAAATGAAGACTCCAAGGCACATTCAAGCTTTTAGGGGTTTAGAATTCTGTACAATATTAAGTTTAGAAGCGGGAATGCGATATAGGAATAGAATAAAGAAGAATACAAGAAATGCGATGTGGGCGTGTTTCGCGACAAAACACAGAATGTGGGACTATGGCATCTCAAATTGGGGTACGTTGAGGCTGATGGCATTTGGAAAAGCGAAGGAGATGAAGAGGAGGAGGAGGTTGGAAAGTACCTGGCAATTCAGAATTGGCACTACGATATATTGCAGAGCTTAATTTAGACCAGTAACTCAAATATCAATGTATTTTCTCATAATTTGGTTTCATCCAAAGAATAAGCACCTCTGAAGAGCTAAAGTATTATCTAATCCCCCTACGATGGGCAAACACAGAATTAAACAAGCTATTCGGAAGATAATTGGAGGCAATTTTTCCAATTCTCGATGGTGGGTGCCGCTGCCGTTTTCCGAACGCTAATCTAATCGTCACAAAACGATTACAACAGGTGACGTCACGTGTCCACGCTAGTGGGAGGCGATGCCGTGACTGTTACCAACAACTACAGCCAGAATTAGATAAAGCCATGTTAAAATACTCTACTATAGTAACGAAACCGTTATCTAGTGAATTGGAAAACGTTTCAACACTTTACCCGAACTTCAGGGGAGCGATTAAATGCAACCCGTAACCTTGATTTTTAATGAAGACTGCACACGAGTCCCAACTGTCCTGAGCCAGTGGGAGTACGGCATCCCCAATTGGTGGTATTGGGAAGCTGAAGGAAGTTGGAAAGTGAAGGAGATAGAGTGAAGGAAGATCGAGTTGATATTCAAGTTTGGTCACTACGCACGATTCTTGCCATTTCAAGCAGCGTTGCAATTCTGAATGGTGGTCTTTCACTAGTGCGAAGTTTACCTTCCGGGATATTGAACAAAATAATCTTCCGAGATTTGAGAAATTGTACCAATTTCCGCTTTCGGATGTCGAATTATTTTATAAGTTTCCAGAACCCTACAAAGCAGTTATTCCTTTCAGAGTTTAATAAAATCGCTACTAAAAACGGATTATTTCGAGTTTCTCACGAATTTAATGATTTACTTTCAATATTTCTTATCGTTGGGCTATGTTTACATAATATAAGCATCGTGAATGTTTACATAATTTAAGATAACATCAGTATCTTTAAGATGAAAACGCAATGATCGTTAAAAATTCTTTGATAAGTCACTAAATGGAATAAGCCTAAATAAGTCCACAAAATTCATTTATTTTTAATGATCAATTCATCACATTTTTTTTAAATTTACAAACAACGACAAATTTGTGTTCTAACATAATATTTTAAGCATGCATTTTAAATTTAAGTCGATCAAAATAAGTTTGTAAGTTTTCGTAATTTTTATTTTATATTTCATAGTAAGAAGGCAAAATTATTATTTTTAATAATTATAATTAACTCACAAATAATTGCCAAAGTTGCTTCTAAAATCGTGTAAAAACAATTTCTTTAATGTCCTATTATATTTTATAATTTTTAAATACAAATGAATAAAGTAGCACATATCTGTACTAGATATTTGCTACACCTTTTGATAAAAAAAATATATTATTCAGTTGCCAAGTATTTTGGCTTCAAATCCATATTTAAGTTTTGTGTAGAAAAGGCTGCGCAGCCGTTTCTGTTAATTCACGGTCAATATCAAACAACTAAAAAAATATATATACATATCCACTTGAAAAGCATTCACAACAAAATTTTAGTTACCTTTGTTGGAATATGGTTCGTTGGTTAAGAACACGTCGTCGAGGGTGAATGTCAGACCTTATTTACAATTCTGAATATAGTACCTAAGTGGTGTCGATTTTAGAAACCAACTTTAAATCGCCAATAAAATAAGTGTAATCAAATATTTGCAGACAGATTCAACCTGTCGGTGTATTATCGGAGGGAAAAGTTAACGAGTAAAGTGAGGCCAGAGTAACACCGTCTAGTCTAGGGGTAGTTTAGTTAAGGATGGCAAGTCTCGAGATGGCGGTGATTAATTGGTGATATTATGGTTCACCACCTCCCGAACATTGAAATCCACTCAGCGAACCACCCCGTTTTGTACACGAACATGACGGCATACTCAATGAGACTCCAGCTCCAGGGTGCTTTCATCTGAAAGTTATTAGTTATTAAAGGGTTTCAAACTGAATATCAAATTCTAATTTAAGACACAGCGTTAAAAACGTGCTGTATAGTATAATTTATACGAAAATTACTTGTCAATATAATTGTTGTTGTTATTGATAGTTTTCTAGAACTTACTTGTGTGAATAGATGTCGAATGGATGTATCATTTGACATCTATTATTACGAATTTTCGATTTTGTTTTTGATTGCGGCTCCATTTTCGATCTTCGAAAATTATTATGTTGAGGTTTGAAAAACCTTTTTAACCCTAGAAGACTAATCTTAGTCGTTTCGACTAACATTGCGTGCATTTTATTCTGTATCTCTGTTAACGAAAGCGGCGACCACGCTAGTTTTCTTTCCAAGTCAATCGCCAATGAGGGCTTGCAGTGTGACCGCGCTACGGGGGTAAGTGCCGCCATTTTCCATATACGATCGTTGTTGGTCCAGTCGCGGAGAACAGAAGCTAAATACATGTGTCAAATGTACCATTCATTTTTTGTAAGAAAGTCAACATTTGAAAGTTAGATGAGAACAACAGAAAAAAACTTTAATTGTCGTAAATTTTTTAAAGATTAAGTTAAGGGGGGGGGGGGGTAAGGTTTTAAAACTCATTTTTCAAATTATTTTTTTCTAAATGTACAATATGTCGAGAGTATTGTGCCAAAATTTCAAGTAAATCGGAGCAAAACTAACAAAGATACAGCATTTCAAGCGACCGACCCTCTTGCTCTTTTCAAGTATATTTCGAGTATAACAAAACTTTAAATTGATTTTCTGGCAAACAATGTTTTTTAGTCCGTGAACATTATAACTCAAAATCTACTTGACCGATCTTTTTGAAATTTTGCACACTATTTTTACACATAAATCAACAGGCAGTGACGGAGAGTTTTTCTTTCTTTTTTACCATTTTTTTCCATTTTATAATACAAATTCACCGAAAATTTTAGCAAAAATCGCATTTTTGATTTCAACATGCTGCAAAAAAAAAAAAAACGCTTCGTCACTACCTGGAAAAACATATTACCTTTTAAACCCATTTCAATTTCTTTGTTTCAAATGATTTGTTAACGAGTTATGATGTTCACCGCGAAACACCTTTTTTCGAAACGCCTCCGGAGATTCGCTCTCACGGACTTATTTATTGATATTTTTAATTAAAAAAAATTTCAAAAATACTTCAGATGTCATACTATAAGGTGTATTTAAAAGAAATAAGCCAACATTATTCATATCTCCAAAAAAAAATCATGAAAATACGCCTTTTTTCGCCTTTAAAACCTTACCCCCCCCCCCCCCCCCCCCCCCTTAAGTCAATGGTCATAGTCTTTTTTAGACTTTATATAAAGTTATGATATAAAAATAAGACACGTTTTACGCCTTCGTAACAAAAAAGCCTTTTCTGAGGGTTGAAAGTAGTGTGAGTCAAATAGACAAATGGTTAGTTTTACGTTGAAAAAAATTGATTAGTCTTTAAGGGTTAAAGTTAAATTATCTAGTTAGTGGGTGAGAGACCGGTAGTTTGTCATTTGGTAAGAATATTCAGTTTCTTACTTTTACGGCGACATTTAAATAATTTACGAATATGGTAAAATATTATGTGCAGATAGCCAGTTTGAATGGTTCAACTAATCTATTTGCACCTCCTATTTGCACCATCTATTTGGCTCCTATTTGCACTGAAATTTATGATTTTTTATAGCAATTTCACGATAATTTGATATGTGGATAAATAAATTAAGTCGCATCCTCAAAATACCGTGAACAGATAACTAAATTAAAAGTTGTTTATCGAATGTCCAAAAGATTGCGAAATGTACCGACATAAAAATAAAAATAAGATTATGCAATTGATTATCAGGGGATATCAGGTAATCAGTTTACCGCCGTAGCGGACCGTAGCGGACCCTCCCGCTGTTTACCAACAACCATAGCCCGGCGTATACGTTGAGAAAAGCGAATAGAAAAAAACACATAATAGCATGGCTCAAAAAACTAGGAAGCACCGAGTCCCGGGTCAGTGGGAGTCACAGGGTTGCAGCACTTACGTAATGAGTTTGAGGAACGCCTTGCATTTCGCGGAATTCACTAATAAAAATGAAAACAGCGGGCAAGCGTACATTAGATGCACATTACACTGGGTTGAAGGCCCTTCGCAGAAGAATTCTACGATTATTAGAAGCAAAATACTCGAAAACTTCGCTTAAATAAAAAGCATACCGTAAATATGATAGGTGAAATCAAAACCGGCGTGAAAACTAGCAATCGATGCGAAATCCATGTAAATCTCAGATTTAAATACTATATTATTTGTAGTTTGAAATGGGTCGTCCCGAGACAATGAAAAGAAATGCGGTGGAGTATTTAAATAAAATAAAAGGAAAAACCGATTTTCTGATCTCGTTCTGTGGGAGAAATAGTGGGACCTATTTCCGGCGACGCCTCCGTTTTTTCAAATTCCGGACCTTAAATATTCCTCATGTTTGTAAACGAACCGATGAATATTTAATAGTGCAGTAGACAGCGGCACATATCCAACCCCAACCCAGAACGAAGTAAGTTTAGAAGCAGGGTGTATGGACTCGTGAAAAGCTAAATTCTATTTCCCAGAAATCTGACAGAGTCGAGCCGGGCCGGAGAGGAAATCGGGAAAAACAAATTTCTCCCAAGTAGACCCGCTGTGATGTATGCACCCATACCTATTATACTGCCTATCTCCCCGACTATTCTGCCTCCGCTCTGCTCCGGGAAGGGAAACGATCAATTATTTCATACATTGAAAGATCTCTCTCGATATAAAATTAGAATCACCAGCTATAAATACAGAACTACAGCCGAATTGCGTACATTTCTCCAATCTTCAGAGATAACTTTATAGCTGTCTACGCTGTACCAATAACAAGGTAGAGTAAAGAATGCTCGTCGAATGAAAGGGGGAGTTTAGTTTGTGTGTATATCCAATAAAATAAAACGTATCTACCTAGTATTTAATTTATTTTATGTCATCGGAGACAGAGAGAAAACCGACCCAAGTATTCAAGACCCGCCTATGTCATTAATAAATTATTTTCGGATTTAAATTTTAAACAAAATTTAATCACCCTCAAAACTCGCTCAGTCGGTGTTGGTTTTCCCCTATGGCCAACTTAAGTTTTGTTTTGATGAGCTAACACGAAAACCTTTTCTAAATTAGACAAATTTTCCGTAAATAACTATACAGCACAACATAACGCAAATTATCCAATAAGAGCTTGACGGAAGGTTTCCCATTAAAAAATCTATTTCTTTAACGAGTTTGCACGAATCCATCTAGACGAGTGTTGGCAAAGTTAATTTAAATGTATCATTAAATAAGTGATATAATATCGCATCGTGTTATCAGTGAGCATCGAGCAACGAGCAACATGCGATAAACCAACGGCGGCTGCCAACTGCCAACTGGACTTACGTATTCACATCACGTATCCCATATAATACACAAGGCACGTTCATTCAAATGCAAATCATAAATAGCGAATTGGTCAAATTAAATACATACACGGGAAACACGGCGTGGAAATAAATCCACCATTACTACAAGTTATGAACCGCAAATAATATACTGATATTGGCAGATTAAATTCATAACATGATTGGAGTGAAACGTTTTAAAAATACGAGGGAGGAAAATCGTTCAGGAAAATTATTTTAAACAGGAAAAAGTTTTTCGAACTAGTTTGGAACCCGCCCGCAGTCCCCTCTTACCCCACAAACATTTAAAAATAATGGGTGCAGGGCAATGTTTATCAATTATTATTATTAAAAATAATTATTATCACCAGCATCAGCACTTCAGTACGTATCTATCTATCTACTTACAGAAGTAAATCATTTAAATTAAGACTCGGTATATTTCCACTGTATAATGTCCACATAATGAATTTTGACTTATTTTTTATCGAGTTAACAGTAAGGGTGTACCTGTGATATAATATATAATAACTAGCACCTACAATCTAAACCCTTCGTACTTTGTATTTCATTTGCACACTAAAGATTTTTTGAATTTGCATCCAATAGTATGCTTACTGAAAAAAAACAGAAACTCTTCAGTGCCTTTGTAGATCTACAAAAAGCATACGACCAAGTCAACAGGAAAAAGCTATGGAAGGTGTTGTCCAGTATGGCTTGAATACAAACCTCTTTCAGGCAATTGCGACTCTGTATGAGGGAAGTGTTGCATGTGCTGGGGTGAACGGGGAGGTTTGACAGCACAAAAGGTGTTAAGCAAGGCTGCGTAATGTCACCGTGTTTATTCAATCTATAAATGGATGATTGTTTGCAAGAATTGAAAGAGGCGGGATTGGGCCGAAATTTAGTAATCTGAAAGTATGTTGCCTATTGTATACTGATTATGCGATGCTGATTTCTAACTGTATGGAAGATCTACAGTCTGTGGTGTCTAGGGTGAAGTGTCTAGGAGTGAACATGGGTCTCTTCTCTTCCTCTCCTCAAAAAGATCCTCCACACAGCATCTTCAAAGATGACATAAGCCCCGAGGGAAATTATCAAGGCCTCCTGCGTGGAGTGAAAACAAATAATGATTAACACAAGTAAGTAAAAATAAAAATTAATGATGAATACAAGTAAGTCTAAAGTCACGTTGTTTGAAAGAAAGAGTACGAAAACAGTGTGCAATATAATTGTGAAAGATCAAGTATCTGGGAAGTATGTTTAAGAGAGATGGGAAGGGTGAGAGAGATATTGAAAGAACGGTAAATGTAGGTAACTCCATTATGTTGGCGATAACAAAAAACTGCCAAAAGAAGCGAAGCTAGCATTCCACAATAGATAAGTATGGTGAGTGCAGAGAGGCATGGAACTGTGCAGAGTAAGGATGAAAGTAGACTGAATGCTGTAGAAATGAGATCCCTGAGGCGTATGTGTGATAAAACCATGTATGATCGTGTGAGAAATGTGGAGATTCGCAAAAAAACGCAAGGCTGATTGATGTAAGCGTAATGAGTAAAAAAGATGAATTAAGATCAGATGGTTTGGGCATATAGAGCGAATGAACGAGGAAAGGAGTGTAAGGAGAATTTATGACGCACATGTGAATGGTAGAAGAAGTCGGGGACGCCCGATGAAGACATGACATGATCAAGTGAATTAGATACTTGAGTCGGGCCATGTCAAGAGTCAGAATAATAGAAGAGTATGTATGAGACTATGTAGGAAAGTGAATTAGGCAAAGAGTGTAAGCCAAGATCGAGTTGTTTGGCGGTCCGTCCTCTCTGCCTACCACTGCGGGGAAATGACGTGGTGGTTAGTCAGTTAATCAGCATCCAAACGTCAATCGTCAAAAAGTTAAATAATTGTTATTTTTTATTCACCAGTATACCACCACATAAGCAACGGTCTTTTAAAAATAATTTACCTGTATACTGATTCGTATTTACAACATTCGATATTTACATTATGACATAGGCCCCGAGAAAAATTATTTTCCTGGGGGTCTCCTGTGTGGAGTTAATTTAAAAAAAAATAGCTATGAATAAGCACCTTTGGGGTGATTTTCTAAAACATACAAATGATTCATTTAATAATGTTCGAACACCAAAAATTGATTATTGGTTCACCTTTAACTAAGGGTAGGGATTTTTGTGCTTTTTCAGGAATCACAGCCAATATTTGTTTGAATTTTTTCCCAATAACAGTCCCCGTAAAGTACCTGTTGATTGATTACACATGGAACGACAATATTATTTTGATTCACGAAAAAAATTTAACTACTTGTAGCCAAAGCATTACCACCTATCTTGTGTAATAATTTATTTACTAGAAATGGCGGATCGTGTATTGCACAATGCACATACTACCACGCTGAAATTATGTGTTATTAAATAAATAGAAATATATTTTTTATCTTTATTCTTATATTTATCCTATTTTTTCTCTATTTTTATTTTTAAATTATAATTTTAATTACAAATTATAGAATTAAACTTACACTTATTTTTAAATGCAGGTAACCTTAAAAAAAATATGTAGGTGTTATTATATGTAATCTTATTTTATTTTTTATGTGCCTCCGTATCTGTCCCAGGAATTTCCCAGTGAGACAGGAATACAACAATCATCAAAAATACTAATTTCGGTTGTGTGTCTGTCCTGCGTAACTCCGGTTCAATGAACCACTGCAATTCGGATTGGCTTATCAAAATTGGAACTGAATGTGTGAAGAATTCAGACAAGCGATAAAGTACTTGAACCCAAATATAAAATTTTACAGAAACTTATTTTAATTACCATTTTCAAAACTGGAACTGATATGTCAAGAATTCAGACTTTTACATGATTTTCACGGGTTTGGCTAGTGCATTATATTTATCTTTTATCGTAATAAATAAATAAGAAATTAAGATCCAGAAGCGTTCAGATTCAACTGGAGAAAACCGGAAGACATTACCGTCTTAAAGAATTGGAACTGAAAGTCTAAAAATAATCTTGGTTGTGCTGCATGTTAATCAAGCATTCTTACAAAATTACTCAGTTTTATGAACAGATTTTTTTTATTTTTTTTTATATGAAATACCGCACAAGAGTCCCAACTGCTCCCGTCTGGAGCCAGTGAGACTATGGCATCCCCAATTGGGGTATGTTGTGAGGCTGAAGGTAGTGGGGAGGGGAAGGAGATAGGGAAGAGGAAGGTGGGGAAGTACCTGGCTATTCAGATCTGGTCACTAAACACGGCTAAAGCCATTTCAAGCAACGTTTCAATTCTGAATGGTGGTCTTACACCAGGGCGATACTGATAGTATCTTCCACTCTGGAACGTGCCGCAAATATACTATATATTATTTTAAATGAATAAATTGTGAAATAACACAAATTAATCAAATAAAATTTATTTGCGCACGCCGGGTTCGAACCCGCGACCTTCGGATTGTGAGTCGAGAGTCTTGCCTCGGGACCACGGAGGCCGTCAAAGACTATTAACATTCTCTCACAGATGAGAGAATGTTAATATATTTAAGAAGATTTCAGTTTTACTAGGTAATTTTTTAAGATCGGCAGAATTGTAGGGTCCATATGATAAGGCGAGGTAAGTGTGCGACCGTCCGCTGCATTACCGGACACCGGAAACGGAACCGGGTACCGGAACACCCGCCCGCACCCGGGGATACCTGATACCACCTTTCACAGGTAAAGGTCTCGCACAGGGTTTGCAAAATAAGGACAATTTTAATTCAATTTCTTAAACAACCCGTATTATGTTAATTATATTTGCAAGGATTTTAGGAAAATATTTATATAAAATAACGATTTCCATGGAACGTTAAAAGCTTTAGATCTGGGAAAGCGCAAAAAGCGGCGGTGTGGTCTAGCGGTAAGGCTCTTGACTCGGAATTCGAAGGTCGCGGGATCGAATCCCGGCGTGGCAAATAAATTTTATTTGATTGATTTGTGTTATTCAATAATTAATTCATTCAAAATAATATATAGTATATTTGCGACCCGTTCCAGAGTGGAAGATACTCTCAGTATCGCCCTGGTGTAAGACCACCATTCAGAATTGAAAAGTTGCTTGAAATGGCTTTGGCCGTGTTTGGTGACCAAATCTAAATAGCCAGGTACTTCCCCTCCCCACTACCTACAGCCTCACAACACATCGGGGATGCCATAGTCTCATTGGCTCCAGACGGGAGCAGTTGGGACTCATGTGTGGTATTCATATTAAAAAATAAAAAAAAAATAGAATCGACATCGTACAACTGAAAACTAAATAGACATCGTGTATTCCATAAAATTAAAATAGTATATTATTTGTACTTCGTTCCAGGAGTCGTTCAACATAGAAAAGTTCACCACTTTTCCAAATATAATATACCCGTCTAAAGATAGCACCAGGTAAGATCAAAAATAAAAGAAAAGAGTTAAGAAACATTTTAACACAATCAAGCCTCCGCCAATAAATAATTTAAAATTTATCAGTACCATTGAAAGAGTCCAACACAAATTTTTGAGGTGTATTAATTTTAGACTTGGAATTCCCTTAGAATCAATAAATTATGATTTTTTGTTGCACTCATTAAAATTGTTGAAATTAAGTGACAGAAGAAAAATTTTTGATCTGATATTTTTGTATAAAATCGTTAACTATCAGTTGGATAGCCCTGATATATTAAAGTTGATTAACTTTCATATACCTACAATAAGATCAAGGTTCCCTAGTTTGTTTTATTGTGACAACTATATGTCGGTATCAGGCTCCAATTCAGTTGTAAATAGATTACACACCATTGGAAATTTTTATGCCAATGTGGCTGATATTTTTAATATTTCCATACTGAAATATAAGGTTGTACTGATCGAACATTTCAGCCAATTATACGTTAACGAGGTCACTACATAATGATTTTTTGATATTGTTTATTTTTAATGCCTGTATAATGTACTATGACTCTAATTAAATATACACAAGCTTGTAAATGGCACTTTGTGCCGTAAATTTTAAATAAATAAATAAATAAATTAGTAAGTTATATGGGAGAAAAGAGGAAAACCAGAAAAAACATCAATTACGTACCTACTTGGCAGATTAGAAGAAGCTTTTTTATTGGTTTGTAGTCGTGAACGAAAGAAAACTAATGAACAGGTCTTCAGCGGAGACAGGCAATAATTCCTAATGCATTAGTGTACTAATGTTAGTAAGGATGCTGTTTAGAGAGATGTTGGGAGTGGTGTACGGTGTTTGGTGTGCGGAAGACAGGAGTTGGAATGGAGTGCAGCAGCGAGGCGAGGAGAATTCAGCCAACACATCTGTCGAGATTAACAGCGGAAGATGCTGCACTTAGTAATGAGGGCGCGGAGAGGAAGACGAGCGGCGCTAATGAAAATACCCGCAGTAAATATGTACTCTCTACCGGGAGATGCGGGATATGTACATACAGTTGCACAGTATTTAGTTTGCGGCTAGTACATACTTCTGGCGGAGAAAGGTCCCGGAGGTTTTACGTCCAAGTCGTCAAAGAGCTTCTCATATGTGCATTAGGAAATTACAGTGTTCGACTTGAAAAGGTTTTTCTAACAGAAAAAATGGTCGGCTATGTACCCACGTGTGTTTATGTTTACCAACGTTAACTGCAATCAAACAACCTAACGGATATTAAAAAAAAATAATCAAAGAAACAAAACCATTTAATTTGAAAAAAAAATTTTTTGTTAAGTGTAAAGCCTCCATTACATTGAGCGAGTTTACAAGGTATTAGCCGGTATGTTTAAAAGCGGGTGAATCGGCGAGTGAGATTGTCATGATGACACATAAAACTGTCTACTCGCTCAGTAGCGACAGAAGCAGCTAAAACAACGACTCTCGCGCGAACCAATTCGGTCGACATTTTGTAAATAAACTTCTCGCAGCTAGCGCCACACGCTAGCCGGTAGCGAGAATTACGGCTCCCGCGCGAACTAATTCTGACAGTTACGAAATCAGCTGTTGGTAGGACCCCATCTTGAGCGAGTAAAGTTGACCACCTTTCAACTTTTTTCGTAGATTGTCCACAATCTGCTAGTTAGCAAGTAATAACGATGACACTGAGCGAGTTTACCTACAGATAGTGAATTTCCCAGATAGTGGCTTATAAACTCGCTCAATGTCATCGAGGCTTAAGATCCCGATTAAGATCGTCCTTCACCCATTCGTTTAACGGATGAAAAAAATGCTTTTAGCAATCATAATACATTAACGAACATATTGCGAATAGGTTGCCTGAAAAAATTATCTGTATTTTCATATATATTTCAATAAGAACAGATGAGGGTAAATATATAGTATCAACTCACATCTTTATACCTGAATATGGACCAGAAAAAGATAGACAACGCAATCGTTTCTTGTAACGCTTCGTATTCTCAATCAAAATTAATTTCGTTTGGTTAACAAATATGTGAAAAAGTAAAAAAAAAACATTTATTACATTAATTTTAATGAAGGGAAGGCCTGACTTAATTTTATCGGGCAATGTATTCTGATTGCTAAAAAATATTTATCATTCGGTAAACGGACGGGTGAAGGTCGATCTCAGTCGGGATCTTGTACTATTTTTCATTCGGTAAACGGACGGGTGAAGGTCGATCTCAGTCGGGATCTTGTACTATTTTTCATTCGGTAAACGGACGGGTGAAGGTCGATCTCAGTCGGGATCTTGTACTATTTTTCATTCGGTAAACGGACGGGTGAAGGTCGATCTCAGTCGGGATCTTGTACTATTTATCATTCGGTAAACGGACGGGTGAAGGTCGATCTCAGTCGGGATCTTGTACTATTTTTCATTCGGTAAACGGACGGGTGAAGGTCGATCTCAGTCGGGATCTTGTACTATTTTTCATTCGGTAAACGGACGGGTGAAGGTCGATCTCAGTCGGGATCTTGTACTATTTATCATTCGGTAAACGGACGGGTGAAGGTCGATCTCAGTCGGGATCTTGTACTATTTTTCATTCGGTAAACGGACGGGTGAAGGTCGATCTCAGTCGGGATCTTGTACTATTTTTCATTCGGTAAACGGACGGGTGAAGGTCGATCTCAGTCGGGATCTTGTACTATTTATCATTCGGTAAACGGACGGGTGAAGGTCGATCTCAGTCGGGATCTTGTACTATTTTTCATTCGGTAAACGGACGGGTGAAGGTCGATCTCAGTCGGGATCTTGTACTATTTTTCATTCGGTAAACGGACGGGTGAAGGTCGATCTCAGTCGGGATCTTGTACTATTTATCATTCGGTAAACGGACGGGTGAAGGTCGATCTCAGTCGGGATCTTGTACTATTTTTCATTCGGTAAACGGACGGGTGAAGGTCGATCTCAGTCGGGATCTTGTACTATTTTTCATTCGGTAAACGGACGGGTGAAGGTCGATCTCAGTCGGGATCTTGTACTATTTTTCATTCGGTAAACGGACGGGTGAAGGTCGATCTCAGTCGGGATCTTGTACTATTTTTCATTCGGTAAACGGACGGGTGAAGGTCGATCTCAGTCGGGATCTTGTACTATTTTTCATTCGGTAAACGGACGGGTGAAGGTCGATCTCAGTCGGGATCTTGTACTATTTTTCATTCGGTAAACGGACGGGTGAAGGTCGATCTCAGTCGGGATCTTGTACTATTTATCATTCGGTAAACGGACGGGTGAAGGTCGATCTCAGTCGGGATCTTGTACTATTTTTCATTCGGTAAACGGACGGGTGAAGGTCGATCTCAGTCGGGATCTTGTACTATTTTTCATTCGGTAAACGGACGGGTGAAGGTCGATCTCAGTCGGGATCTTGTACTATTTATCATTCGGTAAACGGACGGGTGAAGGTCGATCTCAGTCGGGATCTTGTACTATTTTTCATTCGGTAAACGGACGGGTGAAGGTCGATCTCAGTCGGGATCTTGTACTATTTTTCATTCGGTAAACGGACGGGTGAAGGTCGATCTCAGTCGGGATCTTGTACTATTTTTCATTCGGTAAACGGACGGGTGAAGGTCGATCTCAGTCGGGATCTTGTACTATTTTTCATTCGGTAAACGGACGGGTGAAGGTCGATCTCAGTCGGGATCTTGTACTATTTTTCATTCGGTAAACGGACGGGTGAAGGTCGATCTCAGTCGGGATCTTGTACTATTTTTCATTCGGTAAACGGACGGGTGAAGGTCGATCTCAGTCGGGATCTTGTACTATTTTTCATTCGGTAAACGGACGGGTGAAGGTCGATCTCAGTCGGGATCTTGTACTATTTTTCATTCGGTAAACGGACGGGTGAAGGTCGATCTCAGTCGGGATCTTGTACTATTTTTGGTACTACTATTGCATGCAAGAGAGAGACACAAATTGTCATTTAACAGAAACAAGTTATCAGTATATTAATGGATTTGGTGTTTATATTGCAGATGTATTAAAATTATAATTCATATTCAATGTCACGAAGGCGAAAAGCGTCAAGCGTAAGCGTTCTGCGTACCTTGCAGAACCGAATTTGATAAAGAAAACATACATTTTATAAATACAAAACTATCCAAAGCATGATGGTTATAAAACAATCTCAAACTAACACTTCGAAAGTTTGAAGATCTTGGATGCGACAAAAGAAAGAGGGATTTAACTGAAATAGAAGTTATGATGCGGTATTTTCACGGGAACATCGCTTCTATCTACTGCGATATCTCCTAAGCGCTGTTTGTATGTTTAGACCGCAAAGCCTGGGGCCCCATGGCGACACCACCGCTATAAGGCTGTTGGCCGTCGGGTTGTCGGGCTGTTGGGTTGTTGCCTGTCGGGGTGTTTGCTCGGAGTTCGGCGTCGGCTGGGAAAGAAAAACTATAACAAGACTTGGGGGAGGGACAATAATCACACAATATGGCCGGGCTTAGCACCGTCGGCGGAGGTTAAAGCGATTTGAAAACTTTTCTTCTGCCATTCCGATACAGCCTTCACACAATCCAGTTATACTTGTATATTTGTGAGGCGATAAAGCGATCCTTTGCTTGGGTATTTGTATAATTTGAAAGGTAAAGTCAGAATAAAAGTTTTTATAAAATTAAATAAAGGTTTTATGGAGATGTGAAGCATACGATGTTTTATATTGTTACTACTCACAGCAGGTCGATTTACCGCCTGTGATCTAAATACCTATATCGATCGGCCTTCATAAATTGATGCCTGATGGCCGCAAAACACTCGTGATTAATGCAAAGATTACCGCAATCGCGTGAACCTTCAGAAAGCTCGTGAACTTCGTAAGATTATCAGTATCAGTACACGTTATTGTAATTAATAATCGAACGCTGTTTATAATTATATCGTCAGAATTATGCAGTAAATTAAATGTTTCGTAAAGTGAAGGCAATAAAATTACAGCGCAAACCGCGTGAAATTGTCGCCGTTATTTATTGTTCAGTAAACATTACACACATGTCATGTCACTTGGCCATATTGTAAACAGCGTGACGTAAAATCGATAGAACCATTTTCACTCAACTTAAACATTCCACGTGAACTGTTCGCAAACACCCCAAGGCGAAATAATACAGTATGACACGCTTGGCTTAATCAAAATAACCAAGGAATAAGTAAATAGGAATTTCAAACTGAACTACAAATGATTTATATTCGTTATGCCGAATAAACCGAGGGAAAAATCTTTCAGCCCCACTCCGGGCAAAATATCCCATTAAAGTATGAGACAGATAAAACAAATCATGGGCACTCTGGAGTAATGGCCGGAGTCCCGCTTAAAATACAACCTTCATACATTAACAGGGAGTCCATTAGAGGCCGGGCAAGCGGCGCGGGCTCCGGAGGGCGGGGATCGGGAATTGCCTGATTTATAGGCCGGCGAAGTCCAACCTAACCTAACTAACTCTCGCCAAATTTCTCCGCCCTCCACTTCACGAGTTCGAACAACGCGTGGGCAAGCTACGTGTTATTCTTTTATCATCACGCAAAAAGTTGAAACGACCTTTAGGGTCGACTGCCGAGACTCGGCGATAGTGAGTTGGGAGGAAATCCCGCCAAGACGCATCGCTCAAAATTCAATATGTCGTTTTGGTTATAAGTATAAAAAACTTACCCAACATTATTTTACGATGAATTCAAATGCTCGAGGGTCTGAGAACAAATCTTTTATTCCTTCATCTACCAAACACGGCAATTTCTCATTTCATTTCCACGTTTAAATAAATCAAGCGTGGATATTCTGAATGGGTTACAAATGATAAATACCCGAAGCAGTTTCGTGTAAATGAATACAAACCTAACTTTTATCACCGCGTCTTTGTTCGCTCATAACAGCAAAGTTGCCTTTCTTGAATGAGCGTCGGTTTATTAATTCTAGAAGTAACAGCGGGATGGGCTGTCGCTTCCACCCCACACGAGGTTTCGAGTACAGCAGAGAAAACAGCGTGCTGTACGCCATTGTACGCGGTTCAGACCTGTACCGGATGATGGGTTAACTGAAAGGTGATTCATAACTCCGAAAGTCTGCATACAGTCTGGAGGGAGCGGGTATTGCCGCTGATGTTAGCTTAGCAAAAGTTTCCCGACTTCGTGAATATTTGCTGAAACGCTGAACAGAATAGTTACTACTGAAAACATAAGTTGCAAAACTTCGGAAATGGATTGAAAATTCCCTGGAATCGGAATTTTTTTTAATCCGTGAAAATCATTAAAAAAGAAGTATCTGTTTAATAACACTTCGGAAATGGATTGAAAATTCAATGAAATCGGATTTTTTTTTTAAATCTATTAAAATCATTTAAAAAGAAGTACCTTGATTTATAACTACCGAAAATAAAAAAGATTTAATTAAATGAAGACACTATGAGCGAAACTCAATCGAAAATCTGGAAACAGAAAAATCAGAAAAAGATATTGGCACCTCTGGGACTCGACCTTTCTCTTTCCGGGCGAACGCGCTGCCCACCGCGCCAAGGTGTCGATAACTAATTCGGTCACTTTTAACTGTATCATACTTCGACTAAGAACCACCCATTTTATTTTCATTTTTTTAAGGCATATTTTATTGGCTGCCATATTTATGTATGCTTGTAAGATTCAAACCCGAACTAATGGTCCTGGGTTCGAGTCCCAGAGGTGCCAATATCTTTTTCTGATTTTTTGTTTCGAGATTTTCGATTGAGTTTCGCTTATAGTGTCTTCATTTAATTAAATATTACAATTTGAGTTTTTACTCACAAAAGTTAAAATAAAAAATGAAAATAAAAAGATTACAAGAAAAGGCATTCCATTGAACCAAAATTCAACAAAAATGCTAAATTATTATTTAACTTTATGAGTAAAACCTCAAACTGTAATATTTAATTAAATGAAGACATTATGAGCGAAACTCAATCGAAAATCTGGAAACAGAAAAATCAGAAAAAGATATTGGCACCTCTGGGACTCGAACCCAGGACCTCCCTACTTTCCGGGTTGGGCGCTCTTATCCACTGAGCTAAGGTGTCGATATCCAATTCGGTCACTTTTAACTGTACCATACTTCGACTAAGAACCACCCATATTATCTTCATTTTTCTTACCGCATATTTTTATTGGCTGCCATCTTTATGAATGATTGCAAGATTCAACTCGAACTAAATGCAATCTAGATGGTGTCTGGATAAATTATTATCCATTTTATTTAATGTGCGACATCTATTGACTCTTCTCCAAGTCTGGGATGAATATTATTATTTAAATAATAATATAAATATAAATAATAATATTCATCCCAGACTTGGAGAAGAGTCAATAGATGTCGCACATTAAATAAAATGGATAATAATTTATCCAGACACCATCTAGATTGCATTTAGTTCGAGTTGAATCTTGCAATCATTCATAAAGATGGCAGCCAATAAAAATATGCGGTAAGAAAAATGAAGATAATATGGGTGGTTCTTAGTCGAAGTATGGTACAGTTAAAAGTGACCGAATTGGATATCGACACCTTAGCTCAGTGGATAAGAGCGCCCAACCCGGAAAGTAGGGAGGTCCTGGGTTCGAGTCCCAGAGGTGCCAATATCTTTTTCTGATTTTTCTGTTTCCAGATTTTCGATTGAGTTTCGCTCATAATGTCTTCATTTAATTAAAAAAAAATGCTAAAGTTCATAACTATTCGCAATTTCCTAAAGGGCCTAAAGGTACCTTTTGTAAAAACCTTCGCAGCGTTGATAGAGTGCCAAGTAAGGAGTCGCCACTCTGGCGCTTAAAGCTATCTCTCAATTACAGATATTATTTAGCAGATAGAACATCCATACAAAAACAACGAATATATATTGCTATCTCACATTTTTATAATTTTCGACGTAAATATACATTAACGCGAAAAAAGCAGTAGTAAAAGTCCCTTCTAAAAGAATCTTTTCAAGTCATCCAATCAAGAGTTTTGGTAATTTAAGTACAGGGCGAGTTCGTCACACTCTATGTGTAGAAAGTAGGTAAAGTTTGAAGGGAAAGTTTGTTTTCTTTGCGGAACTCGGAAGGGTCTGCATAATTCAATAAAAACTCTTCACTCATGTTGGATAAAATCCCGCACCGCAGAAACTTTTTTGGACATGTTGAAAGAAAGCGTTGTAGCTAAAAGTATAACATAATGTAATAATTATGCTACGTGTATTACAACGTACTATAGTATGTATTAATACCAGTAACTCGTAGGTAGTGGTAAGGTTATGTTAGGTAATGTAGGTATGCGGGTCGGGCTCTGTTCAGCTGGAGAACATAAATCCGTTTATCTTAGGAACATAAATCTCCCCATTGCGGACTGTTTGGTCTACAGTGGCTGGTCAACATTGCCAAACCGATATCTTTACTTTTATATTATGTTTTATTCGCTAGGGTTCAACCGAATTTCTACCAGAGAAATATTTTCATTAATAACACATCCTCCATAAACAAGTATAGCTTTATTATGGTGGTACATTTTATAATGTGAAATTATTTGAACATTGTAGCAATAATCGTTAGATAGATATATTGTGTAGTATGTTGACTCCTAAGGCCTTGGACATATTTTGTCAGACGGTCAAAATATTTCCGTTTTGCAATAAAATTCGAATAAATGGAATATTATAAATTGAAATAACACAATATTTTAGTTTATAACCACGATTTATTTAATTTTTCCACTACCGACCGGTTTCGCTTTACATAAGCATCTTCAGGGTATAAAAATTAAACTGTTTAATTTTTATACCCAGAAGATGCTTATGTAAAGCGAAACCGGTCGGTAGTGGAAGAAATTAAATATATCGTGGTCACAAACAAAATTATTGTGTTATTTCAATTTATAATATGTCAAACCACAAAGTTACTGCTTTCTACACAAAAATTGAATATTATTTCTGAACATATCCGAAAACAAAAAACTGTTTTTTGAAAGGTGATGAAATATACACTTTGGAATTTAATGATTGTAACACACAGTATGTAAGTATGACTACTAAAACATTCAAAACATCAGGGAACATGAACTTTGTTTACGAAATAATAACTACTCCGAGTTTGCTAACCATTTAATAGAGACAGGTCATAGCTTCAACAAAGAACAATCCAAATTTAAACATTACAATGTAAATTAATATTTTAATTCGTGCGCTTTAGAAACCTTAGAAATAAACAAAAAAATTAAATCAAAAATTTATTTCGTTAATAAAATAATTGCACCCTGTAAATCGCCCTTACTAACGATGTGTCCATGTAATGTTGACTCCTCCCACCTTTTCCCCCCCCCCCCCAAAATCACCCCTCGCACTCCCCCCACCTAGTTAAATCTAATTAATTTTTGAACTTGTAGAGAATTTTAAAATTGGTTTTAAGTTTGCTAGTGAATGACAATGTACTTTGAAAATTAAAACTCTTCAAAACAAGATGAAATAAGCTTTCACATAAATGTGTACTATTATAATATAATTTGAAATAAACATAAAATTTTTGAAATACAAAAAACAGAGTGTGCAATTCACAAGCGGTGGCAGTGAAAACTTAAAAAAACTGAAGTAGACAAGAGTGGGGAGTCTACGACCCACCGCACAAAGAGGTGAACGATAGGCTACGAAGGACCACACAAAGAGGAGACCGATTATACAATCTCATTCTCTCGCGGGTTAAACCCTATAGATGTATATGTTTGTCTCTTTTTAGTGTCGCTATTTTTCGTTTCATCGAGTTTCAAATCACAACGGTGCTAAAGAAGTTTTCACTTCAAAATTTTTGAGTGCAAACCATAAAAAAGTTTTAAAAACGGCTCACCTTAGGCTTTATCTAACTAAAATCACCCGTAACGAAAAAAAATAAAAACACACATATTTTATTAGACAAATGTATTATACACGTTACGGTTAGTTTACCTTTTTGTTGTTTCATGTGAAAATAATTAATAAAAATTCCTCACCAGGCTAGTAAGGGAGACTATTATTACTATTTATTCTACTATTTCGATGAGACCTACATGAATTGTTCCCAAAAGTAAACAAATTAGGCTGAGGGGTTAATACAAAATAAATACGTAACCTAGAAACCACAGAAAAGCAAGTTGGCAACAGCGATTTTCCAGTACGTTGAGCTTACATTGAGAAATTGGAGAAGGATGGTGGAGGAAATTAAAGAAAATGGGAAAACACCGCCTCGAAATCAAACGGGGTTTAATACTGGGAACTCTTTGTAACAACTTGTAATACAATTTAATTAGACTCCTCCGTTGCATCCCCGTGAAGCAGTAGCGTGCCGTTACTATTCGTTCGATGTACGTGATAGCAAAATAAAATATTTTGATTAGAATTTTTAAACCCGAAATGCTTTTTTCAACTTTTTATAAGGAAAAGTTATCGGGACCTTTCAGGAAGGTGATTTCGTTTTCAGTTTTTACAGCTCTCTTGAAACGGGCATCTGAGTCGACGTTCTCCCGATATATAATAATAATAATAATAATAGTGTTTATTTCAGCCGAACAGAGCGGTGAGTGCAATACTCTGTCAGCCATACATCCATAAAAGCATACATTTATAAAATTCCATTAAATAATTACATTAAATGGGATATGCAAGATAGGATAAAAAAAACATAATAATATGTAATAACATAATAAAATAAAATCTAAAATAAAACATAATGGTAAACATATTTAGTATTTGTATACTACAGAGGCTTTAAGTGATTTCTTCATGTTTGGTGTAAGGGCGCGCTATGCCACTGTGCCACGGCCTGGATGAGAGTGGTGATATGGTGCCTCCGTGGATTGGGACCTTCAGCCTCTTACAGTTCTTATTTGCCTCACCCTGACACATCTACATTATTGTTATTTATTTCAAACGACCTTGATACCACCACTAGGGATTAATTTGGAATTGCCAGTGTTTGCAGTAAATGGGCATTGAGGAGTTCATATTTTTTCCGCAACACCTTTAGAATATGTTAATGTACGGATTTTTTGTCAACACATTTTTAGAGCCATTTCATTTCGCAATTTGGTTTTGAAAAATTTTTGCAATAGTCAAAACAAAACTTTGTTAAAAAATTTATTTGATTATTTTTATCTTTAATTTTCAGTTTAATTCAAAGTAAATCTGATTTAATGAATATTTAACCCCTCAGGCTAATTTGTTAGCTCACTATCATAATGAAAAATATGATCTAAGCGGTGCTGGAAAGAGAAAACAGCAAGCTATATATTCAAAGTTAATCACAAAAGAATTAAAATGTACACCCTTATAAAAGAAAGTTTCAGATCGCAATTTAAAAAAAAATTTAACTTTGTGAATTTCAAAAAATATATTTTTACATAAAACGACAAAAAAGTGAGGCGATGAAAACATTTACAATACATGTGTCTAATAAAATAAATTTTAATCACCTTTCAAATGAAAAATAAATCACCTTTTTTTCATCACCTTCAAATACAGTTTTTAATTTTCGGATACGTTCACAAATCAAGGCCTGAGAGGTTAACACTAAATCTGATATCCCCTCAGCTAATTAATGATTAGAAGAAATCTTTATAAGTGATAAGAAATGTAAGCGAACGAGTTACAAGTCAATAACGAAGAAAATATTTTTTAAAAGCAAATATTTCCGTGCCAAAAAAGACATTACATGATTGATTACAGAAATATGACACGAAAAAACATGGCGCTCTTACAGTTTTATCGTAAATTGGTGAAAATCAACTCACTGAGGGTATATTTGAAATGTGCTGTGTAAGGGTTTCCAATTATGATACATAAAAAAAAAACAAATAATAACATAAATTGAAAAACTTTCTAAGAAATATGATAAATCTATCGTGCTAGGCTTAAAGTGTAGAAGTCAAAATCAGAAAATTTAATTATTTTACCTGCAAAATATCACATTCAAGCGCTGGAAGTAACCTTGACCCTTAACTGGGCCAAACAACACTAACGATGACGGAAAAATAATTTGAATGGCATAAACGTCGAGTCATTATAATAAGTGAAGCGCTTTAATAGAGTACGTATCATATCTAGTACTCAGTACCTATACCTACTAAATACTTCAGTCTCAAGCGGGTGTTGGAACGCTCGCTCTCGGAGGAATAAAAATTATACCTATCCCGCTCTAGTTGGTAATTATACCTATCCCGCTTTGATTTGAAAGTTTTGTTCCAAAAACATCAATCTTTTGTTTTGAATATTGAATATGTTTAGGTACCTACCCGTACTATCTTACTTTGCACAGAATATATTTTTCTCTAGCGGTTTTTCAAATTTCAATAAGTTTTGTTCGATTTTTAACTGAAAAATGTGAAAACAATTATTACGGCGTCACAATTGAATTGTTTTACCGAATATGGGATTGCTGAAGTATACCTATCCGGAGTGGAACCGAATATAATTTTCTTATACCTACTAAATACTTCATTCTCAAGCGGGTGTTGGAAACCTCTCGGAGGAATACAAATTATTCCTACCCCACTCTAGTTGGTTAAGTAAATGCTTTGATTTGAATGATTTGTTCCAAAAACATCGACATTTTGTTTTGAATATTGAATATGTTTAGGTACCTACACGTACTATCTGACTTTGCAAAGAATATATATTTTTCCAGCAGTTTTTCAAATTTAAATAAGTTTTGTTCGATTTTTAACTAAAAAATGTGAACACAATTATTACGGCGTTACAATTGAATTGTTTTACCGAATATGGGATTGCTGAAGTATACCGACGGCCTCCGTGGTCCCGAGGCAAGACTCTCGACTCACAATCCGAAGGTCGCGGGTTCGAACCCGGCGTGCGCAAATAAATTTTATTTGATTAATTTGTGTTATTTCACAATTTATTCATTTAAAATAATATAAAGTATATTTGCGGCACGTTCCAGAGTGGAAGATACTATCAGTATCGCCCTGGTGCAAGACCACCATTCAGAATTGAAACGTTGCTTGAAATGGCTTTAGCCGTGTTTAGTGACCAGATCTGAATAGCCAGGTACTTCCCAACCTTCCTCTTCCTTATCTCCTTCCCCTCCCCACTACCTTCAGCCTCACAACATACCCCGATTGGGGATGCCATAGTCTCACTGGCTCCAGACGGGAGCAGTTGGGACTCTTGTGCGGTATTAACTGTAAAAAAAAAAAAAAATACCTTGGAACCGAATATAATTTTCCTGAAAAATATTAGAATTGGAGCTGCACCGAACATTAAAATGCTGAAATAATTAAGTGTGTAAGCTGTACCGAATATGAGTGCCAAAGTAAGAGTCCCAGGTGCTCCCGTCTGGAGCCAGTGAGACTATGGCATCTCCCATTGGGATATGTTGTGAGGCTGAAGGTAGTGGGGTGGAAGGAGATGGGTAAGCGAGGAAATACCCGGCTATTCAAAGCTAAAGCCATTTCAAGCAACGTTTCAATTCTGAATGGTGGTCTTACACCAACCAGAGCAATACTGGGAGTACCTTCCAATCTGAAACGTGCCGCAAACATAGTATTTATTATTTTAAATGAATTAATTGTGAAATAACACAAATTAATGAAATAAAATTTATTTACGCATGCCGGGATTCGATCCTGCGACTTTCGGATTGCGAGTCAAGAGCTTTACCTCTCGACCACGAAAGTGTGGTTTTACCGAATATGAGATTGCTGAAGCATTTCTGTGCGGGAGCGAGACACGATATTTTTCACAATTGAATTGACATTTAGAAACCTCACAGTTCGCGAGGGAAACAATGTTCCGAGCTGAAAAAAAATTCAGAACAGAAATTCCCGATAGCAAAATATTACAGTGCAAATTTTATAACGCCGTACGCTCACTGTTTTTTAGTGTTCTAATGGCTAATTGATGTTTGGATTGTCACCATGGAGTTACGATAGATATTCCGAAAGCATCGCTAAATATTCGGAACTTTCAAAGTTTTATGTTAACTTCCAATTAAAAAAATATGGTGTGCTGTTCGACTTCCGGAATAAAACAGAAAAGAAAGTAGTTTGACTGGGCCATTCGTGCTGCCTTAATTCCACGATTTAATTATAATTAAGGTGTAATAATGACTGATAACTTTAATAATTAAAGCAGGTAAATTAACAACGGACGAGAGCAGCTATATTAAAAATAAAAATAATTTTGCCGTGTTTGGTGACCAGATCTGAATATACTTGTAGGTACTTCTTCACCTTTCTCTTCCCATCCCCATATTTACCTTTCAGCCTCACAATATACTCAAGTCGGAGATGCCATAGTCCCACTGGCTCCGGTTAGCAAGGAACGGTTAGCAAGGAACTTTTGTGCGGTACTCACCCATCATAGGTACAGGGAACATTAAAAAAATCGACGGATTTAACAGACATTTAAATATTAGCTTTTAGTAGAGCACAGGTTCTCAATATTATTTTGCCCACCGCCCACTTTAAGAAAATATTTTTTCTAGAACCCCCTAATTTTTTTACGTATCATCTGTCACAAAATCAATAATTCATCAAAAATATATAAAATTATTTCTTCTACTCTTTGTTTAGCAAGTTAAAAAAGCAATTAGTTTGTATGTTAAGTACCGGGTTGCTAACTCCTTTCTTCTTTATTCTTGATGTGTCAATTCTTAATAATAATAACAATAGTACACGATTGGCGTTTTTTTTGTCTTTTTTCAGACCATATTTTTTTTACCTGACCACGCCCTCACTGTGCCACATCAACGCCCCCTAATTTTCTCTGGATCTTCCACTGCCCCCCCTGAAAGTCCGAAACGGCCACAAGGGGGCATTATGCCCATGTTGAGAACCAATGATTTAGAGCCTTCAGAAGTAA
Organism: Glyphotaelius pellucidus; assembly: GCA_936435175.1. Classification (NCBI taxonomy): domain Eukaryota; kingdom Metazoa; phylum Arthropoda; class Insecta; order Trichoptera; family Limnephilidae; genus Glyphotaelius; species Glyphotaelius pellucidus. Next base: position 26,052,125 of record OW386537.1, read on the forward strand.
ATGTTTCGAGTGGCCAAAAGATGAACTAATTAATTAAAACCAAACCGCTAGTAAAAATGTAATGCAATTGTTGGCAAGTTTCGTATTGAGCAAAGTCAAAGAAAAATTTATAACCTTTTAAATTAAATGATTAGTTAATTAGGTAAGACTTAGCGCCTAAAACAAAGAGCACCGCAAACACGCTGCATAATGCAGATGAAAGGAAGCCTGGTATTGTTATGACGCAGTAGTTGCCAACGCTGCACTGGTGCCAAGGAATTACACTGGTACTCGGCTCTAATTACTCGGAGATTAATGAGGAATAGGAGTGAAGGCTGGTGCAGGAACCGCCAAACAGCGATATTAATAATAAGAGATGTAGTAATGGGAATATAAGTATACAGATAATATAAGTATAAATATACAGATTTAGGAAATGAGATTAAAAGAATTTGGCATTCTCAGACTATAAAAATATTACCATTTGTTATAATGCCATAATTATACCTAGCTCTCTTATTCAAAATTTAGGCTTATTAGATTTGTCAAAGAATTTATGTATAAAAATGCGAAAATCAGTAATTTTAAATACATGTAGGTTTACGAAAGATTTTTTAAATATTCATATTGAGGGATCAGTAGGATTTATCAGTCCAGTTAGGAGTTCTACCGAGCCGAACCCTCTGATATGAAAATATATGAAGTCGGTGAATTATTTTCCCGTTTGGTCTCTGGTAGGTTGACACGTTGTTCTTGTATTGTTTTGTATTTATTATACTTAGATAATACACTTGCATAGCGTGGATTGACTAGATGATCATTTGTGGAAAAGTGTGTAGAAAAGTTTAGTTTTCCCTGTGGGGAAGATTTAACCCGGAAATAGTCGAAAAAAATTATTGGTTGCACTTAGAAGTCGTCGGAAATAATCTATAAATATAAAAAAAAATTAGGTTCCATATGTTTGTGTCCGCAAATCTCGGAAAGTAATCGATGGATTGACTCAAAATTTTTACAGAACATTGGATTTAGGAGAAGAGTGTTTCCATATATAATTGGTAAGCTCTGGCGTTATGAAATTTGTACACAAAATTTACTACAGGTGGTCCGCGAGTGATATGAAAATGTGTGCATTTCATATATTTCAGCGGCAATGAAGAAGGTGGGATTCGCGGGAAGGGTGACGAAGGAAAGGAAGGCGGTGAAGGTGGAAGGGGAACGCAGGATAGGAAGGGGCGCGGGAGGTGTACGGGGACGCATGGGAATGGACATGCAGGGAGAAACAATTTATTTCTTTGATTAGCATTGCAACGCATACCAGCTAGTGAATTATAAAAAACGACCATCATAATTTTTTTATTATTATTTTTTTTAAATTTTGCCCCATTTGGGCTCCATTTTACTAGGTACATTACACGCATAATAAAATAAGGGTATAATATAAAATGTGGAATGCACACACCAGTAATAAAGATAAATATGCGCAGTAACGAAATTCAAGAACTGTTAAAGAATGGTACACAGTTCCGGCGGGAAGGGTCGTTCTACCCTTCCCGGTCTTACGCCGGTCCTACTTAGAATGCCTGGAAAGGTATTGCTGCCAATTTTTTAAATTTAAATGTTGTACACCAATTTCTTTGTAAGGGTTCCAGCTGTATGCATATGTATAAAACATAAAAATTATATATATATATATGAATTTGTGATAAATGTCAAACCCATCGTCTATCCCCCTGCCATTTGTGTGGAAGAATATTTTATCAAAAGAAAACTTACGCGAAGATGCGCAAATTTTTTGTAATGATTTGTATCAAAGTGAAAACTTATTTCGTAATGTAATACGTACATTTTTACACATGAAATGTTACTAAATGGCCCAAAACTGATTTTAACTTCTATTTAAGGAGTCCTGTTACAAAGTAGGCTATACTTTTGGACAATACTTTTATACAATTTGGGAGGTGGGTATAGATACGCCGCCCCGGGAACCATTTATTGGATAACCAACCCCTCTGCCATAGGTCACCCCAAGTGGTTCGCTACGTTTGGTGACTTAGAAGGGGTTCCCGGGTTCATGGGGTGCGGTTTGTCCGAATCTTGGCGGCAAATGCGTCTGCCTACCAACTGCGTGGCAGGTCAGATCGGGAGAGACTGGTTGAGGAAGACTTTTTGACCTCTCCAACAGGACACTCTCGGAACATCACCTTGCACTGCAGTAGGAGAGATAAATTCATATATCCTGGATATATAATTCATATAACTTCTGGACACACTGACCCCCAGATTCCTACCCACTCCTCATACCTTATTCCTTTCCAGTACTTCCTCTCCTTTCTTTCCTAAAAAGACCCTACACGCAGCATCCCCAAAGATGACTTAGGCTCTGGTGGGAAATATTTTCCTCAGGGCCTCCTGTGTGGAGCTAACGTAAAAATAAAGATAAAATAAAAAATAGTTGATGTGGGGTGAGTACTGTATAAAAGATATATCACTTTAAAATAAATTCCATTTTCTCTGATGGGTTCCTTAATGTTTCTTAAAATTTGTGCTTGATTCGTTCTAGAAATTATTCATAAACATTATATAATGGATTCCAAATGGTTGACTTAAATTCTAACTGGATTGTACGTAATATTTATAAAGTTTGAATATTTTTAAATATTGATAAAGAGCTGGGGTGAAGGTTATTCAAGGAACACGCATGGCTCTGAATGCCGAACATTGATATTTAAAACTAGGATAATGAAGTATTATTATTAGTTATATAAGTGAGTTATGGAAATCAGTTGTCATAGGAAAATGAAGGCAGCCAGTTTACGTTTCGCGAATTATTGACGAGGACTTAGAGAGAAGGCTGACGCAGGAATTGACATGGCCCTGAACACCGAACTCCGATATTAAATGAATTAGTAATAGGAATACAAAGTAATATTATTAATCAGTGATCAATGAGGTTCAGAAAGAGTCTGCCATTGTAATGAATTATCTTATCACGTGAAATTAATAAGGGGCCAATATGATTTCCATGTAAAACGTGTATTTTTAAGGCAATTGTAAGAAACGCCATTAGGTACCACTCATCACAAACCAGTGTTCATTTTACGTCATTTAAATTCCGAACATACAAAACATTAAAAACGCTCAATTCAGTTCGACCAATATCGAAGAACATAGTATTTAAAGAGATACATAAAATCTCATCCGAAAATCTCAAAAGAAACCCAAATAATTACACCTCCCGGCTAGTTAGGAAAAGTTAAATTGATAACGTGATCTGTAAACGAATGTTTACAATATCCCGCACCAGCAAATAATGGTACAGCATCTCTGTTGGCGAGGGAGACTATACCGACCTTGGTGGGGGGCTGAGGGCGGGGGCGGGGAAGGGTGACGGGATCAATATCCCCCGACCTCCTTTCCCCTACTCCCTCTCCCAGCGCCGAAAGGAACACGCCCCCGATGGAGGAGTCAGGAGGAAGGAAAATTCTTTATTGCGTACACCGTTTTAAACAAACAGACTTGCAGATTTGTCTAATAACTTAGCAGAAAGTTTCGGAATAAACTATAATCCTGTCAGGAATTAAAACAAACAATGGGCGGCTAGACTTCAAGATGAGAGTGATCATTGCGATTGGAAAACAGGGTGAAAAATAAAATTGAAAATAAATTGACACCTGAACATTTTCAAACACGTTCAAATTTGTTTACCTCATTCCAATGTAATGCAAATATAATAGTCTTTCTTGTATTGTAGAAGCCCCACGCAAATTGCAAGCAAATGCAGTAAATACAAATAAATTGCCGTTGGACTGGGCATATAATCATAATGCCTGAAAAATTACACTCACACGCAAACTTAGCTTTAGCCTCCAAATCTACTGCAAGTGTTTGTTTGTGGCGGGCGGTCAAGGAGACTGGTGGACGGGTTGGCGAAGAGGCGCCATGGATTAGAATTGTATACAAATCTATAGTTTCATTTCGACGTTGATGAAATTTTTCACACTTGATCTTCAATAAAGATGAGCCACAATGTCTACATTAAATTTCGACAGACCACCTCTATCCCATTTTTCCACTCCTTAAAGCAGAATTTTTTACTACTCGGTGAAATTTTGCCCATTTGTCATTTCAAATTAGTGGAAAATTACTTTCTAGTCTGATTTCGAAAAACTTTACCCAAAGCCCGGGAAACGCCGGTGGCTTCAGCTACATATTATTCGTCATTGTAGTTAAGAAGTATGCGGCTTTGTTTTTAATACAAATCAACAGTTTTATTTTGAGATGGATGAAAATTTGCACACTAAACCTTCAAACTAAGAGGAAGGGTCACATTCTATTTGAGATTTCAAGGACCACCCCAAACTCTATTTCCGCCTCTTAAAGAAAAATTTTGATACTGCTCAATGAATTTTTTAACATTTGACATTCAAAATTAGAGGAACATTAAGGTCAAAATCTGATTTCGAATAATTCTGCATTAAAGCCCGGGCGTCGTCGGGGACTTCAGCTATGTATTTTTCTATATGTGTAAAGAAGGGTGACTTAGCGTGGCAGTGGAGCTTTGTTTTTTTTTATGCAAATCCAGTTTTATTCACCGACTGATGAAACTTTGCACACTTAATCTCCGAATGAGGGGAAGGACACTGTTGACAAAAGATTTAAGAAAATCTGAAAGCTCAAAGTTTAAAGCTCAAAGCACAAAGCTCAAAGTTCAAAGCTCAAAGCTCTAAGGCTTAAAGCTCAAAACTAAAGGGCAACCAACATAATTTTCGTGAAATTTTCAACAAAATCATCCATTACCTACTATTTCTTCATTTTCAATTTTATTTTAATTATTTTTGTTGAAATGTAATTGTGTATAATTTTTCGCGTTGAATATAGCAGACTGGATTGCACCGTCAGTCGGGCTTCAGTTCAAGGATATTGAATTATGAAGCGGAAGTGGATGACCGAAAAAGTTAAGGATGCCCGAGGAAGACATGGCACGATCAAGTGAATCAAATGACCGGTTAAAGGTTGGTACCGCGTTTGGGTCCCACCGAGGCGTCGCCTAACTGATTCCTCGGCTGGCAAGTCTTCCGAAACGAAACAAGCAACATATTCTGCTTACTGTGGTGGTAGTAGATTTTAAAATATTGTCGGGTTATTCGTAACCACGGAATGTTTGACTTTCTATAAAAAAAAAAAAAATAATAATAATTACGTGTGTTGAAATGAGGAGTATGCGATGAACCAAAAAAGGGATGTAAGAAGAATATATGGCGTGGAAGTGAATGGTAGAAGTTGAGGTCGCCCGAGGAATACACGAAGCAAATAGATACTGTGGTACAGCGAGGCGTATAAATAAAGCTGAAATAAGCGAAATGGATAAGATTAAGAAATGGAATTTTTTTACATTAGCACCACACAGGAGGTCCCGAGGAAAACGATTTCCCTCAGGGCCTATGTCATCTTAGGGGATGCTGTGTGGAGGGTCTTTTTAAGGGAGGGAAGGATAGCAAGTTCTGGAAGGAAAAATGGGTGAAAATATGAGAGGTGGGTGGGAATCTACCGAACGAAAAAATAGTGTGAGATTATATGACGTGGAAGTGAATGGTAGAAACACGGCATGATGAAGTGAATCAACACCGACAAAAGTGATTTTTTCAATTTATTTATTTATTTCATTTTTATTTAGTAAAATATTTACACATTTATGTACATTATTTATAAAATGTTTTGACTGTCCAACTAGGATGATTCCCGTTTTAGGACAGTCAAATTAGGATAAGTGTGAATATATATGGACCACGATTTATACAAAAAGAGGGAAAATTGAAGAAATGAAAAGAAGAGAAAGAATAAAACATAAAATTGGAAAGTTAAAAGCGTATTAACATTTTACTTTAAAAAAAGGTTTATATGTATAGGTTCTTGAAAAAAGGGTTTAAACATATAGTTCACTTGTGTATGCATGGCATACAACAGTTATTAAAATGATAATAATAATAAATAAAAGGAATAAAAATATTTTTACACTTAAACATAAAGGGAACTGGTGTTTGCATTTCATAATGTAGTCTTATTAATGAGAACTATAAAGAGAACAGAAACAATTAAAAAATAAATAAACAATTAAGGTATGATTATTACTGTTGTATGCTTTGCATAGTTATCAAAATAATAATAAAATAAGTTTACTTATAAATTATTGATAATATTTTCATTTCCATCTTAAAACTACACCTACTTTACTAGAATTCACAACCTCAAAACTTTACTCCAAACCAATCATAATCTCGAGCAACGCCGGGTTCACTTTAACCACTTATAAATTTAAAGAAAATTGTCCGTGGCGGACGGCGTTTGTTTGATTTTTATACAAATTTACAGTTTTATTCCGAGATGGATGAAATTTTGCACACTTCACCTTCAAAGCAAGAGGAACGTCACGATCTAAGTCTGATTTTGAAAAACTCTGTGTAAAGCCGGAGGGACGCCGGGGAGTTCAGCTATTAACAAATAATAATATATTATAAACAATAACGCCTAGGAACAAGCAGATAATGAGCCCAACTGAAGCGTTATGAGACGTGATCATTTGAAATAAAAAAGGGAGAAGCGGAAAACTGTAAAAGAGGTATATTTAGGTTTTCAACCGCTAAATTATCCACAATCATGAGAAACAATAATTCATCTAGTTTAGTTGCAATCAATTAAAAATGAGCTGCCTTAAAAGAAAATTACATAAACAATTACTTAGAAACAATCAGCTACTCATGTCTATGTGATGTTATGGCTCAGAGGTGAAGAAAAGAGAAAGCATTCCCAAAATGAAAAAGGAATTTCCATCATTTATACATGGCTATTTCCGAAGAAGCAGTTTGGAGGTTGTTGTGCAGCACAATTCGAGGGAATGGCGGACGCGGGGGCTGTAAAGGTAAATGTTTAAAGTGGGGCGATAACATAGCTGACTGCGGGATCCAGTACCTTACCGGGGAGTACGTGCCCACATTAGCCGAATAGTCGGGCCAAACAAACCCTCGATGGGAGAGCCGTTAGGGAGTAGGAGAACCTCTGCTCAGCAGAAAGAGCGATACTTAAATAAGCTTAATTCCAATTCCTAATTATACATTGATATTCTTAAACATTTCATAACTATAGACTATGTTAGACAATAATTGATGTTTAAAACTCGTGATCGAAAATAAGTAATTCGAAAAATTGAAATAATATTCAGAATTGCAAGGATTAGAAAATATCATATATTGACACAGCGGGGATTTCATTCGTTAAGGGGGCACTGTGCGTGGGTGGTAAAAGGGTGTATTTTTCGTAATTATTTTCTAGCAAACGATGAATGGAATTTTTTAAATTAAAACTCATAGTCAATATATACATACTGAAGACTGTATATAAGTTTTTGTACAGTACGGTTTGCGATGTACGCCGCTTTCAACAGTGAATTCTGACACTTGAATTTTGATATCTAGAAAGAAAAAAAAATAGCGGACCAGCGAATTTTATATCCGTTTTTTGAAAAATTTTCATCTTTCATTAAAAAAAATAGAAGGGGGCCCTTTATAAAAAAAAAATCCTTACGTGACGCCATAAAGACTGGATTTTTAACCAGTTAAAGACTTGGTCCGTGTAAATCGAATGTATAGTTTTTTTTAATGTGCTGTCAATCGGGTTGAAAAAAGTAGTTTCGAGAAAAACGCGTTCAAACTTTTGCTGAAGGATAATTCAACATACAAAGTATTTCAAACGGTTTCACATAGAATGCTGTATCACAATCAATTTTATGAATTTCTTAAAAAAAAATTGTTATTACTCAATTAGAGATGCATCTTTCAGAAAATGAAATTTAAAAAAAAAAACGACAAAAAAAATTTGGCCAGAGTGGTCTGGTGCCTTAAACGGCATCTGCTCTAAACCTAGAGGTAATTCAGACCCGCTGTGGATGAATAAAACCTAGATTTATTATTATAAAAACGAAAATTATTTAGCAACTAACGACAAATTAAGAAGGACGATTTTCTTTTGCTTGACTCCCAAAAAAGGAAACACGACGGGAAAGTTATAAACTTTTGCCTAAATAAGTTATCACAAGGACAAACACTGGGAAACATTAAAGAGATTTTGTGGGCTTTATAAATTTCTACATAGAAAAAGACTTCAGAATATAAGCTTTAAGGGAAGTTCTTGTTTCAAACTTTTAACAAAAATGGTATCCTGGTTAGTAATAGATATTGCTTCAGTATATTTTTGCTCACCTTCATATAAATTACTTATATGTATCTCCTACTTTATATTTAATCTAAAATTTATTTAATAAAGTTTATTATTATTACATGGTATTTTATACCGCAAAACCTTTATTGATTTGCCCAACTTTAGGGCATTTTACTTCTTACCACATTCTAATATGGATTTTGACGCTCCGTCACTCAAAACCGATAACTGGCAGTTTGGCGGAACCTTTTATACCCACAGTAATACATTACTGATTTTGAGTCGGTTACAATAAGAAGGCGCTTATCGACACAGCCTTTGTTTGGAAACTCTTTGAGCTATTGATCAAGTAGGTGCTGGGCCACGTTATCAGTAGCTTCAGGAGTTCACTGCTAGTTAACCTACTTCTTGGGGTATGCGAGATTACTTGAAAAAAAAACACAAAGTAAAAGGATTCAGATGAGAATTAAGAGAAACATTATGGGAAAATCTTCTGCTTTACATGGATCTATTTAAATAAATTGGTTGATAAACTAACTAACCATCACGCATTTTCATAGGAAGAGAGAACGGACCGCCATACAACTCGGTATTGGCACACACTCTTCGCCTCATTCACATTCATGCATCGGTGTCCTCAGTTTTAGAAAATGTGGGAAAAATATGAAATCTCAACTGGGCGTTTATCGGAAAACAATTCGAATAAATATTTTTAAAAAATATTGCCTACATCGGAATCATCATTTCTTTCATATGGTATTACGGTGTAGTGTGAATAGAGAAATATGTTCAACGGAAAAAAATTTGAGTCATCAACTTATTTTAAACTTTTACAAAGTTGAGTTTATTGAAATGTTCTAAAAGTTCAATTGAAGCATAATTTAACCCTCATTTGTTCGGTTTTCGGAAGAACTCGTGTAGGTCTCATAGAAATCGTTGTATCTTCCTTACTATCATAATGAAAGAAAAAATACCACGCATTACATTAAAATTCAAAAACTAACCACAAAATAAGTAAAATGTACACTTTTATGAAACCAAAGTTACGAATTTTTTTAAATATTTTTTTTACATTAACTCCACACAGGAGGCCCCGATGAAAATAATTTCCCTCAGGGCCTATGTCATCTGTGCTGTTTTTGAGGAGAGGAAGGAGTGAACATGGGTCTTGAAGAGACTCATGTTGTAGGAGGGAAGAAACACAGAGGCCGGCAAATCGTTCCACAGTCGAGCTGTTGAACTAAATAACGAGTCGTAGAAACGATCCGTTCTCATGTGATTAATGTCAACCGTGTACAAATGTTGGGCGCGTGTTTCCCGACTATGCACCGGTGCCGAGGGTCGATGACGCTAGTTCCTCGGAGCATCTTCCATTGTAATACTGGTAGAACAAGGAATAGCAATTTGAAATAAATTTATGAAACTTTGGGAATTTTTTAATTAATTATTTTTACATGGAACAACAAAAAAGTGAGGTGACGTTTATAATACATTTGTCTAACAAAATTTGAATGTGTTTTTATTTTTTCGTTATCAGTAATTTTAGTTAGAAAAAAACGTAGGGTGAGCCATTTTTTAAACTTTTTTATGTTTCCGAGCAAAATTTTTATATTTCAAAAATGATCTATGTATTTCGATTTATAAAATTTGAAAGCGTATTTAATCACCTTTCAAAAACAGTTTTTAGTTTACAGACACGTTCAAAAGTATTCCATTTATTTGGATTTTATTGTAAAGCGGCAATACTTTGACCCTCTAACATAGGACGGTCGAGGCCTGAGGTGTTAATGTTAAAATATTTGCCAAAATACAAATACGATAAATAAAGAAATTACTGAATACATTTAAATTGTTGAAGTAACCTATTTCTTTCTGTACATCATAAATTTTGAACGCGGGTATTAAAAAATATGTATAATCTGAAAACGAATTCATAAATCGTTATGCTTTGCGAAAACTTGCCCAAAAATGTGAACAGAAATATTAAAATGAGGGTTGGTATGTTAAAATGATAATAATTTTCCGTTGAGCTAGTTATTAGGCATTATAGCGCATAAAATAAATGCCAAAAGCGGTAATACGCAGTAGCGAACAGCATCCTTGATCCACTTGGCTAAACTCGCTTTTGGACCACCCCCAAAAATGCTAAAACCTTGACACGGCAGAGCACCGCGTCGGGAGATGGATCCGTTTCATAATATAATGTTACGTAAGATCTGTACTCGAGATGCAGGCGGCTCGGCACGTTACGGTGCATTGCGGGCCAAGCCAGACACCAAACAGCCGTGCATTAGAGTACATTTCAATAGGGACCTGAAAATTTCGTTATTATTCGGCTAAAAAGTGTAATTTTTGGCGAAATTTTCGTTTTTTTTTTTTTGGGAAACCGCGTTACTTTTTTGACGGAATTTTTGAGAAAAGTGATAGTTTTTTGCAATAAAGTGATTTCATGTTAACTTTTTGGAATTTTTCAGCAAAACGTGAAGGAACGCCGATTTTTTGGTTGTTTTTGTTTATAATTATCTAAAAATGAATGGGCGTTTTCTACATTAAGTTTGTTGTGTTCCATGTTATGGCTATTCAAGCTTGTCAAAACCAGAAAATTTAGAATGTATAACATTTTTTTATTTATTTATTTTTTCATTAAAGATTTTTTTGTACAAAATATAATAAACATAATTGATAACAGTATGATAATTAATAAATAATTCATATAAACATTTATCGTCCTAATTTTGTAACTATATATATATTTTTTAAAAGATGTACTCCCATAACAAGCTATGCTTGAGTGTATGACGTTACTATGCATACATCATTACTTTCTTATTTTAAAATACAAGAAAATCGCTAGCAAAACACGAAAAATGGTAAAATTCGCGTTAATCGTGTAAAAATTGCGAATTTTGCGCAAACGCAAAATTTTGAAGCATCTACAATATCACACACGCCAAAATATTATTCAGTAGTAGTAAACGTAGAAAATAATTACTGTTAGGCTTACTAAAAGTTTAAAAAGGTTTTAAAATCACGACTAAAAGAGCTTTATTTATTTTCGCATTTTCGTAAAAAGCAGTTACATTGTGGTTTGCTACATTTACGGGTAACTTTGTTTCAAACAAGTAAATTTATTTACACTGCCGACCGATTCCGGAAAAACCCTTCCTACAGGACAAAAGTTATACTATAATCGTATATAACTCTTTTTTACTTCTTATACTTCTGCGTCCATCAGCAATGTGGTGTGAAAAACGCTTATTATCACTTCACGGAATCATCTAGCAACAATGTTCTCACAAAAACATTTTTATATATATTGAATAACTGGATGAGTAAAATCAAAACGTAAAATTTAATCGTTGAAGACAAAATTAGTGACTCTCAAACCAAAATTTGAAACGCAGAAAAAGATTCCTAGATGGGACTGAACATTTTTCTGATTTTTCAGTGTCAAATTTTCGTTTGAGTCGCTAAATGTTTGTCTTCAATGATTATACATTACATTTATTTATTTACGCCCTCATACCTTTTTTCTCCCTAAAACTTCCTCTCCCTTTCCCTAAAAAGACCCTCCACACGCATCGTAGGCCTGAGGTGCCCAGCGCGACCTTCAATGCTAGATGGTATAAACTGACTATTCATGAGCTTACATATCTCTGGAATATGAATCACATATTAAGGAGAACATCAGCAGGCTCGATTTCATTATAATATTGCTTACTAGCAGCACAGGGCTCTTATTTTCCTACATCAAAGGCGTTAACCCATCAATATTTCCTACGGTGCATTGTCGGCAGTTTAGCCGTATATCGTCTGTATGCTTTATTAGTTAGGTAGGTACTGGTAGATCAGTGGTTCTTATCCAGGGCCACGAAATAAGAATGGAAGAAAAAGAAGCAGTAAGTAATATTATTCAAAATAATAAATTTCTATGCCATCGCTTTTTTATTACTTTTCTTTGTATTCACTTTTATATTGCTGCATTAATGTGGTACTGAATTATAAATAACCATAAATATTTAAAACTTAAATTTGGGCTTAAAAACATTAAAAGGATACTTTGCTTCGTAAGCTTGTTCTTAGAATAAAATAAAGATCGTTAGCAATTTGCTTTTTAGCAACTTTAGAAAGATTCCAAAGTTGCTGAAGAGCAAATGTTTGCTTTTACTGGCTAATTTGGGTACAAAATGACAATATTAGTGTATATGAGTAATTTAACTGATGTACAATAGCAGCATCGGTGACGATGCAATTTCGATTCAGCAATACTCAAATTATCTCTGCTTAGTCGCCGTGTTGTTGCATTTCGAAAGCTTCGAAAATGAATCATTAACAGACATGTAAACGTACATAATATTTGTACGTGATGCTAAATTGTAGCCGGTTTGGATGCATTCCATGCTAATAATGTACGCAGACTTTTATTATTGCATAGAATCGGCCTGCCAAGCAGTTTCAATTTACTTTTGATCAAATTTAACAAACACACTAAAATCAGAACGACGCGACACTTAAAATGTTCGCCTGTTTAATATGCTTTTGTACGAAGCCGGGTTATAAAATTGATATAATGACGTATAAGACATATATTCTTCTCATTCATTGCCAGGGAGACTTAGATTTTCCGAAACAAAAGGAAAAGTAGGCCACGGATTAAAAATGTTCAACACCAATGGTTTACACAGTATAACTACTATAGGGTAGCCAAAATGTCCATTTAAAGAAAATCGCACAATTGTTGAATTTATTGAATTTACCAGGTAATGTGAATGGTTGAGATTACTTTAGACCAGTGATTCCCAAAGTGGTCCATGGGAGACCCGACGGGGGTCCACGTAGGCGCGATAAAGAAATGGGGGTTCACAAGTTGTAAGTGGGGGTTCACGAACTGGTTTCGATTGAGACCCATCCCGTGCCCCACATCCCATCCCACCCCCCGTCTCATATCCCATTACACCTCCTCCATGAAAGAGCAACTGACGTACAGCGCAGACTTTGTACCGGTTGTGCAAGGGGGGCGTACTGGGAACATACCCCCTCCCCATGTCCCATATCCCAATTCGCCCCCTCCGTCGTGGCAAATATAATCTCATTCTCGGTCCATTTTGCCACCGTTTGAAGAAGTTGTAGATCCGGTAGTGCTCCGTTGTGACAGGCCATTCAATATTCAGTACAACGCGTGTCGAGTTTTGTGAATATGGTAGAAATGTTCCAGCAGGGGGTCCACCGTGACCAGTAAAATTTTGAAAGTGGTCTATGAGAAAAAAAGGTTAAGGAACCTCTGCTCTAGACCTAAATGTTTACTCTTTCCTCTCGTTAAAAAAGATTTTAAAAATTCTACCACGGTTTTCTCACCGTAATATTAATCGCAGCACAGCACATTATTTGTCATGTCAAAATATGCGATTGTCAAAAATGAGTTGCTGACGCGGAATCGAATCCAAATGGCTGTCGACAATTTAAAAAATAGTAATTTTGACCACCCGTTTCATCGTTAGACACACCTGCAAAGTGCATACTACACACAACACAACTACATACGTCTAACTAACCAGAAGCTGCTCTGCCAACACTCGGCTCACAAAGGGTACTTTCAGTTTTAATTAAATTTCATTTTAAAAACTTTATCGAGCCGGTTCTGGGAAACCGACTGCGAGGAACGAGTATGTAATCCACGGCTTTAAACACGTGTAAGCAGAAGATTCGCTCGAGAACTTCAAGTAGCTCTACTAAAGACCAGGGTAACCAAAACTCTAATAGTTTTCTCTAAGTAATTTAAGAGGATTTTCATTAAGAAGTTAGGAGTATAAATTGTATCGACATATGAAAATAATTAGACAGCGAGTTTACTTAAATCTTACGTGAAAGACAAGAGCACAAGTAATAATTTAAATTATTTAATGTCACTATATAGTTAATAAAATTACACAGTTCCACGAATTGTGAGGAATACCAGGGGTCAATGGAACGTAAAAGAAAGAGAGATAATAACGGAGCTCCATGACCATCAGACGCAGTTAGTTGGTTGATAATCTAATACCCAGATGAAGTTTAAGTGAGTGCTTTATTTCACATTATTCTGCATTATTCCAACTGAAACAGAATGGCTGAGAAGGCCAGTGCAACTACCGCAAAAACTGGTGTCGCGATCGTAAACATTCAGTTAGTTCCATATTCTTGAAATATTTTTTATGAACTGGTAAAATCCAAGTTTTTTACCTTGGCACACCTGTGCTTGCGCCGCCATTTGAAAAAATCAACCGAAATCGCGGCAAAATCTCGTTTTTCCCAAATATCTCATTTCCAATACAAATTTTGGCTAAAGTAGCTTTACACATTTAGCAGAAAATAAAATTTGCTACAACTGTTTATATTTTCAATCTTCTTCTATCTCTAATAGGTACCAAGATATACACACCGGAAAAGTACGTACAATGTTTGAAAAAACAAGTTAATTGCAGGACTAGGTTCGGTTTTTCGTTTCCAGCGCAATTTTACAAAAATATATTATACAGATACCAATTTTGTAGGGCATAAAATTTCATAAAATTCGTAAGTGTTTTACGTTTCTAATAGTTTTTTTTACTGATATAAAGTATAAACAATGACTGGGTAGGTATCCACAGAACATCAGATTTAGAGATCCCTGTTAATTATCGCATTATTTTGCGTTTGCAAAGTCATTTCTCACATGGCTGAAAAAATGGGGAAATTTGCCATCTAAAGTTGTCAATCTGAACTATGGAGACGTACACTTAAAACGTAAGGATGCTGTGGTTTCTCTTGCGGCAGTGACAAGCAATGTCAAAAATCATGATTTGACTTGAAGATTTGACAGAACCATTGATGATCTTTCATTATATGTCATTGCCAAAAAGTGAACTGGAGGAATATTTCCAGCATGTCCAATTGTCTCTTTTCTCAGACGAAGGAAGGCGCAAGGGAACGAAGGTATTTTTTTATTAATTTTTTAGATCTTTACCAGTTGACACAGAACTTGAAGCCAGTAAATGAAGTGGATGGGGGTTATGTGGACGTGCTCAACATTGTAGGTATATACAAAATCATGCAGTAGTGGTCTTCGATGGATACCCAGAATCGGTAGAAAATAAAAGTACTAAGAAAAGAGCACGGCGTGCCAGAGTCATAAATTTGGCTGGAGTTTTGTTTTTTTGAAAGCATTGTACCCACAGAAAAAGTTTTTGGGAAATGAGAAGACAAGTCTCGTTTATATTTCCCTTTTCAGAATCGCATTTGAACGATCGCACATAGTAACATTATAAGCTGAAGAGGATGCTGATGTTTTCATACAGACCACAGCAAACTCGTGGTCTCCCTCAACATGATGCAGTCATAATCATTGGTGAGGATAACGACCTAGTGGTACTTCTAGTTCTGTCTCTTCCCAACGTATATTACCAAAAAATTGGTAAAGGCAAATCACCTAATTCCAACAAATTTTCTAATCGAATTGAAAAAAACAACTGATACTCCGTTCTTCAGTCAAGGTAAATACGAATTTTGTAATATTCATTTCAAGAACCCCTCGGTGAATGAACTTGTTCGCATATCTCAAAATCCAAAAGCAAAGTGAGAATCAGTAATTGGCAACAGAACATTTTGCACTTTTGTATGACGGCAATGAGAAATCAAATTTAGAAAATTAAAGATCTACTCTTTATGTCAGAGGGGTGAAAAATAACAAATTTAATTTATCCAGACTTCCACCCACGAAATATGCAGTTCAGCAATACGCTTCAGGAACATACTTGCAAGGGCAGGCTTGGCTTGATCACGATAAAAATCCAACTGGATGGGGGTGTTACTAACTCTAGTACCAATATTGAAGGAGGCTGTACCCCAGGCCTTGTTGAACTTTATTAACTTTATATCCTGCCGATGCAAAAAATTCAGTGGACAGTGAGTGAACTTGCAGAAAGTCGGGATTGATATGCTCCCTACTATGCCTTCACTGCAACGGCAACTCGTGCGATAATGCTTTTGAAGCCTTCGTTGATGATTATTGGTTGAGGAATTTTGCCATTATATCAACAATAATTCTTACTTTGTATTATAAGCGAACAAGAAACAAACAGCCAATGCAAACACCGTGCGAAATTTTAAGACAAAACGTCGGTTGTGAAATAACGCCTGCAACATCCCTGGCGTAGGTTGCGAGAAAGACAGGGGGGTGGCTTAGGGGGCGGTTTAGAGATGTTTTCCGGGGACGAGGCTTCTCGGGCTCGGGGGTGGGAGCGCCGGGGCCTTGGAGACTCTCAACGAGCACACTCCGTAGCTTCGGATAAACAACGAGTATCAATAGGCACTCGCAGGCTGCATGTGCCGTACAGACGACAGCCGAGCCAAATTACTTTGCATACGGTAAATGGCTTCAGATGGAAATATTCAGCTAACAACGCGATTGTTTAGTTTCAAAACACGTGTTTCGTGCAAGAGGAAAATAAAATACGCTTATACAATTCACCCCTACCAATGATAGATTATATTGATTATTGGAGGAGAGTTGAGACTTACCTATATAGCAGAAAAACTATGTTTTATTCGAAATATTCAAAAAATCTTCAACGGTGAGCTATCGTGGGATAGAATTTGCAGATTTATCTGTCTGGGATGATTACATCAATGAATATCAGCTTGCAACGTGATTTAGGTACGTCACGAGCTTAGAACTACTCACCATCCGTCGTAAAAAAAAGACAGGACCCCATATTGTTTGTTCTAAATAAATAAATAGATAAACCGAGAAGAAAGAATATTTAGAAAAGAGTGTTGAAATACTGGCAAATTCGGGTGCCTTGTGGGCGTGGTTCATGATTATATGCCCAATTTGGGCCTATATTTCCATACAACATTGGGTTTTACCATGATTACGAAATTCAAATGGAATAACGATATACAAATTTAGGTAAGTGTAAGAGAGAGACAGACCGCGTGCTAAATGGTATAGAACTAAATCAGTGGACATTCGAAAGGCACTTCTAGTGTTACATTCTTTATTCTAAGGTCGGGTATCTACTACTCGTAAATAAAAGCTTTTTCCAGGATTTCAAGAGATTTAGTCGAAATTTAGGTGTTTCTCGAACTCATTTATTGTCAGTATGTAAAAAACAATTCTCCTAATTTAACACAATTCCCCTCGATGTGAAATTATAATGCTGACCGCCGTCTTCTCTTGCGCAAGAGAATCCTCATTGCCTGGTGGCGTGCGGAAAATCGTTCCACGGATTGTACCGCCATTTTCACAAAGCTGATTTTGATTAGCGGGGAACAAACATCGTTAGGGTTGCGATAACAAAAGCACAATGCCGTAATTGGGATGCATACCAGTTCATATCAACGAGAATTCATTTCACCGTAAATGGCACATTCCAGCAGCATTCATCGCTGGACCAAAGCCAATAGATAAAGAACCAAATTTGAAAACGTGTACACAACAAAACGGGAAAAAAACATTCCTCCACCTCCCTTTTTGATAAAATGATTAAGCCGTGACGTTATGTTATTTTTGTACGTGGCGGACCGCAAAGTCCCTGGTTTGTAAGCGCCGGAAAAATAGGATTAACCAAGGCGTGAAAGGGGCGCTCGGCAATGTATGCGGGTGAATCGAGGGGGGATGATAGACGAGCGATAACGAAACGTTGACATTTCTGACAAATCAAGACGAAATAATGCCCATTGTGGCCACGTGAAATGCAATGCTAATAATGGCTTAAAAGAAACGGCACGTGTCAATCATCTAAATTGGTCGCCAGCAGTTAGGTGACTGATTATGGGCTTTTGTCAATAATAGTGTAGTCAAATTGTCTACTGGCTTCAAATGAATCTGAAAAAATATGCAGATTTATTATTTTTACTTTTTTATGTGAATATCGCAAAAGAGTCCCGACTTGCACCCAACCGCTTGGAATCAATGAAACTATGGTGTCCGCATTCGGGACATGTTGTGTGTGAAGATAAGTGAGGGGGGAGGAGATGGGGAAGAGGAAGGTGGGGCTATTCAGTTCTAGTCACCAAAGACGGCTAAAGCCATTTAAAGCAACGTTTCAATTCTGAATTGTGATCTTACACCAGTGCGATACTGAGAGTATCTTCCGCGGAACGTGCCGTGAAAGTTCTGTGGAACGTGCAGCAAATATACCTTATATTATTTTAAATGATTAAATTGTAAAAAAACACAAATCAAAATCAAATTAAATTTTCTTGTGCTCGCGGGATTTGAACCCGGGTCGGTAGTCGGGAGTCTTGCCGCCCGACCACGGAAGTCTTTACTGTATTATCAATGTTATCGGTTGTTGTAGAATAATATTATATCACAAATATTTAGTTTTAATGCAAATATTTGGTTTTAATGTCTACTACTATGAAACGTGTAGACATAGTTTAGGGGCCGACCAGTTTTCGCTTGAAACAAAATAACTATCTTTAATTGTTTTTCATTTCATGTAAGATGTAAGTAATAAGTAATAAGTTAAATAAGTAATAAGTTAAATTGTGCTATAGTTCAGGGATGAATCCAAAAATGTTTTCTGGAAATTTGTATTTCGTTCAAAACTTAAGTGGCGTAAACGATTCCGTATACGAGAAATGGAAGCTTCCCTCTTTTCATAATATCGCCGCTACTCCATAAAAAAGTAACAGAAGGAAACATAAAAGTATGAAGCTACAAATGAGCTAATTACGTCCCATTCAAAGAACTAAACGTGCGAGCTTTTGAGTACAGCCATCTTCAATTCAATTTCGAAAACTTAAACAGTCTAAAGAAATTTAAAAAACATGCCAACTTTCAATGAATGGACGCAGGCAAGCGAGTATAAAATAAGTTTATTTAAACATTTTTTCGCAATTAGTTTTCTTTCTTTTTCGCCTTTTGCTCAACAAAACAGCAAGAAACGTAAGCTAGCGAGCGAGACAACAAGAAACAACCTAAAAAGAAAAGGTAGGGTTGATACATATTTTAACATCATGGCAGCGAGGAATCTATCTATCTATAAAGATTCTGGATAGCCCCAAGGATTCTTGTTAGTCTTCTGTTGAAGGTTTACAAAAAAAGCAGACTTCCAGCTGGAAATTGGAAATCCAAAGCATCGTTTGTTATTTTTTTTATAGTGTCAAATAATTATCGTTCGTAGTGCATACCTCATTTGGCGTGGAAAATCGACGAGCAATGAATTTCAATTCCTTACCTGCAACAAAGAGAAAAAACATCCGTTAGTCAAAGTATTCGAATAAATTACAAGTTGCGCTGAAAATATTTCACGAAATATGTGCACTGAAAATGCAAATAGCTCCAGCTAAATATGCTAATTTAAATTCACAATCTCGCTTCAGGTGGAAAAGGCTGGCGAAGCCAAGAACATACCTTTTCAACGGGGTTGGAGAACTGGTCTTTTAGGCAACATTTACCCCTTTGTGTATCACGATGCAAAAGTAAAAGGTGGAACTTAGATTTGGTTACAGATTTCAACAGAAGTGGGATAAAAGGAGTATTTAACCATGCGGAAAATGGTTCAACTCTTAGGGAAAATGTTGTTTAACTTAATAAATTTACAGCTTAACATGTTGATTCACTATCAGGATTACATCAGGCATGCATCGGAAAGATCCAACTGAAAAACTGACTGAAGAAATATTCAACTGAAATATTTTTACAAAAAGACAATGACGTCAGGGCGAACTCTATAATAAAACCTTCCAGGGCTAGAGAGATATTTTAAGTGTCCTTTCGATGCTATGCCTGCCATGTACCTTCGGCCCCTTTAAGCAAGTTAAAACACAATTCCACTGTAAAATCATTAAAATTTCTAAAAATAAAGAATGTAAACAGCGATAATCACATGAAATGTTTTTTTTCTGTGTTGAAGGGGGGTGGGTGGGAGGAGAAATAACTCGTTATGAGTTCGAGAAGTATGCGAAGTCACCCCTGTCAAAATATTTAATAAAGTGGAATTTTATTGAAACAAAAAGACAATGACGTCAGGGCGAACTCTATAATAAAACCTTCCAGGGCTAGAGAGATATTTTAAGTGTCCTTTCGATGCTATGCCTGCCATGTACCTTCGGCCCCTTTAAGCAAGTTAAAACACAATTCCACTGTAAAATCATTAAAATTTCTAAAAATAAAGAATGTAAACAGCGATAATCACATGAAATGTTTTTTTTCTGTGTTGAAGGGGGGTGGGTGGGAGGAGAAATAACTCGTTATGAGTTCGAGAAGTATGCGAAGTCACCCCTGTCAAAATATTTAATAAAGTGGAATTTTATTGAAACAAAAGGACATATTTATGACATGATTCAGCATTTGAAAAACAAAGCAAAGACAAAGGGATGCGTCAACTCATTTCGGTAGAGCTTGTTGTGACACATCCACTTGTTCCTTTCGCACACAGCTTTATTCGTAAAATTATACGCCCATTTGGACTTTTACATATTTTAAAATGAAACATAATAATAATAGTAAGCAAAGAGTACAAGAGTAGCTTATACAAACAGAACCAATGAATGATATTGGAGAAACGTTAAACGTCGGAAAAGACAAGCAAGCACAAAGAGTACGACTGAGTCGATAAAAATAATTCGGCGTCAAGGAATGAATGAATATTAAAATAAATAAATAATTGATTCATGTTTTACACTATTAATAAATAATTATATAAAATGCCTATACTTAAACGTTTAAAGTTTATCCTTTAATTTATATAAATACGTTTGACAACGTAACACACCACTACATAAGGTATTTAATTATTTTCTGGATATCGACAGTTTTTCAGTTTGTACATGTTTGTATAGCCAAAATAAAACCAATTATGGTTTTCCTCCTTGTAACTTTACCTCTGATTAAAGAGCAAAAAATTATAAATAATAAAATTTATAATAAAAGAATATGAAACCAAAAATTATACAAAACAAAGGATTGTATAAAACTAAAATTTACATAAAACATAAAAATATCAATACATTGGTATCCATAAAAAGCCAGGTTGTGCATATCAATCAATCAAATCAATCAAAAATCAAAATAAATAAATGTAATGCGAAATATGGTGTTTTTGGTTTGAAATTTTGATCGCTTAGAAATATTTTAGATGCTTTCATTAAATACTGAGAGAAGAACACATCATGGTCTTTGAAATAATCCAGCATTTTTGTATGTTTTTTTATTTATGTTTTAAGTCCAAAAAAATATAAGTATCTGGCCTATAACACTGATCTAAAGTTTAAAATCTCTTACTTACGAACCCCTTTTACGAAAGTTATGGTTTTACTGTATAATTGGAAAATAATTTTTTTTTAATGAAAATGACAATACACGTATTTTGGCCATGTTTTATTCTTGAACAATTCAAAACAGGCGGCTGGTGTGAAGCTGGAATCTAAACTTTAACGCCATCTACATAAGGAGTATTATTGTCAGCGGCCTGATCCCGAATTTTACATTACGTGGTTCCCTTGGTGCATCTCCCCGGATCCGAGCCGCGGATTAGCTTTGCTCACACAGCTCTTAACAAATACCCACTATCATGGGTGATGCATTACTGATAACTAAGGCAGTGGGGATAAAAGAGAAAAATTCTTTCAATTAAAGCCAATAAGACTAATTTTTAAAATATGTATTTATCCGAGACACTATCTAGGTTACAAACCAGTTCTTCCAAAGATTGTTTCCAATGAAAAAGGTAGTCGACAATAATGTGGAAAATAAAATCAGTCGAAGATAATATTGTTAATTCTGAAATTTGAAATATAAGATTGACAAATATGACGGTTTGATAAGAGATGAGAGGTTCTGGGTTCGACCATTACCTTTTTATTTTTCTGTGTCTTGTTCTCTTTCATATTATCGTTTAGATTATTAGTGTTATTTTCTTCTTCAATTAAAAATATTCATCGTTTCGTGAATGATGTATTACGTTGATGGGAATAACCTTCAAGGGTTATAAAAAGAGAATTGTTCTAATAAAAAAATATATTTTAAAGCTTCCATTGTGATAATTCTATATTATACTAGAAGAAACAATCAAAGTTTGCAATTACGTTCGGATTAAATTTTTGATCAATTGCAGTAGAAGGAATGGAAAATTAAGCTTACTTCAGGCAAACAGACAGGTCCAGAAAAACACTTCGTTAGTGTATCTTTTCAAATATGAAAATATGTAGGTATATTGAATCTACGAGGAGTCTGATGGCAAATAGGCGTATGTTTTTTTGTGATCTTTTCGAATGTCAGTGAATTTCTCGCTGTGCCGATATTTTAAACTGTGACACCATCTTTAAACCGTTAAAAAATATTCACGGTGTAACGTGGCGCGCGCTCCAATTGAATGGCCTAAATTTCAATACTCTCGGGGATAAAATATCTTGTGAAGAAAGGGATTTTTTTTACAGTTAATACCGCACAAGAGTCCCAACTGCTCCCGTCTGGAGCCAGTGAGACTATAGCATCCCCAATTGGGGTATGTTGTGAGGCTGAAGGTAGTGGGGAGGGGAAGGAGATAGGGAAGAGGAAGGTGGGGAAGTACCTGGCTATTCAGATCTGGTCACTAAACACGGCTAAAGCCATTTCAAGCAACGTTTCAATTCTGAATGGTGGTCTTACACCAGGGCGATACTGATAGTATCTTCCACTCTGGAACGTGCCGCAAATATACTATATATTATTTTAAATGAATAAATTGTGAAATAACACAAATTAATCAAATAAAATTTTATTTGCGCACGCCGGGTTCGAACCCGCGACCTTCGGATTGTGAGTCGAGAGTCTTGCCTCGGGACCACGGAGGCCGTCAAAGGAAATTAATATCAAATTGAACAGTCTTCTCTATCTTATGCGACAAATAAAAGATAGACTCGATTATATAAGATGGCGCAAAAATCCTCGCCTGGTTTTCTAAGGCAGTAACGTTAGTAAATAAAAATAACTGGTTAGACACAATGGGGTATTTTCACAAACTACGAATACCGTTAAAAATATGTGGAGGATTGATTTAAAGTTTATTGATTTGAAAAAAAAAAACCGCACATTCCGAAACGTTTTACAACTGGCTACAACGTCAATGTAACGTGGAAACCGCCTGGTAAGACGACTGTCACCAACGTTGCGCGGCGTGGTGTCAACGCAGCCGAATTCACGAATAAAAACGAACATGTTGTATTGGAGGAAAATTGAAAAAGGCACATTTTAAATTGCTTTACAAGATTTATTCGTCATTATAAAATCAAAATAAAATACTTTCACTATCGTAATTTTATCGAAAATAAAAAACAGTGAAAATAACCTGTTTCTTTTCCGTTCTTGAGTACAGCGATTCATGGTTTGTCGGCGTGTATTCACAATTATTAAAGCCATGATGACACAAGACGTCATTTGTAAAAATGAGAGAATCTCCCGACAGGGAGATGACTTTCATCACCACCCCGGGTCCAATATTTCGGTAGTGACTGAATTAAATTTTTTTTTTTTTTTTTACAGTTAATACCGCACAAGAGTCCCAACTGCTCCCGTCTGGAGCCAGTGCGACTATGGCATCCCCAATCGGGGTATGTTGTGAGGCTGAAGGTAGTGGGGAGGGGAAGGAGATAGGGAAGAGGAAGGTGGGGAAGTACCTGGCTATTCAGATCTGGTCACTAAACACGGCTAAAGCCATTTCAAGCAACGTTTCAATTCTGAATGGTGGTCTTACACCAGGGCGATACTGATAGTATCTTCCACTCTGGTACAGAAAAAATACAGAAAAAATGGAGCAATTTCTGCTAGCAGACAGGAGGGTTAGGAGGATAGACAAGTTAATATTAGAACAGAAAGAGTTGAGAGAGACATCGTCCATAATCATTTAAACATGAACAAGGTGTAAATTCGTTGTTGCTTAGAAAGTAAACGTTATTTGGTCGACAGCGGCGAGTGGAAATTCCAGGGAAGAGCTAAGTGAGGAGAATGGAGACGAGATCCGAGTCGAATTTTAACCTGTGATGAAATGTGGATCCACCGATACGACACGGAGTCTATAAGAATCTAGGCTGAGGGTAGAATAGGGAAAAGCTTTAAAGAAACTCAAAGCTCAACCATTACTACCAAGATTATGATCTCAATCTTTTGGGACAGTAAAGAGTTCTGAAGATAAAACTACCTACCAAAAAGAACTAAGATAACTACTACGCGAAACGTATTGCCAAGCAGAAGCATAACCAAGAGAAGTTGAGGCGTGGCGAGGCACGTCACAAGTTGTGAAGCTCGTTTTGAGTGAGACAGAGATGAAAAAAAAATTACCCTGCCTACGGCCGTCTGATTTGTATTTATTTCCACATTTGAAAAAAAAGTGACAGGGGGAATATTTAACTATGAGGTCCATTTCTTCAGCAAAACTTTTACTGATTTGAAGATGTTTTATTAGCAAAATTAAAATTAAGACGTTTTAAAGGATTACATTGAAAAAAGCGGTAGCGGTTGACGCTTACCACCGTATGATCATTTTCCATCAAGCACTCCTAGTACCTATAGGATGGTACATGATATTATGATATCATCAGATCCATCATCCAGAAGAATGGCAGGCGGGTATCTTTTTGGGTCGTCTTTATATGGGGCACGTAGCGCAATCTGATTAGATCCCGATATATGTCAGAAGAAAACCGCCCTCGGGAGCCGCTTTGCCAATAGCCGCTTTGGGAAACTCAAGCACACAAAAAAGGACAAACCGGTAGTATACGTTTTTAGATTTTCACGGCCAAAAGTATTTTCGTTATTTGTTTTTGGGGTGTTATGCCGTGTTGCGCTACCTCCTTATTTAGCCAACGTTTCGGACAGCGTTACATTGTCCATCATCACATCTGCCCTGATGATACGGCATAACACCCCAAAAACAAATAACGAAAAAAAAACGGTAGTATTCTTATTATAATAATGACAAAAAACTTTATTATATTTTTTAACCAACTG
Organism: Glyphotaelius pellucidus; assembly: GCA_936435175.1. NCBI lineage: Eukaryota > Metazoa > Arthropoda > Insecta > Trichoptera > Limnephilidae > Glyphotaelius > Glyphotaelius pellucidus. The sequence continues at coordinate 26,077,269 of OW386537.1, forward strand.
GTTTCGGTTCAACCTGAAAGTTCATCAAGGGCGAAATTTTTTTTAATAGAATAAAGAGTTACTCAGTATTTAAATGAAGAGGGAGGGAGAACATAGAGTAAAAGTAGGCTTGGGAAAGGGAAATATGTTAAAAATGGGACTGTTTGACAAATCTAACTAAATGTTTATTTAGTAAATTGGTTTTATTTATTTTTAAGGATTTTTCATTTGAAAAGCTTCTAGATTATTAAGGCGTAGACCTATCCCATTTCTATATAGTACCTACGTCAATCTCCGAAGATTTATTAAACGAGTGATCTCTATCTATTGGGCGCGTTACGAATTTTAAAAAACCTACACTATTTAGGCACCTCAAGTGTTCAACAACCCTTGTTTGAACATTTCTAGCCGTTTTAACTATGTAAAATGCTGGGAAATTATTACATTTAAGCTTATAGATGCCAGAATGGCTTAATTTATTCTTATTATTCTCATAATAGTCTAACGAAAAGGCGATACTGGACGAGTGTAGTCTGGATCCCGTCAAACTTTATCTTCGGCGTCCTACCAACTTTTCAGAATACAGCACTCGAATTGGAGATGTCACAATATCGCCGGCTCCGGGCAGTTGAGACTGTTGAGCAGTGTTTACCAGCTCAGGTATGGAGGCTCCATCGAAGCCAGAGTGAGGTTAGCCTCTCAAAAACTGGGCGTACTGTACAGGGCCCCTAGATACTTTAATAGTACACAACTGCTAACCCTGTACAAATCGCAAGTGCGCCCCACGGTTGAATTTCGCAGCCACCTCTGGTCTGGAGCTCCAAAATACTTGAAAAATACCCTCGACTCGGTTATTTGTAAAACGGGCGGTCCGTTTGATATATTCTCCCACCTTAACGAACGGATTGCAATCTTTAGAGCACAGGCGTCGGGTGGGAATGCTATCCATGTTCTACCGGTATTTCAATAGAAGATGCTCTGAGGAACTAGCGTCATTGATCTCTTCGGCACCGGTGCACAGTCGGGAGACACACCAAACGCGCGCTCAACATATGTACACGGTTGACATTTGTCACATGAGAACGGGTAGTTTTTTCGACTCGTTCTTGAGTTCAACAGCTCGGCTATGTCACGATTTGCCGGTTTCTGTGTTTCGTCCCTCCTGCAACATGGGTCTCTTCAAGACCAATGTTCATTCCTTCCTCTCCTCAAAAAGACCCTCCACACAGCATCCCAGATGACATAGGCCTGAGGGAAGTTATTTTCCTCAGGGCCTTCTGTGTGGAGTTAATGTAAAAAAAAAAAAACTTGTTACTTTTTTTTCGAAAAATCTTCGTGTTTCGATATACACCGGCTCAGATTGCTCTACGCAAATGACTATGACAGTGAATGGGATCAAAAGGGATGTAGAGTAAAATGCTCTGTAAAAGGACCTCCTGACCCAGAGAAAGCTATTCATCTTACATTCCGATTAGCCACGTATTCCGGCGAAAGTCACCATCTCCCCGACACGTCTTGAATAGAGATTATTTAATAAAAGGTCCCGAAATAGTCATTACGCAGATTAGAGTCAGAGATATAATCGCTCTCAATTTGCGTGGGAATTAGCCCTCTCCCCCTTGTGGCGATGGGAGATAAGGGCGGGGTGTGTTGGGGTTAGCGGGTGACCCCCTCCCCCTGTGAGTTAGAAGGGATAGCGGTAGAACTGCTGGTGGTGCAGTCGCAATCTGAATGCGTGATGCGGTATTTCATGCATACGTGCATTAATAAACTGTACTTATGTAATGTAAGGATATCTGACAAGATACAAAATTGACGTTGATTAATGGATAGGATAATATCTATTTATCTTTGAAATATGTGAGCTTTGGCCCCGGGCCCATTGGCTTTGGTTTAAACTAGCAAATTTGTAACAAAATTTATGGATATTTTAAATGAATTAGATTTCACAAGAACGACTAAAATAAATTTTTAAAATACCTTGCTATTTTACTAAGTGGAAGAAACTCATTATCACCCTGATGGGGGACTCAGATTCAGAAAAGCGATTATGGAAAAGAAGAGAAATCGGTTTTGATTAGTAAAAACATTGAGATACAATTTTCAATACTTTCCCAATCTTTATATTTCTAATTCCATTCGCCTCAAAACATTTTCCAGTCAGGAGTGCCAAAATGCTACTGTCTTTGGGCGTGGTCTCATGTGTAGTGGACCATTGAATAAATAATTATCTATGAAGCTTTAAGGCTCCTAAACAAGCTTTCAAAAATAAGAAGATGGTTTGAAAGGGAGATGTGTAAATACAAATGTTAGAGAGAGCGCGCTAATATTAAAAAAAACTTTTATAATTTAACATGCGTAAGAAAAAATGTTTATTACAGCATGAATTATTTAAAATAGAGCAATTATTACTAGTCAAATGTCTATACTTGACAAATCCCAGCGTGCTCAAGTAAATTTTATTTAATTAATTTGCGTTATTTCACGATTTAATAATTTAAAATAATAAAAGGTATGTTTGCGGCACATTCCAGATTGAAAGATACTCTCAGTATCGCCCTGGTATTGTACCAGGGCGTGTTACCACCATTCAAAATTGAAACGTTGCTTAAAATGGAACTTCCCCACCTTCTTCTTCCTCGTCTCCTTTCCCTCCTGACTGCCTTCAACATACCCTAATTAGAGATATCATAGGCTCCTGGCGGTTGTTAGGAGCAGTTGTTATGCTCTGTTATAGTTGCATTATTATTTTAAAAGCTGAAAGACTGATTTTTTTCATACATATAACACGTTAAATAACAGAATAAAAATGTCTTTTTTTTAATAATATCAGAACATACTTTGAGATTTTTTTCCATCGAGAGATTTTCATAAAATTACTATATGAGCTCGGCTGATGCGTTAATATTATCTTTCAAATAACACTTTTTTGTAGGAGCTTAACTTTAAGTGTCCAAGGGGAGTATGTTATATTTCTCTAGAAATTCGGCTTAAGGGCCACAAATGTTCACGATGCAACATAGAAAATTACGAAAATAGCAATTGTTAAATATACAACAAGATGTTTTAGAGGCGAAAGTTTAAAAAGATTATCTTGTTTTTCATAACCGTTAAATAAATTATTCATTCGTCTATTATTTATTGTTGGGGCAACCAGGCGACAGAAAAAGACTCGGGGAAACTTTAACGGTGAGCTTTTCTTATGATAAGTTCTGCGGTCCCGCGGGGAAGGGAGGGGTCGCATTGTCCTGCCGGGGTCGGGGTTCCACCTCACCAACTATGAGCCTTAAAGCAGTGCTTTTCAAACTGTTTCATAATACGACCACCAAATCTGAAAAAAAAATATTGCTCAACCAAATACAATAATCTTTTTATTGAACAAGAGTTTTACGTGAGTGCTCTTTGCTCTTAACTTAACCTAACCTCATAACTGAATAGGCGCAAAAGTAAGGCAAAATTCCATTTCTCAGTGACGCTTCGTAAGAATATCGGAAGTGCAATATGCATCAATTCACACATTCTAAGAGTGGATTGTGTGCCTCAACGCTTGTTGAGCGACCTATACATTGTACTACTTTTTAGATACACCTATACTTTTGTGAATGGCAAACATTATTATAAGAATTTGATTAAATTCCACTTTAATAATATGGGTCAATATTTCATCTAGAACGGAATAATTATGCTCGTTTATTCATTTTATAATAAAATTCAATAATATATATATATATAAAGAATATTTAATTACACGTAGAGTTAAGGATTAAAAGTTGCAAATGATATTCTTTTTCGACGAAGGTCCGAAACGGTGACGAAGGGATCACCAAAATACATTTAATTTGTAACTACATACGGCAACATGGAGAATGGCAAAACACAAGGCACATACCTCTACATAAGAAGGGTTCAACAAAGAAATGTGGGAACTTGGACTATTTCCCTCATCTCACATTCCAGTAAGATAATGCTGAAATTTATAAATGAAGGTCTTGGGAGTTACTTAAAATGACAAATACCTTATGAACAGGTTGGGTTTGTCAAGAGTAGAAGAACTCAAGAGAAAATACTCAATATAAGACAACTTATTCTGTCGAGAGTTCGACTACTCGAAAGAATTTGACTGTGTACAGTGGAACTATCTGTGGACTGTAGGGCGATAGGAGTTCCTAAGCACCTCATAAACATCATTAGAAACCTGTATAGCGAAGGACACGCGTGAATCAAGATTGACAACCAAAAATAGGACACATTTAAAGTGAAGAAACGGGTAGGTACGTCAAGGATGCATCCATTTAATATATATGGTGAACAAAATGCGTAAGGTTCTTGATTGATGGAAAGGTGGAATAAACATTGGTGACCAAAAAATTTCAAATCTTCGACATGCAGATGACACTTACCTCTTCTGTAGAAGAAATGAACCACCTCCTTGCTAAAATAGATAAAGAAAGCCGTAATCTAGGGCTACTGATCGACAAGGCCAACACAAAACTAATGGTGATCGACAGGGAAAAATCCTTTATAAAAACAAATAATGCTCTCTAAAACATGGAAACGGTGAATGACTTTATATATTTAGGCTATTCTATAAATTACAAGGAGTAGGGGTAACGATCCTCAGCAATGAGGAGCCGACTTAAGAATAATTCTTATTTATTGCACTTCATTATTTAAGCCCGGATTGTAACCGAGTCCAAAGCGTCACATTCGCATCCAATCCTTCGTAATCTAAGTCCTCTACCTTCATCCTTCTGCGAAATATTTGTTATTATAAGATCGACAGGAGCCCCGTAGCCCCCTGAGAGTTGCGGCCGCCAGATTGAAAAGCACTGTTCAGGGGAACCCAACACCAGACCGCGAGGACAATTCGGGCTGACAGTGATCGATCCCCCGCAGACCCAACAAGCGGATAGATAAGATAGATTGAACACTTCAACAAATCGTAAGACGGAAATAACTAAATATAACAAATACATTATCCAATGGATGGTCAATAAGTACTTCTGGAAATAATGGAAAACAAACTAATATTACCTATATTTTGGAAAATAGTTATTTCATATTGGAACAATATCAAAAACCACATCCTAATTTTGTGAACAATCAAGTTTTTTGCATCAATATTTAATTGTAATCACAATATCGAATGTTTGACGGCCCAAAAGTTGTTATTAACTTGTTATTAACCACCCTTTCCAATATCCTTTAGAGTACGGAAGTGATGGCTCTGGGGCGGTAATTGGAGGATGGAGCGGTCTCCCTTCTTAGGGATTCTTTTTCCAAAGATCTGGCACCTTTCCACGTTTGAGTGAGAGTTTAAATAATTTTAAGAGCACTAGGTTTAATTCTGCAGAACACCTCTTAAAGACCAGGGTAGGTATTTCATCGGACCCATTGTCTTTGTCGACTTTCAATTCGTACAAGACCCGGAGTTCCGGATCTTTGGTTCTTTCATTTGGAAAACGCAGTGCGGAATGGAAGGGGGAGTTTGTCCGTTATCTTGAAGAGTTGAGTTTTCAGCAAAAATTTTACCTAACTAGGTAACTAGTAACTAGGCTTTCTCGCGGGCCAAGTTAGCCAGCCGCCCATCGGGCTTGGTTAGAGATGGAAAATAAAAGTAGCATTGGAAAATATTCGGGCCATCATATTAGAGAAATTAGTACACTGATACTCTCCTTTGTCGTTCAATATCACAATCATCCGAGAGGTCTTCAGTAATGATATGCCCCAAGTATTTTACATTCGAGGGTGTATTTATGTTTATCTCATTAAGTTGTACGAGGAGCATCTCTTCGGGATTTTTTCCGTGGTGGAAAGTGATTAGATTCTCGAAGTACAACTCCGAGTTGCTATTATGTTGTGGTCATCTGCATATTCTTCACTGATTTTTAATAATATTCTCAACCCCTTGATCGACGAAGAATCATGTCGTCCGCGTAGCCTATGTGATTTAGGCATAAATTATTAATACGACAGTTCGCTCTGTTGTCCAGGCTATTTGATAATTCGTCCATGAATACATTGAAAAGGATGGGGGACGTAGATCCTCTTCGCCCTACTCCTGATCCCAAGTATATCGGCTGGAGGTACGTACCACTACAGAAGAAATAAGTTTATTGATTTTTTAATATTTTTGAAAACTTTAATTTAAGATTTGTATCGATAATTATTCAGAGATAATTCTGAACATCCATACATCACTTTATGTCCGAGAACACCCCAATCGGTTACGGCACTATTGTGCTCTCGTCAAAGGAGATATAAACTTGTATCTCATATCGTTACCTGAATATCTTCCACTTACTAATGAACGTGTTTTAAATTCTACACACCTGATAAACATATACGATACATTAATGGGTTGTGCAAAATTTAAAACACATTTCTTAGTCCCCTTAAATTTATATTTGCCACGCAGATAGCAAATTTGTATCGAAACTGTTTGGTATGTTCGCTTGAATCAAGTAACATAGATACAGGCTTTCATTAAACAATATGTTGACGCCGTTCTGACAGAAAAAATTTGCCATAAATTCGGGTCACGTCTGCAATCTCTAAAAATCCTGTTTGTCTACTGTTATTGTATCATGTTGATACTCGTATTTTTTTTACAAAAAGTCGTTATTTTGATTTATTACCAATTTAAAAAAACTGAAAACTATAAATACATGAATAATGAACGCATTTTAAGGATGTTCAAAATTTGAACAAATGATTTCATAAAATCCATTTTGGCTAATTTTAAAAAGGATTTATGGTGTTTTTAGTTCGATTAATGCTAATCAATTTATGAAGTCAAATAAAAATAAAATAGAAAAATATATCATTGACCTTTAAAATCAATAATCTCAGAACAATTTTTTTCGAATCTACAATAACGGGACGGTGAATACGTGTATCTACTTTGGTAATTTAATATGAAGAAGAAGAATGAAATGTTTTCTGACAACTTGTGAAAAATAATAATGAATTATGGGATGAAATTATAAAATGTCACCTAACAAATAATCCTTACGACAGAATTGATGAAGGCTTTAAGTTATTTCATTCCAAGTATAATATGAAAACAAAGAGAAATGCCACCGTCGATTCTCCGAATAAATGGACCGTAATAACGAAACTACAAAAGGTTTTTAATTATGATTGAAAACGTAATGGAAATATCAATAGATTTCAAAAGAAAGGAAGAGAGATAACAGAGAGGTGAAAATAAATTTATTAAAAGAATCGCCCTGGTTAACAAAATTTTATGGAGACTAGAGAAAATATACGGTATCTTTTTCTTCTAATCTAATTGTTTCGGACCATTTATAGAATCAAATTAGCTCTCTAAAAGCTTTCGTTGCCATATTGCTTATAAAGATTTAACCGTGTTTCGTAATGCCATACCTGATGGGTTTGTTCTGCTTTCCGACAATGGCAGAGCCAAGATTTAGCCAGTAATGATCTGCATGATGCGTGCAATCGGTCGCCACGCGGTCAGTTATCAACTAACTCTTGCCCTGTCATAATGTCAAGGTTATGATAGTTCGATGAATCCGAAGTATAAAGTAAATACAGCTTTGTTGCACGTAACACTCAGACGTGCGTTAATTGCCGCCGAGGATTCCACCGTTAAATACTTTACATATGGTTATTTAATTCGTGACGTCCGCCGTGAACAACCAGTGGGTTATAAAGTTATAGTAAACCATGGCCATACAGTTCAAGAATACGTGCCTGTGATAAAATCCAACTACTTGTGTGCAAATCAAGTGCGAGCCCCAAAAATTAACATCGTACGATCACCAGCCGTAAGCACCATTGTGAGATACTCTGCTTTGTGGTGTGTGGGAAGCATTCAATTTGTTGGGAACCATAGGTAGAACTATGCGTCACCTTATAAACCAGATTACAAAATTACAGCTTACAAATGGTACAAATACCGGATTACAGCGTGATGATTAGCGCATTACAAATGATTATCGATTTCGATTAAAAAAGGGTTAAATAGTATTCTGTACATGTTTGTATTAGAACAACTGTCTTTTTATAACTTTTAAAGGTTATTCCCATCAATGTAAGGTATCATTGAAAAAGAGGATAACATTAATAATCTAAACGCAAATACGAAAGAAAGAACAGAATAAACTAGCTGTTCTAATAAAAATTGAGTATTCATTTAGACTTAAAAAAGGTCAATAGGTATTCCATATAAATAAAATCGGATATATTTACCTGAGGCCCTATCTAGGTTACAAGCCAGTTCATAGAATACTTGTTTCCAATGAAAAAGGCAGCTGCCAATAATAAGGAAAAAAGTAGTCAACGATAATATAGTTATCTCTGAAAATTGAAATATGAGATTGACAAAAATTACATTTAAATAAGAGGCCTCAGCAGCCGAATTGGTAGAGGTGTTTGTCCCGGTAAGACGAGAGGTTCTGGGTTCTCAGTTGCGACCGTTATCTTTTTATTTTTCTGTGTCTTGTTCTTTTTCATATTTTCGTTTAGATAATTAGTGTTATCTTCTTCTTAAATGAAGTATTACATGAGTTTTTTCGCGCAATTTAACCCAGCAGGTTATCAATTAATCAATGAACTTGTTCGTCAATGCTTCTATAAGAGTCCTACATCTATATTATTATTAGCCCAACAAACTTGACATCACAATACGTACTCAGTTAGCAGTACCCGGTGCCCATGACAAGCGTGAAATGAAAAAATCTGTCATTATATTCTGCGCGAATATAATGTATGACCCAAATTCGTAGCGAAGACCACATATGCAAATACGTAGACAACTACGCAACGAAAGCCTGTGATGTATGGAGAATTGTGATAAAGAACAGTAATTAAGCGAAATCAATCAACTTTGTAAATATACCAGCAAACGTACCTGGATATTTATATCGAATTCAATTAAAAGAGTTTTCATACAGCCGAGAGAGCACTCATGGAAAAAATCAATTAAACAAAACAACGAAATAGAATCAGGAAGTGTTGAATAAGCCATCAAGCACGATCACCCCAGTCTCTCCCCCCAGTTCACTCACCGCGCAACGGGGAGGAAAAACATCTAGTGGATTTTTATGCCGTGGATTGAATTACGCCCAACATTGTAGTTATAACACATCCAACTAATTGTATTAATCAGTAGGCACCCACAATAGCTAACTAAATAAGACAGAAATATTAAATAAAAAACATCACTACCTACATCTATATATATCATAATTACAGAAAAACCAATACCGTAAAGCAAAAATTAAAATTACAACAAAAGCGATAAAGCAAAACTGAAAGATAACTGTCGCCAAAGCTTGAAACATTCCAACGTAAAGCTATTAGGTATAACAAGTTATCAAAATTCGTTTAAAAAATATTATTTCATCAAATAAACTGCGTTTCAAATCGACTTCTTTCGAAAAGTGCATTTACAGGACGAGATGAACTTTGAATTTATTTGATCGACATATTTTTATTCTAATTACGTGCATTATAACGATAGCATTACAGGATAGCAAAACAAATTTGGCTAGTAGTAAAGACAATATAGACAGGTGAATTGGCACAATATGCCATTATTACAGCATCTGCAGTGTTTGTACCCAAACTGTAAACTGATATCATACCAGCGCAGTTAATGTACACTAACTAACCTACCAAAGTGTGATTCAGAAGTGTCGCTTTTGGAACCAGTTCAAATAGTTGCAGGCTCCTTTGTTCATATTATGCTATTATTTATGATTCTCGCTGTGAACTATTAACCAGATAAGAAAATCTTATTAGTAAAAAGCATTTATTGAGAGGCTTGCCATAATTGCAATGTAAACACGTAAATAAAGTGGTTTAAAACAAATGCATATGTTTATATTGTAGAAAAGAGTAATTTACATTACTTCATATAATTTGGGTAACCAAACACTAGACTACACAATGCCCAATTTAAGCAATTAGGTAAATAATTGCGTAACATTAGTTTCATTCCGATCGCATTCCCTAATGCGGAGCCAGATTTTAATTGTTAATAAACAAACTAATTAGTTTCCAGTATTTGGTTAAACAAGGTCAATTCGGGATGTAGGTAATTGGAATCTATACCAAGTTTTACCAATATGAAGCAACCCTTCACATCCAGGGTAGCCCTTCAACATTCCAGCCAAAATAACACAAATATTTGATTCTACAATGTGTATTGTGTTCCGAAGTTCTAAACTCTGAGTAGGTAATTAATCCAACAAGCCTTTGAAGTAAAATTTCAGAACATTATTATAGACATACTGAAGAAAGTGTTGAGAATTACTTCTTCTCGCGCCCTGTCCGCTCAACGAAGTTGGCTTCATGTTGCGGCCCGGAACAGCTCTACAGTAGATTGGCCAAACCACTGTCTCAGGTTTTTCAGCCACGATGTTCTCCTTCTTCCAGGGCCCCCACTTCCGGCAATCTTCCCCTGCATTATGAGATGCAAGATCTCGTACTTCTCTGGATGTCTCATCACACGTCCCGGATTTTTATTGTTTTAATCACTTCTTTTTCATTATTCATCCGAACCAGAACATCTTCATTCTTCTGTCCATCCAGCTTATTTTGAGTATTCTTCTGTAGATCCACATCTCGAATGCCCCAAGTCGCCTTATCAGTTATTTAGTAAGCGTCCATGCTTCAATTCTATAAAATAATACCGAAAACACGCAGCTTCTGACCATTCGCATTCGTAATCCAAGGTTGAGATCATGACTGAAGAACATATTTTTCATGCGAAATTAGTTAAAAAAATAAATTATATCGTGTATCATAGAAAAGGCTAAGGCGACAGAGGGAAAGATGGGTTTGAAATTGAAAACTCAGAATTTCACAATAGTAATAGAGAAAAGAGTTTACTTAGGGTTGTCGGAAGCCACACATCATGGTGCGGAATTAAACTTGAACCCGTGTCCCGGTAGTGTCACGGTGATAAATACATCACAGTATCGTAAATGAATTCCAATAAGAACAGAACGCTCTCCTCTCAGGATCTCCAGGACAAGAAACCCCTCCTCCCATATCTCCCATTTCCATACCCCTAGACAATATCTAGTTCCCAGCCTCCCACTACCACTTCTCCTTCTCAACACACTTCAGCCTCACAACTTTCAATTTAGTAGATTTATTTATTTTTATTTACGCCTTTCGGGTTTTTACATAAAACAAGAAACATACGATTATACAAATAATATATTTAAACCCAGTGTTTAAAACAAGAAACACATAATTACATAAAAAATAATAATGTATTTAAACGCAGTATTGATAACTGACTACTACTAGTAAATAGCTAAAATCGATATTAAAAGAAAAATCAAGGGATAAATATGGTAAATATCAATATAAAAAAGTTAAATTACATAATTACTCGTATATATAATAATATTAATGAAACAAAATGTTAGAAATTTATGATAAGTTTTGTTATGGAATAAATAAAATATCAAGAGAACTGAATTTATTTAAATCAAGTAACATTGATGGCGGGTATGGGTACTGTTGTCCCGGGAACCAACACCTCTGCCGCTAGTTACTTATCAGGGGTGCCCGGGCTCATCAGGTGAGGTTTCAGGTTTTGGCGGCGAATGCGCCTGCCACATGCCTGATTGGGAGAGGCCGGTCTGGGAATCCCTTCGACCTCTTCAGCTGGTCTCTTTCGTTCTTACCGGGAGGGATGGATTCATACGTCCATACTCCCCGACACACTGACCCTTAAATTCTCACTCAACCCTCATACTTTTTCCTTCCCAGAACTTCCTCTCCATCATTTCCTTAAAGCGACCTTCTCTTCACAGTATACCCAAAGATGACATACATCCTGAGGGAAATTGCTTCCTGTGTGGGTTAATGCAAAAGAAGGGAATAAAAAAAATAGGAGATATAGAAAAATCAAAAAAATTTAGGAGGCGAGTCTACATAGTATTTTAGCTGACGAGATCCTCAATTGCACCAAAAAGCGGAGGACTACGTTTGATGAAGTGGAAATCAAAAGACGTAATAATTAATTAAAAATTCACGAAGTTTCTTAATTTTCCTCAAATCGCTGTCGGCAGCTTTTGATTCACAGAGGTGAACATTTTGATGCTTTCTCTTTCTAATACCATAGATCATATTTCTAATCACGACAATAAATGAGATACAACCATTTCCACGAGAACTATGTGAGCAGTTCCCAAAAGCGTGCAAATTAGCCTGAGGGGTTAAAGAATACATTTAACTGATAAAACTATTATTATTCCGATAAACTTTTGATTTGAACCTCTGAATTCTCCCCCTGTGTTGCACGGTGGTTTCAAATATCGATAATCTTCGTTCAAAATATCGATCACCTCGTTCCTGAAAAGCCTCGGCCAAATTTTTTATTATTATTAATGCGTTTTTATTATAACCAAAATTTTTATAATCAACAAGTCATGTATTGAAAAAGTTGAAAAAGGGAAAGAAAATAAGAAGAAAAAAATCAGAGTATGCAACTCACACGCGGTAGAAGTGAAATCTTCAGAAAACAAAAGTAGACAGGAGTAGGGAGGCTACGAAGCACCGTACAAATAATAATAATAACTTAATATTTGTATAGCACGGTTTCGTGTTATTTCACTTCAAGTGCGCTTATAAACTAAAAGTAATTCTATAGCGTTCCTTACGAGTCCTTACAAAATATTGGTCAAATAATATGAAACAAAGAATATTTGGCACAGGTGGGTGGTACAGATAAACAAAATCTCAACCAATAATGAATCACCAATAATCTTGAAAAGTGAGCTCATAATCAAAGCGGCCAATGCGGTAAGGTTTCATTCTATCTCATTCACTCGCCGGCTAAATCCTACGAGTATAAATGTTTGTCTCTTTTTAGTGTCGTTTCCGTTTCACCGTGTTTCAAATCACAATGGTGCTAAATAAATTTGTACTTCAAAGAGTTAAAGATGTAAAGAAATTATTTTTTCATTTATCAGGAAAACTTTCAGAATATAGTGAGGATAAAAATTAATGGAATTGTTAATACAGATTAAGTCATTAAATAAGATAACACACTTTAAGAGAAAGATTGGACACCGGCAGGCCTGCGGATTTCTTTTGTTTTAAAGAGATAATTTTTTTTTATATTGGTCATATTAAACACGCAAAGAAAGAAACGAAATTTACCTGTCAAATTTAGTTTAATGTAGAGAACGGGTGGATTTCAATGAAGAATTTCAAATTAATAATTTCATCGATGTAGTCTAAAGCCTGCATGCAAGCATTTAATCAAACTTCTGAGTTACTGTGATTTATTTTATTTTTAACGTTGCACCATAAGAGGTTCTACGCAAATACAATATTTCTCCTGTACTTCTTATACAAATCAGTCGACACAAAAGTATACCCGCGGTGCAGTTGCAAAGATTCGCGGAATCGAAAACAAGAGGATTAAATGCCAAATAATGCAGTTGAGCTGTGGAGGAAATTAGTGCACTGGGGCTAGACAGGTAGATGTAGCTGCCATGGCTCTGAAGCTTTAATGTGAAAACTTCCGCGAACCTGGACAAAAACTTTCTACTTGTTTACACAGCTCGGTTGAATTTCACGAAGGAATCAGCGCGGGTTCTGTGGAACACAACTTGGGAACTCGAGGTGCAGCTCGAGTTATTGGATTTCCGTTTCTATTGGCTGTAACGGGGAAGATTTTATCAGCGTTGTGTGGAGAGGATAAACTTCTCATTATGTACGGTACAAGACAAGTGGAGTTAAGATGTGTTGTTTGACTTTTAGGCTGTTGGGTCGTGTGCGTTTCCTCGTCCTTCACGAGACAACGTTATGAACAGTCTCGCGGGTCCCTCGTTAGACCTGAAAGGCTATTCCCTAAAATTTGTGATAAGAGATCGTTCCCCCGCGAGAAGTGCTGTCAGATTTGTGTGATTTTCTACGGTTGTTATTTGCTTTTTCTATCGGCCGATGTCAAAATTTCAGCTGTGAGCTGTCACGTATTTTAGTTTGGGTCGTTTTAAACATGAATTCCTGCAAGTGTGCATGATTATTTATTCATTTAACAGCTGTAGAAAATCACACAAATCGTCAGATTTGTGTCAAGCACTTCTCGCGAGAGAACGATCTCTTATCACACATTTTCGGGAATAGCCTTTTCAGATGGCAGGTCTATCTGATGACCGATACAACAGTACTGTCCAACATGTTGGAAATCAAAAAGTACAAGGGTATTCATTTGACGTTAGGTGGGATGGGAGATGTATGACTGTCGACACATATTTAGTTAGTACGCGGTACCATCTCTCACCTGTGGCGTAAGTAGGTTCTATGTCGTCCTCGGGCGGCGTGTGCGTGTGCAGCAGGGGCGGCAGGTAGCGCGCGTGGTGCGGGCACACCAGCAGCGGCGGAGGGAAGTCCGCGGGCGAGTCGGGCCGGCTGAGCGCCTCGGGGAACATGGCCTGCGCCAGCGACGGCGGCGGCGACTCGTCCAGCGAGCAGGCGGGCAGCGAGGGCGCGGGCGGCGAGGGCGGCGCGGGCGGCGCGGGCGCGGCGGCGCGGCGCGGGCTGCGGCCCCGGTCCGGCAGCACGGACGACGCGCTCCAGTAGCCCCACGCCATGGAGAGGCTTTATCCGACCCGCACGCAGATCTGCACGCACCCTTCACTCTCTCTTCTCTCTTCTCTCGCCTCTTGCGCCTTCTGCTACCCTACCACCGCTGCGTGGCCATGGCAGTGTTGATACCCTGGTATTATATGATACGTAATACTTGCTAACTTATTTATACGTGCGCTTTTGTATTTAAGGTATATTACATTTATTTATAGGTTAATTTAGAATTCGCACTATCACTTTATATTACACTTACATTAATTTGATTTGTCACAAAAATATGCAATTCTTGTAAATTTCTATCCAACCTAAATAAAATAAAAGAAACGTTTTAAATCCACCCTTTAGTCTAGCCGCCAGCGGTAGTGACTTTGGTATGTAACGAACGTGAAACATAAATCTTCGTGGATACATTTCCCGTGCAGTGTCTGCAACGAAGGCAATGCACCGCGCTAAGGAAATCCACCATGCCATGTTTAAATTACATAAACACGCGAAACGCCCGGGACTTTGTACATTACGTGGGTTCTTATGATATATATTACGAACTTATATATCTTTGAGTAACACGTAGTACGTATATTTATGTAATTGAATCTGTGATTCGAGCTCGCTTTTCATAGTTGTGTTTCTGACACGAAAATTATGGCATTTTAAAACTTTTGCTCAACTTTAATAAGATTTATTTCATTGTAGGTATTTGGAATTTGAACTGAAAACACTTTTGAATGATGGGAAGATCTGTGGTAGAAAATGTTTCGTAAAAAATTAAATCGAACAATGCGCTCGTGAATCTAATCGAGCGTAAACTATCGTGAGATTCTGTAGGTTCTAAGATCGAAATTGGTCGAACTATGTGGAAAAAATGTCAGATGAATGGACATTATAACCGCCAATGGATCGACCAAGCGTGACACTTAGGAAGAAATGGACTGACGATAGTGTGTTAGAAGTTAGCACCAGATTGGGAAGGCCAGAGAACTAAAAATAAAGAATGGCCAATTCGACAATTATTCACGATAGAAATGACAATGTGATAAGACAATAACTAATAATCGCATAGAAATTCCAGGCGAAAAGTTGTGCTTAGTCCATGACATCAGAATTTCTGAAAGATTTACGAAAATTGTGATGTGATTACGAGTGATTTTAAGTAAGCACGGCATCGAACGCTTAAAAAGCATCTAGATGAACAAGTAATACATCAAATTCAAAATAAACTCAATCTGAAATCTAAATAGCACGCTGGCAAATAATTCCTCAAATTAGTACCGATAATTTGTGGAATAAGGAAAGACCCATTTATCACTTTCCCTGTATTCAGATAGGAATACTATTAAAATGTCCTTCCGCCAAATTAACAAATGATTTTCCGAGCCTATCCTTCATAAAATGGAAATAAATAGCAATTTAAAAACACGCACATAATCGTGTTGCCGCCCGCAAAAACGAATTATAAAAGAAAATGTTTTAACCCTCTGAAGTCATTAATTTTGAACAAAGAACAACAAAAGCTTATTAATAGGTAACATCTTGATTGTCTCGCGGTGCATGCGGAAATGAGTGCAGTCCTTCGTCGAGTTAATCAAACGTTCTTGATTGCATTTGTCAGACACAAGAAAAGAAATCACCGTCAATCGAAAAAACTGGCTTTAATAATTAGACATACGAATGTATGGCAAGAGCTAAATCGAAACTTTTCAATTTGAATTGCAGCATTTGGGCTGAATATAGACAAAGATCGCCACAGCTGATGAGCTAAATCTGTGACACAAGAATCAATTCCGAGTTCCCTAATAAAAGAATTAAGTAGATTCTTTGTGAGAACTTGTAATCCTAAGCTTGTATTCATATTTTTTAAACTGTTTAAATTCATTGTGGATTTCAGATGCCCCCGACGAGGTGAAACCGAACGAGCCAAAATTGTGTGTAAGCAAAAGCGAACCAAGTGACAATTTAAGGTATTTTGATGGCACATTCCAGATGTGCCCATATCTTTTTCTGATTTATCTGTTTCCAGTTTTTTGATTGAGATTCGATAATATTGTCTTCATTCAATTAAAGTATACCATTTTATTGAGCTTTATTGCTAATTTTACTTGGCATCGTCAAAATATTGCTGTCTAAAATCCCCGCATCCAACGAAAAACTAGATTAGCAAGCGTGCATGAAGGTATGTTTATTAATTCTGTTTATATTATAATTCTGATTTATTAAAATGTTTCAATTACAAGTTGCACATTGGTTCTTTTTAACAAAGTATAAGATTTTGACATCTGCATAAAATATTGTATTCATTCAAAGGATCCAATTATAAATTACGCTTCCGTTCGTTTTTAAAAAATGTTAAATCGTCGTTCCTGAATACAAAATCGAATAAATACTAATGAGCCAAATGCTTATTTTACTTTTCATCGAAAATAAGTAACTTTCCGTTATTTTTTCTTCATACGCATTTCTTCATACAATAAAATATTTACTATTGATTTCATTATTGTCTTATACCAAAATATCACTATCTCTATATCGATCGTCTAGTTGATTGGTCAGACATTTCCAATCGAATCGAAATTTGGGTTGAGTATGCAGTTATATGTTAAATACCGATCGTCTAATTCAGGGGTCGGAATTTGCGATTCGTCTCTTTAGGAAAGGAAGGAGAGGAAGTTCATGGAAGGAAAGGGGTATTAGGGGTGGCTAGGTCCTGGGGATCAGTGTGTCGAGGTGCGACGGACATATGAATTTATCCCTCCCACTGCGATGCAAGGCGATGTCCCGAGAGACAAGTCAAACGGACTCTCTCAACTATCCTCTCCCTATCCGGCCTACCATGCAGCTGGTGGGCAGACGCATCCGTTGCGAAGACCTGGACAAACCTCACCCCAAAAACACGGGCACTCCTAAGTCATCAAACGTAGCGAACCACCCGGGGTGAACTATGGCAGAGGTGTTGGTCATCCAATAAGTGGTTCCCGGGATGACGGTACCCATACCCCCCTCCCAAATTGGAATAGGTATACTGTAATGACAAGTGCGGCCCGCACATTCCCATGTAAAATATTTGGCCCTTTTACGACAAAAGGTTGCCGACCCATGCTTTAATGAACTAAACAAGATGTCCGACTAATCAACTAAACGATCGATACATCTGTAGTATTTTAGGAAACCTTCAAAATTTTGGACTCGATTATCTCCATATCAGTAAAATACTACTTGATTCCCTTTTACTTAATTACACCCAATTAAATAAGTTAAAAAAAGTTATGTTGGTTATTAATCACAATTATAAAAAACTTTATTTTCTGAAAGTTTAATGGCTCCTTAGTGAGCAATAAAATTGGTTCGAGCTTAAGTATGAAATGTTGACTTTGATAATAAATGAGGAAGCGGAGGAGTTTGAAACTTGTACAATTTATCAAATCAAATGCAGAAGTATACTTTTGAAACGGCAAAATCGTAATGACCTCAAAAGCCCTATATCGTAAAGTTCAAGTTGACCGACTTATAAATTAAAAGCTTTTGAGTAAACTCCCCCTAAGTAGATTGTAAGATTTGATAATTTATTGAACGTAATGTTATATGTGGTTATAATTAATGAGCACTACAATCTACAGTGTTATCTCCGTGTTAATCGGATAGAACTGTAATTTGATTGCATACAGTTCCGCTAAAGTGAACTTTACGAAAACTAATCTAGTGGAATTAAGTGGACGAGAGATATGCCTCCACCAAGAAAGAATTATAAAATTTTCAAAAACCTATTATATTTTCCAATTCACCCAATCCCCGAAAAGTTTATTTAATTTAAAAATTATAATATACCTACATCCCTGCCACATGTCATCCCAAGTGATTCGTTTGATAACTTAGCAGGGGAACCCGGATCCGGTGAGGTTTGTCTAGGTCTTGGCGGCGGATGCGTTTGCCCATCTACTACGCCAGATCGGGCTGAGAGAGACCTTTTGAATTCTCCAGCCAACCTTTTGACCAAAAATATTGATTTGACTCTCTCGACCCGTCGCCTTGCGCCGCAGTGGGAGGGATGGATTCGTACGTCCGTCGCTCCTAGACACATTGATCCCCAGATTCCTATCCAACCCTCACATACCTTTTTCCTTCCCAGAACTTCCTCTTCTCCCTTTCCCAAAAAAGACCCTTCACACAGCATCTCCAAAGATGTTATAGACCCTAAAGGATTTTTCTTCCTCGGGTCTCCTGTGTTAATGGAGTTAATGTAAAAAAAAATCTAAGACAACCCACGCAGCTTAAATTCATATCTGCCTCCACATTTCTCATATTTTAGTGGAAACGCTAGGAGACAGAATACACGGAAAGTGGTGCCTCTCAGTCCCTTATGAAATTACGTTATTAAAAAAAGTCATAAACTGCATACTTTAATGTACAGACCTTTTTGGTAAGCTAACAACCTTTTCTGAAAATGTCTATTGTGTTCACCCTGCTGTTAGTTGAGCACCCAACCCAGCGATTTTTAAACAAAATCTGCATAACGCTACAGTATTTCACTTGACATACAACAACAAACTGATTGTACGCCCAATATTTTAGAAATTTAGGCACAAACCTATTTGCAGAGCGTTAAAAAGCAGTTTACAACCGCAACGCCTACCGGAAAATGCATTAAATTGAGAGCAGCAAACAAACCAACTTCGATAGCCACCGTGAGAATTTCTCAGAAACCTTTAAAAGAGAATTGCAACAAAAAAGGACTGAACTATCTTTTTCACTTGGTGAAATATTATATTGGTATCTCTCGCGAGAAGCAATTCCAAGCCTTCTGAATATAAAAAAACGACCCTTGTGGAACGGTGCGCGACCACAGAAGTAAATTGTATAGTATTATATGGGTAGAAATCTCGGCTAGCTCTGCTCAATGTATCGAAAGTAAGGACCGCCGAGATAGTCATCGGCTGAAAGTGCCTAATCGGCCAGGATATGTACTATAGAATGCGATGGAAATCAGAATTCACTGTTATACCGGTTGTCCCTTCTTGCGATTTAAAAAAAAAAGAAGAATGTAGAAGAAACACACAGAAAGGGCAGTGGATAACCAAATATATTTTTCCCACATCCTACCTCCTATAGGCGGTGGTGTAGGTACTATTGTCGCTACGGAGACTACGCGTATTTTACGATCCAAAATATATATATATATACGTAGGTATTACAGAACAACCAATACATTGCTGGAAGGAACTGTACTCTCTCTACCCAGCGGTAAACAACGGGGAGATTGCCTTGACGATTTCTGACCTCCGATAGAAGAATAGGCTAAAAGAATAGGTAAGAGAAAGAAGATGAATCAAATTGACGAATACTTCGGACTAAACGGTCAGCCGATAGTTCAGTCGGATCGGACTACATCCCCGCACACTGCGGAAATAAAATGGATTGGTGGTAGGTGCGCATACTGTCTAATAGCCGGCGATTTACAATAATTGATTGCTATACGACGCAACGGCCTCCGTGGTGAGGCCTAAAGTCTTCGACTAGGAACCATGAGGTGGCCGGGTTCGCATCCCGGTGTGCGCAATTGTGTTACATCACAATTAAGTCACATAAAATAATATAAAGCAAAATGTTGCTTGAAATGTCTTTGCAGTTTATTCGCATCTGAATATCCAGGTACTTCCCCACCTTCTTCATTTTTCTCATCTCCTTCCCGTCCCCATGCATTTCAGCCTCACAACGAATCCCAATGTGCCATAGTCTCACTGACTCCGGTTAACAGGGATCAGTTGGGACTTTTGCACGATATTCACAAAAAAACAGGCAGTTTGCAAGCGGATCTGATTAAGCAATCGGCCGAGAGTTAGCAGACTTCATTTGAAAAGGGATCGAACAGCCGTAAAAGCTGCAAACTATTAAAAATTCAATGTTTATTTGTATGGGGGGGGGGGTTACGGTTTTTGTGAAAATGGTGTCTTTTCATTGTGAAAATTTAAATATTGTTCGTAATAAGTTTTAGCCAGACTGATGCATCCTTTGTCCCTTTCAATAACATCAACAGTAAAAATAGAAATAACAGCATATTGGAGAAAAATATTGTATTGTCTTGAAATTTTTCAGTAGCGTTTCAGGACTCACCAGGGACTAGGGATAACCATTTGAAGCGTGATAACTGTGAAACTATCCAGGTAAGAAAGGGAAGGCACCGTACATCAAGAGAAAGGGGAAAGGAGCCAAACGTATTGGAAATACTCTGTCTTCATTATTTCCACGGGGTGAGCAGGATACGGGGTGTTTGCCGGGGCCGGGCAGGATGGGTAGGAGGTTTACAATACCACCAAGGAGATCGCAAGTTGTGCAAGGGGCACGAGTTCAAGGGCAACATCCCCACGAGAAAAATTAACAGTAATTTTAGGCGATCATTCGTGCAAACGAGCATTCATGCTCTTGCTTAGTGAGCTTTTTACATTTCGAAGTGTAAACGCGGGAAACGTAAGAAAAATATCATACGCAAATAATTTTGCTGAAGAAACAATGTCTGATCCATTTGTAAATGTATATATTAAGTCCAAAAATAGGACATTCGAAAAAATAAACACAACCAAGTAGGATATGGAACAATGGAACATTCATTATATTATTATTAAAAAGTCGCAGAATCTATTGATTACATTTCGTCAACGTTCTTGTAAAGTACGTTTGCGTAGTCCGTTTACCTTGGCAATTGCATTACAGTAACACCTAGATCGGCAACTCGCATTTTGCACAGAAACAATGTGTGTAAATATATTTTAGATCTCCGGTAGATACTGAACCCTCATCCCCCCAAATCGAACGAAATGCAACGATGTGACTCCAAAATGACTTCAGAATGACGATTATTATGAAATCACGTTATATGGTGCAATTTAATAATATTTCACCTCAAGTGCGCCGAAATAATATTTTTTGATGTTTTTTTTGTAATATATTTTGTCCAATAGTTTTAAGGCACCAGACCAAAGTAAAAAAACATATATCATTTTTTTTTTCATTTTATGAAAGAAGCATTTGTTGAGAATGCTCTCACCAAATGTTTTTAAAAATTCGTAAAATTGACGGAGATACATTTTATGTGAAACCGTTTGAAACAGTTTGTATGTTGAATTGCCCTTCAGCAAAACGTTGAATGCGTTTTTCTCGAAGCTATATTTTTCAACCTGGTTGACAACATATTAAAAAAAACTATATATCCGATTCGCATGCACCAGTTTTAGACTGTTCGAAAATCCAGTCTCTGTGGTAACATGTAGGGATTTTTTTTATAAAGGGTCCCCTTCTATATATTTTTGTTTCATGATCGATGAAAATTTTCCATAACAACCAGAAATAAAATTCGATGGTCCGCCATTTTTTTATAAAACAAAATTTCCCTACGTGGTGCCACAAAGACTGGATTTTCGAACAGTTTAGGACTTAGTGCGTGTAAATCGGATATATAGTTTTCTTTTTAAGTTGCCAACCAGGTTGAGAAACACAGTTTTGATAAAAACTCGTTCAAAGTTTTGTTGAAGGATAATTCAACATACAAATTATGTATTTCAAAAGGTTTCACATAAAATGCTGTATCTCCGTCAATTTTACGAATTTCTGTAAAACATTTGGTGAGAGCATTTTTAACAAATGCATCTTTCAGAAAATGAAATAAAAAAAACGGACAATTTTTTTTTTTTACAGTGGTCTGGTGCCTTAAGTGAATACCGCACAACAATTCCATCATCTCCCAACAGCCTGGAGCCAGTGAGATTATGGCATGTCTATCATTTGTATATGTTGTGAGGCTTAAGGTGGTCGGGAGTGGAAGGAGATGGGGAAGACGAAGGTGAGGAAGTACGTGGCGATTTAGATCTAGTCTCGGCTAAAGTTACTTCAAGTATCGTTTCAATTCTGGATGGTGGTCTTACACCAGAGCGATACCGGGGGTATTTTCCACTCTGAAGCGTGCTGCAAATAAACTATATTTTATTTTTAATTAATAAATTATGAAATAACACAAATTAACCAAAGTAAAATTATTTGCGCAGGCTGGGATTTGACCCCGTAACCTTCGGTTCGCAAGTCGAGAGCATTACCCTTCGACCACGAACATAAACAATAAAATAATTCTGATTTCCTTTAAGATATTAAAATTAGATTAAATTTCTCCCAACTCTAAGAGGCTCAGCCTGTTGACGTGGTTTATATTAAAAAAGTATTTTTATGTATTATATCTAGATAAATAAAAAATATATCAGAAGGTTGGAGTGCGGTAAAATGGACGGGGACATCGGTGGTTCATTGTCTTTAGAGCCTGAAAACTGGGTTCAATTTCGAAATTGAAAATAAATATTGCAGCAGGTTTGTTACGATCATGAAAAAATAATGGAATTTAGACTGCTTTTGGTGAATTTTTTTATTTGCAAAAATAGACTCAATAATACAAGCTTAATACTGACATTAAATTAATTATTAAGATAATACGAACACTAAGTACCATACTATTGCTTTTAGCGTTAGCTATAAAAAAACTCATGAAAATTTAGTGAGAGCACGTTTTGCTTGTACGCAAACAAGAAAGTATCATAAATTAATAATATTCTTTGCTTGTTTATGTAAATTATCACTGAGAAGATACTAAAATCCGCAACCCCACAATGATTTTAATCCTTGCAGATTAGATAGATTTAATCCATAGATCCTATCAATTTAAGACGGATGATATCGCGCAGATTATCAGACATGGACCAACTTTACTGTAGAGATTATTATGTCTGGCTGTAGCGTGAGAGAGGAGTCACACCTACAATCCTTCAGTATCAATAGCTGAGCGAAGATCTGAATGTCCTTGAAATGACATGCTTACTAAACTGGAGAAAAAGGTGTGACTGCTCTCACAGCCTGCGACACTGATAATACATCCTTCGTGAATACAGGACAGACAATGCCTCCTTATTCAAGTATTGCTCACTCACAGATTCAATGGTTTCATACAAGAATCTACCAGTCTGCAAACGAATGTCATAAAATCACCTAAAATGAACTTCAAAACTGTATTTTTGTTTACTTATTTTATTTACAGTTTTTGCAAGTTTTGAGCGAAATTGTAATATACCGTGGCAGCTAGTGATAAGAACGATCTCACGACTTACGAAATAATAATATCACACGATTGTTACTCAAACTGGAAAACAGCGAAATATTAAAACGATTGAGTTAAATGAGAATCAATCCGCAAGAAAGTAGCGGTAATGTCAAACGAGCGAGCCTGGGTACGAACCTTAGCGCGGATTGAGGTTAGGAAAAGTGGGTTGAGCTTCTGTAGCGAGAAGCTCCCGGGCGTGGGTGCTCCAGCTCTCGACTGTGACGGAAAACTACCGGCAGCCTGTCGTTACAACGGTGGTCTGCACTTGTTACTATGTCCGTCGGGTGGACAGCGGGTCGAGGATGAGGGAACTAGAGGAGCGACGGAACACTAGACACGAGACGCGCGCGGCCTACCCGGGCTAAAGGCTGCCAGGCACTGTAGGGGTTGTCCGTGTACTCCGTACACTGTTCGGCTATACGCTACAGGCTATACTATGTATACGCATGGGGGGATGGTAATGCCAACACACAAAAAGGGACCAACAATCGCTTTCAATGTTGTAAAACACGTATTGATATTTAGGTGATTTTTGTTAAGTGTCTTTTCAGGGTAGCGTACTAGGTCCGCATCTCGGCGAAAGCTATGAAAATGCTCGGGTAAAAATAGCGTGAAATACCAATGTTTGAAACCGCGCGACTCGGCCCTTACGCGGATCAAGCGACTGACGGAGCCCTTTTAACAAAGTGCAGATATATAGTACGATGGGAATGAATTCGAGCGAAAATCAAGTTTTCTGACAGTGTTTTGCGAGGGCGCGCTTATTGCGCTCATAGGGCGGTTAAAAACAGAATTATACAATGACAGAAAGTTCAAATTTAAGAAAAACATATTTAACTTTATCACACAATTATACATTTTCAAAAGGAAAAAACAAGAAGGTATTTAAGTTAATACTGAGACAAAAAAAATATTCTTCTATGATATAAAAACCATACATATATTAAAAAACAACAAAATATTGAAAAGTTTTTACGTTGCTTCGGTTCCAGTGATTTAAATATTGGTAAGATTGTTGCTAGTGCCTGATTGTTTGAAATATAAAAAAAAAAATATATATATATATATATATATATAGCAATATTAGTGCCAAGTACTTTGCAATGGTCCTGTGTCAGCCATCGAGTATATGTGTCAGTAAGGCTAACGCAGAATGTTGGCGGGAGTGGGAGGTGGTTGGGGAGGCGAGGGGAAGCTCCAGGGCTGTCCGTGTTGACACAAACTCAAACCAAACACGGGAAACCAGAGCCAACATCCTCCATGACACTCGTAATGCTCGACTACACTTTTTTTATGTACGACATTGTTTTTGACGCAATTATTTCACAGGCAGTTTGTTAATATTCAAGAAAGAAAAAAGCTTTTATAACGTTATCTATCTGCGAAACATAGCTAAGCCGGAGTAAAAAAATATAGATAATAATATAAGTTTCCTTATTGAACAATTGAAAATCTGTCTCTAACAATGTTGTCCATTTTTGACATCGCAGTGTATATTTTTAAGCATCCATCATAACTTAACTCCCACTGAAAATTCAGACGGAAAAGTTGAACAAAAATACTGCTTCACACACCAAATGTTGCTAACGTACTCAAAAGGTTAATATTACGGGTTCCACGCCAACTGAGAATAAAGTCAACTCAACATCTCTGAAAAGTCATTAAAAGCTATGAAAAAAAATCATTTTAAATTAGCCGATAACCCTAACCCAACGTAACCTATTTAACTAATTTTTATTATATATATTTTTTTATCACTCTTCTGAGATGGTTCTGAGTTGGTTTCATTCCGAGTTGTCCGATCACCAATATTATGATACATACATAACAATAATAAAATCACGTAGTAATTTAATATACTCACGTAGAGCTTTGCCTACGTACATGCTTTACCTTAGCACTACAAAAATTATTTTGAAGCAAAGCGCGATGTTAGATTTGCTTACAAACTGAAACAACCTTTTTTATACAGTTTGACAATCGATCTGAACGCCGAAACAGCTGTCACAGTAATAAAAAACCTAAAATACTCGCAGGGCTTAAAAATAACAGCATTAAATTAGACTTACTTCAAAATTTAAGTTTTACGAATTAGAAACAACAAAAATAAATAAATGCTAGGAACATCTCCGAGACTCGTCAAATTTGATTGAAGTCAATCAATTCATTAAGTCTTTCAATTATGTATCTGGATCATCAAGTCAGCCATGGTGCCACTCGAATTCCCAAAGCAGGGATAAAATAGCTTTATACTTCAATTCATACAACGTCATTCTCTCTTTGAGTCGATTCGCGCGGAGAAAATTGCGAATTGTCGGCGTTTCCCAGTGGGAAATCATTCACAACCCTAGCGCGGGAGTTCGGCAGTCCTCGGAAAAGACCGGGAACGCTCGGGACTGTTAGGGATTCCAGGCTGAGGACGCATGCGTAATGCCATGTGCACGTAATACGAACAAACACAGCCTTATCCTGTGGGGGGCATTTTACTGCCAATGTCTGAAAACTGAATCAAGAGATAAAGTCGTAGAGGAAAATTAATTAAATAATTAATTTTCAAGAAAATAAATAAAAATAAGAAAATAAATATTCAAAATTAATCAAGAAAGCGTGTTTAATCAAAAAAAATATTTTTCGAAGTTAAACTTTGTTGTGCAGCTTTCAATGAAACACTGTAACTTTATGTACATCATTATTATTTTTTTTTATAAAAAAAGACAAGGGTTACGAATAACCCAACAATGTTTGAAAATCTTCTACTACCACCACAGAAAGCCGAAAATGTTGCTTGAGTCGTGATGGAGGACTTAGCCAGCCGAGGAATGGAACACACGACGCCCGGGTGGGACCCAAACGCGATGCCCACTCAACCACCGACCGATCAAAATTTTATGATAACATTACAACCGGTTTTGGTACCTGCAATATTAACGAACAGCAAAATAATGTTATTAGGGCAGTATTCTAGTCTAGAAAAAAAAATTCTTAATATTTCTAAGTTTAAATATTCAAAAATATCTCCTTAAAAGGATTTTTCGAAATTCGCATTATTTTAAAAGTTATAAACATTTTAATGTCGCGGTTAATTTATTATTTATTATTTAAACGCATTATTTCAAAATCACTTTTTTCGAGACGGTTGACACGATATCTCAAGTTCTACGGAACCAATTTGTGAGCCTTCTCTATACATTACTGAAATTACTCTATGGCGGGGACTAAAACTATAAAAAAAAATCTATTTTTACTATTTTTTAAAAATTGCGAAAGTCAAAAAAATGTCTTTTTTATTTCAGACAGCCGCTATTTTGCGA
This sequence comes from Glyphotaelius pellucidus, assembly GCA_936435175.1. Taxonomy (NCBI): domain Eukaryota; kingdom Metazoa; phylum Arthropoda; class Insecta; order Trichoptera; family Limnephilidae; genus Glyphotaelius; species Glyphotaelius pellucidus. The sequence goes on from OW386537.1 coordinate 26,104,269, forward strand.
AAAATATTTTTTTTTGACTTTTCCTTTATAGCCGCATTTGTTTGGATTAAAAATTAATTTGGTTTGTATTTTTTAGATTACTAGGAGGGTTGCAATCGTGTCAACCAGGGCGCGCCATTTTAGACCCTCTCACTTTAACACCTCGTAACTTTTTGAATTTTGAATTTCTTCGTTTGATTTTTTTTTATGTATTCTTTAATGTTTAATCAATATTTGGTAAAATAATGGCTTGTAAAAATATTATGTTTTTTTTTTTATTGCACCCGAAAAAATACCTACAATTCATGCTTCTAGATTAGAATACCCCCTTAAATAATTACCCACCAAAACTTTATCTAAAAACAAATAAAAAGATAGAATAAAAATAAGTTAACGAAGAAACAGTAGTCGATAAATATTTGAAAAGAAAGAAGAAACCTAAAATTACAAACCAAGAAAAATATATCTTTTAACGACGGATTGCCATAAATCTGAAAGTCAACACTTTCCGTAATTAATATCCCCAGCTAACGAGCGCGGCGGGCCTTCTCTTATTTCGTTCTCGACCGAGAAATTTATTTAAGAAACGCCATTCCTCACCTGCGGTACAATATCCCGGCGGGGCACAGTGGACAGGTACCTCAAACTCCACATCTGCCCATACCCCATACCACCAGGAATATGACCTGGCCTACGAAGGACATAAATCACAAGCCTATTCATTTCAGTGATAAAGGAAGAGCCACGGTGACCTCTCGCAAGAGATAAGAAAGCAAACCGGTTTTATTATTAGACCAATGATTCATCTTAGATTGAATTGCTTAAATTTGTTCCCGAACGTAGTTTTGCTGTTATTTTCTTTTATTAACACACATTCAGCAACCTAGGAAGAACCATGGATCTCTTGTAAGAAAAGTGTTTAATAAGAAAACCGATTTTAATATTTCTATTTTCGAAACTGACAATTCATGGTGGAATTCCATTATAATCAATATCCATACTAATACTAATACTATAAATGCGAAACTGCTCGAGTTCGTTTATGACCTTTTCACGCATAACACAATATAAAGACTTTAATAATTCTTTCACCAATATAAAGCTAAATTATATGCGCAGACTACAGGTTGTATATGATGGTAAGCTCTGGCGTTATGAAATTATAAATATTTATATATTATATTTGTTATACGTTTTCTGTCGCTAACAAAAGCGAGTTTTTGCTAACGTCAGAAAAAAATCTTTTCTATGGAAACAATGTTGATATATTTTTGGGCTGTATGCTGGTAGATACTCAGTCTACTGGTCAGCTACTACTGCAGAAAATTCAAATATCAGAATTCGTTTTTTTTTTGGACAAGCTTCTGTTTTGCAATAAATGTCAGATAAGAGTTCCTACATTCAAAATATAATTCGTAACGATTATAAAGACTGAATAATAAATAGTGTAATTTTTTAATTATATTAACAAACTTCCAAATATTTAATTAAAAATAAACATCCGAAATGTTTGATTGAATTCCGAACGAAATAACAAAATTGGATAATTCTTTTTTTCTTTGAGCTATAGCTTTATGAAATTTAGGTGGCAGGCGAGATGTTTGAAAACTGAATGTAGGGGAATGAATGTATGGAATGCGGAAGGGGGTGGGGGTGAGGAGAAGGGGGAATAATTGATAAGTTCAACCGCTACAGTAATTTCCCGTAATACCATGCGAGCGAAGCCGCGGGGAAAAGCTAGTATATTATAAAAGAAATTCCAAAAAAACGTGCGGCCCGCAAAAACTCAGAAACGAGTCCCGGTGCGATCAAGGGAGTTATATGGTGTGGTAGATCTCTATCCACCCTCCAGGATGAGGGGTCCCGTTTTTACCTAGAGGGCGTGCTTTTGAAGATATAAGGGCTGGAAGTTTCGCCCTCTAGAAATTTCAAGAACAGTCTTGCGGAAAGTTCTGGAAGGTTCGATAAAACTCTAGAAAGTTCTGGAAGGAGTGGCGGATTATGTCGGTGAGTCCAAAAGTTTCGAGAACGCTCTAGATGGTTCGTTAATGCTCTTGAACACTCAGAATACAGAACACTCTCAAATATTGTCCTGAGCGAAGCCGGGTACCCCAGCTAGTATATTGTAATAAAAGCTATAAAACTTTTTTCCACTTTAATTTTAAAAAATTTGAAAAAAGTTTTACAGTTGTTTTTATTGCAATTTATTAAAACCGGTTTTTATACGATGCCAATGTTGAGGTTACGAAAGAAAATCGGTTTTCTTACCAGATGAATTCGAGGTTTTACTTAGGTTAATGGAATGAATAGGCTCCAAAGCATGGCAAAGAAAAATTTATCACGCGCAAATCGCAGATAGTTTTTCTTTGATTACCCTTTGTGTTCTTTTATTTGTATGTTATATTATTTTCCTACAACTTTATTTTATTTTTCACTGTCATATTAAAATATATGTATTTTGTGTGTACTTTCTATACACAATTAAATAAAAGTCCCATTGGCGCACGTGCAAACACAATAATAAATCTTACTCTCACAAATGGAAATTCGCCGTATCCCGTCCATTAAAAATATTATTCCTTATTATTTACCACTTTTATAAAAACGTGCTCAAGAAAACGTTTCTTAACACTTAGATTTTGACGATCATAATTTATTGTAAAATTATTGTAATTTATTTATAAAATAAAGAAATTAATATGATGTGTGAAATATCCCTGAAGTCAAATATCGTCAATTTCATTTGCAATAACTCTACACAGGAGGCCCTGAGTAAAATAACTTCCCTCAGGGCCTATCTCAACTTTTGGGATGCTACGTTCAGATTCATTTAGAGATATACATAGCTCCGGGCACCTCCGGGCTTCCTTTCGAAAAAATTTAAGACCAGAAGCTATTGTAATTTTCGAATCACTTAAATTTGTGCTCCTTTTTGCACTTTTAACCCCTCGGGCCCATTGTCGGAGATCAAAATATTTCCACTTTCCAATAAAATCCCGATAAATGGTAGATATATTTCTGAACGCATCCGAAAACTTAAAACTGTTTTTGAAAGGTGGTAAAATACGTTTTCAAATTTTATAATTCGAAATAAATATATAATTTTCGAAATATAAAATTTTTCAACGCCAACATAAGAAATTTTTAAAAATGGCTCACATTACGTTTTTTTCTAAATAAAATTATTATTATTAACATATTTTATTAGGAAAATGTATTGTAAACGTTATGGTAAAATCACTTTTGGCGTTTCATGTAAAAATAATTAATCAAAAATTCCCAAAGGTTTATACATTTTTTCAAATTGCGGTAGGAAATTTTGGTTTCTTAAAGGCGTACATTTTAATACTTTTGCGGTTAACTTTTAGATTTGAATATAAGGCGCGGTATTTTTTTCTATCTAACACCGTTTAGTCATATTTCTAACCATGTAAGGAAGATACAGAATTTTATAAGAACTTTTAAGGATGATGATATTAGTTGTTCCGAAAACCGAACAAATTAGCCTGGGGGTTGAAGTAATTAACCCCTTAACCGTAGGGCAGGGCATATTTTGTTAGAATGTCAAATAATTTTCCGCTTTACGATAAAATCCAAATAAATGGAACATTTCTGAACGGAAAAACTGTTTTTAAAAAGTGATGAATGCGCTTCCAAATGTTATTAGAAATACATAATTTTAAACATTAATTTTTTTAAAGCAAATATAAAGTAAATAATATTAATAAAAAAGTGTTGAAAATGGCTCACCTTACGATTTTTCTATATAAAATTATTGATATTAAAAAAAAAAAACTAGAAACACACATCTTTTATTAGACAAATGTATTATAAACGTTATCGTCACCTCATTTTTGTGTCGTTTCATGTAAATTAATATTTTTTCTCTAATTGCATTAGAAAACTTTGGTTACAGCGCCCTTGAGGTGATTTTTCACAAAAATGGCGCTATATAAATCATGCAAATATTATTATTATTATTACATATATGTGTACATTTTAATTCTTCTAAGTATGCACTAGACACGACAGGCAAAATATTTTGTGTAAAAGTACCCGCGGTACGTCATGTCGCCCATACTGCACAAGTTTTTTTTTATCTACGAATCATAAATATTAAAAATTGCACTATTGCCGATAGATAAATTGACAGAAGAGGCACAAGAAGCACGAAACAAGGATTTAAAACAAAATCAGCTATCATCCTGGCGAAAATGTAGCCGAGATAATTCCAATTGTGACGTTGTTTTTGCTTTTGCAATTTGTTGTTGCCGTCATCTGGTCCTCTTATATATAACGAGAAAAAGAAAGCTGCCAAAAAAACTAACCAATTTATCCAAGCACTCAGGATGATGATGATGATGATGATGGTAGTGATGATAATGATGATGATGATGGTAGTGATGATAATGATGATGATGATCTTGATTATGGTAGTGATGATGATGGTGGTGATGATACGACTCAGACAATGTCAGATAAAGAAAATTAAAATATTTTTGGAAGTTTTTTCACTAAATTGTATATATATAATATAGAGCTAATAAAGTTAACGTTTGTAATGCAATTAAAAAAATGTTTTTTTTTTACATTCCATGTTATATTCAAATTTTCATCGTAAACCGTCTCTAAGAAAAAAGAGCGTTTTCAAGCAATCTCGCCCCACTGTGCATCATTTTCTAGGTTATCAAATTCGAAACATAGTAAAAAAAGCCTGGGCTAATCACTAGTTACGTGCCGTACAAAAAATATATATGTATATTAGAAAATCTGTGCAATTTAATTTTCAAACGCATTTTGTTAAATAAAGCCTTTTTCACCCTTGTGTTTATAATTCTACGTGTGTTTTCTAAAGATTAAGGAAAACACACCCTAGGAAGAATATGTTATGTATGACAAAGATTTTAGGAAATATGATGTTATCAATGCGATGGGGGTGTGGGAAGGATGAAGGATAAAGAAAGGGGAGAGCTTGTCGTCTCTCGGTCCAAAGGTTCTAATCTAAGGCAGGTGAAAAAGGTTTTGTTCCTTCCACCGCAAAGGCGGGTATTAAATTATATTAAGGACTGAAGACCAGAGGATTCTGAAAAGCCTGAGGCGAAAAGGTTGAACCCAATTACCGAATCCGAAAATACCAATTATCAAAGTATTGGTTAAGGTCGACCTTTTCTCATATTCAGAGACGTGCAGTGGTTATTTTCCGATTCTCCAATGCAAATATCTGACTCTGGAATAAGAATTATCTCAAGATAGCATTCATACAAAAGGCGAGATATTTAAAAAATAACTATGTTCCGGGGAAATGCGAAGTGCCGCGGAACATAACTGAAAATGTTTGAATGGATACGTCTTACTTAATTACACTACATCCGTACGCATAAAAAACACTTACCATCGATCTCAGTGTGACTTCCCTGAACAGGATGTGTGACTTACCTGGAACAGGAAAGAAATAGATGGTGAAAAAATTATCGACGGCAGTTCCAATAACAGGGGAATACAGACTTGTACAAATTGTATGTGGGTACTGTTGCAATTGAAATATCTTTTCCATTGAGACAGCGAAGAAAACTTATTACTGATAAAATTCCTCAAATATTCGCATACACAAATATTTTTAAATAACTCTAACGATGAAGTTTGAAAAAGTGGAGCAACGGCAAAATGATAGTCCCCAATGACGATCCAGAGAGCGTTTTTAAGATCCTAATTCGTATAAGAAATGTCTTATATCTGCGAATTCTGTCTCTAAATAAAATAAAAACTTTATTAAGACCAGAGTGATTTTTATATCAGATACACCAGTAAAGAATTTTTTTAAATGTGAGTCTCGTAAAGTATCTAGTCTAAAATTGTATGGACCAGCGAAAACTGTCATTTCAAAACAACAAAATATTTTTAATATAAAATAAAATTACTTACATTATTTACCTTCAACCTACTTTTAAATAAAATTTCTGTACTACAATAATTCAATTCAGATTCAACGTATTTTTATAAGGCGAATAAAAAAATTCTGACCTAAATAAAAACGGTGGCCGGACAACTCGGAATGAAATCAACACACATTTGAAAAGTCATTAAAATTGTTTAAAAAAATATATAAAAAATTGGTTAAATAGATTACGTTAGGTTAGGTTATGGGATATTTTTATTATTATTTTTTTCATAGCTTTCAATGCTTTTTCAAAAAAATGTTGAGTTGACTTGATTGAACCAATAAAAACATATAAAGAAAAAAAAATTCTCGCTTTGGCTTCAATTTACTTGCAATCTGTATGATTCATTGATAATAAATATACTCGAATATTTAGAATAAACTATCAGATTTCTAGTTTGAAACAAACGCGTGGCGGGTAACTTTCGGAATTGTGTGATCAGTGGCCACTCCAAGGTCGTCAGACCCTTCTGCACCAGATATTTGTATAATATGGGGATAATATCTGAGACAAAGGGTTTCAAAACTAATCCAGGCAATAAAGACGAGCTAAAAGGATTCACAAGGGCTGTTATTAAAGCAATACTCGGAAAACCGGAACAGAGGTAATGAGCAACATTGTCGACAGATGTAGGGGAATAATATTTAAAAATACGTACATATTAATTAAATTTAAACCAATTTTATATTCATTTCGTGCTTTCAAGTTTCATGTTTTTTCGAACTTTAAAAAATTAATACATCTTCCAAAATATATTTAGCAAAATATTCCTTGAGAGTGGCTCTTGAGGGTGTGTCAGAATTTTAGAAATCCAAAACCTATATTGAAGGGAAGGCAAAATATTGTTTACTTTAAAGCATACACCACTTTGAAAAATCAATAGTTTAACGGCAAATTAAAATAGTTCTTGGTACCTTTCGCAGAATGAGCGCCATTCAACCTTCATAATATTATGTAAGTACCTAAGTAACATATTCATATGTAACTTTTTTTTTTTTAAATGTTAAGTTTTTTTTACATTTAAAAATGATTATTTTTAAGTATTTCGTTTGAAAAAATACGTACTATTTGTTAAAAAAAAATCTGCTAGGTGATTATTATTACGCGTGACATCTAATTCGCCTTCCAAAAGCATTTTCAAACTGATTTTTTTTAAAATATAAACCCATTTTTTTAATGAACTAATGAATTAGATTATTATTAACAATAAATAAAAAAATGTTACTTTAAATCAAGCACGGTCCTGCTTCCTAATCTAATCCATTAACGCACGGACGTTTTCACGGCCTCATCTTCAAAGTGAATTCCACGATGAGCTCTTTTAGCAGCCCGAACAGATGAAAGTCTGATGGCGCCAGACAAGAATATTTGTCCAATTCTCACAATCTCTTCAGTGGTTTGACGACTGGTGTGTGGTCTTGTATTGTCATGCAAAAGAAGAACATCCGCCGTAGTTTTTGTTGGGCGAAAGACGTACTTTAAAGTTTTTAAGGGTTGTGATGTATTGGACATATTTAAGTGTGCATCCCGGCTCCAAAAAATCAAATAATCAAACCCTCTACATCACAGAACACGGTCGCCGTAACTTCCAATCTCACAGATTTTAAGTTTTTCGTCCTCGGTGAGTTTGTGTGATGCCGTTCCATTGACTCCTCATTGATTCAGGTTCAAAAAATGAATTCATAATTCGTCTCCGGTCACAATTGTCACAATTTCTGTACGGTTGAATCACCCTGAACATTTTTTAGACTTTCATGAATGCGAATAGGCGTTTCACCTTCTGCATTCAAGAATTCAATCACAGAACACTGTCTAATACAAACATTGATGTCGGCCATTTTGCAAGCGACTGCAGTGCTGCCACCTGTTGACGCAGAAAGTAGATTTGAAGAATAGCGCCAAATTCAATTTTTTCACTTAACTAACTTTATTTAAGTAGAAAAAAATAGGAGGCATTAGTTTGTGACTGACCTTCGTAAGTTGAAAAAACAATTTTGGAATGGGAAAATTACAAAATAAATTTCGAAAAAGTAATAGATCTTTTTACTTGTGTAGTTATGTAGTCACCTCACGAAGTTAGTAAGTACAATTTACCTCCAAACATCCTGTATTATATTTCACAGCAACGTTTATGCCTCGCCATTTAGAATTGAGCGCTTGATCAAAGCATTATTAAAAATGTTAATTTCGGCGGAAAAGTTTGTCATCTCATCGGCTTCATGAATATTCCACCGGAATAATAGATTATATAAAATTGTAAAATACTTCAGCTGACGACCTTACACCGGAGATGACCATTAAAGGACGGAGGGCGCCTTCATAAAATAAAATAAAAACCGGGGATAATTAATTTTTGTACTCACTTCCTACGCGCCGGGTTCGCCTGACTAAGTAAGTATGCGACTATCGCAGACATTTCTACAAGGGAGGAAATTATACATTGACGGCAGCTTTAATTTAAAGTCGTGTTCGGTGTCAATCAGAGTGAATGAAAAACACTTTTGGCAAGATAAATCATTTTCATAGATCAATTCTAAATGCGCAAGGAAGAAGGGGATGAGTTGAAAAGTCGAGTTCTGATTTAAGCACGCCAAGTCTCCCTTTAGATGCATATTATTTGGCAACGAAAACAGATGATTCAGAATATAAAATAATGGAGATTTCACTGAATTATAGGGCATTCATACATAAAAAAGTGTCCTAAAATTAACGCGAGATTTGAATTGAATAGAAAACACAGTTTTATTGTTATTTTTATACGGCATAACACCCCAAAAACAAATAACAAAAAAAAAAATTTTACTCACCCTAAACTCTCAGCTGTCAAATTTGTTTTTTTTTTTCGGGGTTGCCAACAATTTACCGTATAAACGGCGGTAAATTCAAATCTTGCGTTAATTTTGAGATACCCTTTATGAAAGGATTCAACATTTAAAAAAAAAACCATAAGGAAAAACGGATGAGTAGGCACCTACTCATTACGTTATAGCTAATTTTGACTTTCCTTCTTCCTGTTGCACACGTTCGTCCATTATGCTGGGTGATCTTCTACCGATGAATATTTTCATAGAACGAAAGTTGAAGTCGATTTAAATTTGTATTTCTATCCGTGAAAAGCTTGTTTTCACCGATTCATCTCATAGATTCACGGAATAGATCTTAGAGTAGATGAGGTGGATTCCCCAGCCGAGAATTTCAGAACATACAATTTCAGAATTCACAGCGCAACAGCAAATACGCATTAAATTTAAATTTGAACAAATAGCGTAAATGTTGAAATTTAGTGTTATGTAAAGGCCAATAAGTATGTGAAATTCATTTGTGCACATAACAAAAATTTAAAATAAAGAGTAAAAAATGTAATCCTTTGTGATTTTTGCATCACAAAGTGCCATCGTAGCCGGCGTAGCAACAATGTTTTTACTCCCATGAAAACGCGAACAATGTATCGCGTGTATGAACACACATTACACATCACTAGTGCACATTGTCAGGAACAAAATACAGTCTCTGGAGCCCAAAGTTTTCCGGAGACAGGCGACGGCTACGGCAGTGACTGGTGACAATGTGCGACAGGGGGGCTCTCCTCGGCCGGGATGAGAAACTCAGTAAGGACTAAAGCCGTCACCACCCCGGGCCCCCACCCCCGGGGGGAGCCCTTATCCTGACTCATTGACTAACAATAATAGAAATCACCGTGGTTTGTGTTTCTTAAATTGAGTACGCCTGCAAAATTGAGTACGTCTGCTTTGTTTTAACAAAGCATAACATGACAAAAGGAATTATCAAAAACCAATAGATATATTTAATGACTCATTTAAATGTAAATATTTTCTCAAATGTTAAGAATGTTATAATAACAAATCTTTTAATTATTAATACGTGGTATAATAATTTAAATTTAAAAAAAAACTTCAATAATCGCAAATTCACTTTGTGGCGTCATTTTACTTTAAACCTTCAAAATTCGCGCTTATTTCGTCAGTAGGTAAAAATATTTCCGCTTTGCCATAAAATCCAAATAAATGGAATATTTATGAACGTATCCGAAAATTAAAAACTGTTTTCGAAAGGTGATGAAATACGCTTTCAAATTTTATTATTATAAATAAGCATCTAATTTTTTTAATATAAAAATTTTGAATGCAAACTTAAAACAATTTTAAAAATGGCTCACCTTAAGTTTTTTGTAACCAAAATTACTAATAACGAAAAAAAAATAAAAACACACACATATATTATTAGACTTTTCTCGTTTCATGTAAAAATGGTTCTGAAAAATCCACATTTTTTTTTTCAAATTGCGATCAGAAGCTTTGGTTTCATAAAAGTGTACATTTGATTTATTTTGTAGTTAACTTTTAGATTTGAATATAAAACGTGTTGTTTTCTCTTTCCAATACCGTTTAGATCACACTTCTCATTTTGATAATAAAGGAGACACAGCGATTTCTATGAGACCTATGTGAGCTGGGACAAATATGGTCTCCTGTGATTAAAGGGGTTAATGAAAATAAATAACTTTGTATACACCACTATTCAATCAAAATAATCGAGATGTTTCAAAACCAATAGATTCGTCGTCAAAATAAACGTTTAAAGAAACTTAACAAATAATATAAGAATTGACAAACAGGTATAAACAAATAAGTACCTATAGACAAAACACTTTACGATGAGTGGTGATGAATTCGTTATTAGGTATCAAAAAAATCAATTATACTAAATAAATAAAATTATTATAAGATAGATAATTAATGGATTTACGTACAAATTAAAAACTTTTAGAAATTAACAACATAATCTAAGAGTAAAGAAGATGTCTAAATACCAAAAAAAATTTTTATCAATTTAGGTATTAATGTGAAAAATAGTTATTTAAATATTAATGTGAATAGTTTTGTTTTTTTAACTTTATGAGTAATAACTCCAAATTGTAATATTTAATTAAATGAAGACAACATTAGAGAAACTCAATCGAAAATCTGTCGACAGAAAAATCAGAAAAAGATATTGACACCTCTGGGTCATGAACTTAGGACCTTCCGTTTTCCGGGCGACGACTCTGACCATTGAGCTAATGCCAATATCTTTTTCTGATTTTTCTGTCTACAGATTTTCGATTGAGTTTCGCTAATATTGTCATCATTTAATTAAATAAAAAATAGTTATTTCAATATTAATGATATAGGTATTCATGCAAAAATAGTTATTTAAATAGCAATATTTTTCAATAATTATTATTTTTCAATAATTTATCATTACAGATTGGTAAAATATAAATAGATAACATGCGACATACTTTATTATTTTAATGTAATTACAGTCAGTATATAAAAGATTTTTCAGTATATGAAAGAGTGTCCCATCCATAACAACCATAACGTTGTTGATATTGATCACCAATTGTGCACGTGATTGGTGCAAGAACGAATCTGTGAAAATATGAGTTTTCCAGGTGATTAATTAATTATCCGAAATAGCATAAATCGTATTTATATTTACAGCACCAAACCATACTGAGAGATAAAACAAGAGCGAAGAAAGTTCTGCTCCTGGGCAGGTAATTGTATTACGGTTCGTGCTGGTGAGATGTCCGATTTCCGCTCCACAATTAGTGCACTGCGGCTGTGTGTGCTGGTCAGGGGGGGAGGTGGCCAATAGGGTGGGGTACTGCCACTGTACACAAATTATGACACGACCGGGAAAAGCGCCATCCCCAATAATTAACCCGTGTATCGGCGGCAGTAAAAGTCCCAACCACCGCGGTAAACTCCAGCCGCAGTGTAGGAGGATACACGGCCTTGGTGTATTCAGCTGTATCACGAAACGCAAAATAAAACACTTTTGACTCGATGCCACGACCTTCCACTTTATTTGGCAAAGCGTATAAATATCTCAATACTCTGGAACGTGTCCAGGGACTTATGGGAACCTATAGCATTTAATGCGTATAGTCCAATTTGACGACAAAGTGCGTCACGCTTCACTAGTAAATTACGTATACCAAGGGGATTTATTTAACGAACACCGTTATTACACCACTGCAGTGTAGTCTTTCCGCATATTTCCTTTTCTCATAAACGTTCATAATATAACTGAAACTTACACGATAGCAATGCAAAAATGTTATGCTTACCGCAACAAGCGCAAACGATCTCACTCCGTGTAATTATTTTGCGGAATCATGCTTTAATAATTAATTTTCTCCACTGAGTTCTGAATACTTTTATGCGCTTTCCGAATGTATCTGAACAAATGCAACTAATTTAATGTAAAATTTTAACAGAATTTGAAACAATTATTAATAGAACAATGGATTTAAAACAAATGGAATATTGCAATGTAACCCCCAGGGTCCCACACATCATGGGCCACTGGACAACTGGACAATGCCACCAGTGCAGGGAGTGCAGTTTAGTACCTACGTATTGTACAGAGATTTACTTTAGCTCGCTCGACTGGATCACCAATACCGATTACACACTACCGCGCGAGGCTCGACATATAAATAGTGGGTTTAGACCAGACGAGCAAAGAGCTAGAGATGAGAACAAGAGCGTTCTTTCTAGTTCTTACCAATGAACAAGAACGATAACAACAAGAACCAGAATTCTTGCAGATGCTCAAGGGATGTTTATATCAGACGAGCGATTGCTCTTTGCTCATTCTTCAATAATCAGTGGTAGTGTTCACTACACCATGTCCGAAAGTAAGAGCGATATTGTGATTTCAAAAGCTGCATTTATCGTTGTGGTTCAATTATCAGAAAAGAAAAAAGAAAGAGATGTTGGTGGGTGACGAATTTGATTAAAATAAGAACACTCGATAATGTCTAAATATTACGATAAATATTTGGTACGCTTCTATCATTTGTAGTACTAAATTTCGGCGAATACGCCAAAATAACTTGCAAGAGCAGACTAGAATGAGCATTTGCTCGTTTGGTCTAAATCTACCTTTAAGTACACCGATGCATCGGCAAAATTCGGGCCATCGCGATGGCCCGAATTTTGGAGCAACACACTCAAAATCTTAGGAAAAAAAAAATTGTCTTTTATAAAAAAATTTGTGTCCATCATCTGTGTTGATGATAATCGGATAAACCAGACCCGTGACAAATAAGAAAACTTTGAAAATAACCACAACGGTTGTGTTTTGTTAGTTTTTTTCATCACTTTTTTTGCTTTTCAAAATTCTGATTTGTCGTAGATGTCATTCTGATGACAATAGATGTACTGAAATATCATCTCAAGAAAATGAGATAGCACAACACGGCTTAAATTTCAAAAACCAACGAGGCCGTGAAAAAGTCGTACACAAATAAACAACATTTTTAATGTTCATACTGGAATCTCCCAGAGGCATCTAAGGCACGTGAATTAAGAACGAATTTTAAATATATCACATTTAAATATATGTAAGCATTTACCTTATTCTTTTAGGACTCAAATAATATGAATTTTTTGTTGCTGCAGACTTTTAAAATCAAAACTAATACTTGTTCCATACAAAATCGATCCACACATGCAATGTACTTATCACTGCAGCTCGTAGTTTGTAGTCCAGGGGCTTAGCTTCGTACTATTTAATGCTCGGCGTTGGGACTGGGAATGGGGTATTATAATCCTACTATGCACTCCAGGTGGCGAATGACCCGACGGTTTATAGTGCCAATTTTCATGTACGCGTGCGAAACTTGGACATTAAAAGGAAGCCCAATGAACGAGATGGAGGCTTTTGAAATGTAGCTGTATGTTGGAGATTTGTAATAGTAAAACCGAGGGCATGAAACAAACGAGTAGGTCGCTAAGGAAACTAAAGATGTAGGGAAAACTCTTGAAAAGTTAAAATTAAAGAAAAAGCGGCGTACTTTAAAAAAAAAGCTACAGAACACAATGCAACATGCCAAAACTGGCATTAAAAGGAAAAGGTTTTTTGTTGTAGAATCATGGTATTACCATTTTGGAAACGCGAGGCTGTAGAAAGTAAAGATGAGGAAAGAACACGAGCAAGAGCAGGTTAGGAAGTACAGAATGTATGAAGATTTATCGACAAAGGCTTTTAAGACATAGAGAAGCTTACCCGTCTAGTTGAGGACCGGAACTTTGACAGGATGGTCGCCAGATTTATTTGAAGAATGGAAGAACTCAAAATAATTTGATACTAAAAGTTTAAAAAGTTACACACTCAAGTCTACAATGCTACGGCATTGCAATTTTAAAAAGACACAATAGAAGCTTAATTTGCAAATTTTAAGAATAGAATACCATGAAGACGGTGAACGGTGATAACATACACCCAAAAAATCTAGTCTACTCTTCAATAATATCGCAGCATTAGAAAGCCATATATTATAATGGTTTGCTATGCAAATACCGAATGAATGAAAGGAAACCATATACAACATTCATACAGAATAAACATCAATTACAATAGGCCGTTAGTAGTTAAAAATTGTGAAATATAGCTGTTTGTTCGGACTCCGCCTACCCAGGCACTGGTCTGGGTAGTTTCGGTGGGGAAGCCTATCGCTCCCGTCCGCCGGGGAAAATATTTGAAACTTTTACAAACAATAGGGCTCCTACGGTACCGTGACTGTTGTACGAGTTACCCGTGAAATATACGCAAGCGGCAAAACGGTTCAGCAATTGGAATTTCAATTTCAGGATACAACAAAAACAGTAAAAAAGGTTAAAATAAATTATCGTGTGAATTCTACAGAAGTCAACCGACTGATCTGCTGCCCAGGGGGGATATTTAAAGTCGACAGGAAACATTCAAACTGTCAATTATATCACAAATAATTCAACGCGATTCCACAAAAAGCTTACGCCGTATTTATATTAGGAAATTAAGAAACTCAAACATTCATATCTTTTTTTTTCGATTGCGTGGGTACTGACAATGAAATACATCGTACGACGTTGAAATATATAATATTAAACGGAAACATTTCTTCCACAAAGTTTGATATATTTTTTGTTTACTATGCAAATGATAACAATAATATTTTCTCAAATTCAAATCGATTCGAATAGATACGAAATAAGCGGGTTTTCTTAACCCCACCACTGTTTATTCAGCAAAACAACAATAATGTTTGAAGTTGAATTATTATATTCGGAGTATCTTTATTATTCCGTATTTCCGTATTCTCCCTGAGCAGAGAAGTACGGGGAGACTTGAAATAGCACGTTACATCCACTTCACGTGAGAGCTCCATGACGAGCCTACTGTGTGGCGGGCGGGAAGGGGTGTGGAGGAGCCCCTAGCGGTTACTGCACCATTACAGAAGAGTGCTTGAAGTGCCGCACCGCATAGAACCTTGGGATTACTCCTCGCTGACAGAATTATAATTGAACGAACTAAATAAGAACATAATTAAATAAAAGAAAATAAAAAAGACACCGGGTTTTACAAAAATAATCAGAATTTTCCGGGGCCATTATGGAAATGTGAATGTTCCAGGGGTTTAGGACTGTCTGCGGGAACAATGGATCATTATTTCCATAGATATTTTTAACAAAACCTTTCTTCAGTTTGCGTTTGGGTTGCCGCATGGCGGAGCCGGGACAATGGAGGAAAAACACTACCTCTCCGCTGGGACAGATCCCAACGTGTATTCTCCGGCACGAAGAGGAGGGTGACCGAGCGTACGGCGGAGCCTTCGCGTAGCGGCAATACAACACCCTTCCACACAAATGCGGCAGGTAAACAAGGTAAACCCGCTAATTCCCTTTATTAGTAGAACGACACTTGTAGCTGCATGTTGGTAACTACAAAACATTAACGTTTATAAAAACAAAATACTAAAAATTAAAAATACTAAAAAGTAGCCGGAAAATACTAAACACATGCAACAATCTGTGATTCAATTGGCCGTAAAGGCTTATTGGGATATAAACGATATTCGCTGCCGCCCTGGGTAGCGAAAAACATCAAGCGGGATTCCGCTGGGTATTTGTACGAACTTTCGCGGCCAGCGCGAAACTAGAAACCTGCCGATTCCGCCGTAACGCCTGAGTAGGCGGTATCTTTTCGCTTGTCTTACGAAACACGCGCTACGCAGGTGACGAAAGGTAAGTTTTACAATAAGTTTTGGATATTGTTTTGAATTTGCAGATCATCAGTTGTAAGGATTTGCCTTACGGTCGAGACAAGCACTTTTTAAATAAAATATTCGGCAGCACTTGGGCCGAGAGCGCTACCGAATATTATCACCGGCAAAATTACTCGCACAAATTCGTTGCATCTCTACTCTCCACTACCTTCAGCCTCAAAATGCCCTAATTGGGGACGGTTGGGAGCGGTTGGGACTCTTGTACGGTAATCACATTAAAAAATCTATCATAGATATTCATGTAATGATGATGAATATCTTAATACTACGAAGATAACATACTATAATGTATTGGATTGTCTGTGGACCGTTCGGGTTTTCCGATTGCAAACGGAAACATCCGAGCTTTTTAATATAGTCCCGAGTGTCGGACCGAAGAGCGCGACTTCTCAGCCAATCTCAGCGTTCGGGCTCTTACGAGCATTAACTATCAATTATACCTTACAATAAGTACAAAGTACCTACGAGTGTTATCATTCTAAATACCATACGATACTGGATATATTGGGTCCAGTATCAAAAAGCATTCAAGTAGGATTTTCGAGGACAATGCATTGCCTTATAGTCAAATCTTACACATACACAATGAAAAATTAAATAATCCATAGGTATGCAGAGGAAACGATTGCTTTTTTAAAATATTGACCGTTTTTAAAACACAGTAAACTAAACTTCACACCTTGAAAACAATTTCCGTAGTGCCTAAAAGTCATGCAGTCAACGCTGCAGCAAAGTGAAGATCTTAAATATCTCTTCAAAATTCGCAAATTCACTTTGTGGCATCATTATTTGATTTAATGAAAACAAATAACTTTGTATACACCACTATTTAATTAACAATATCAACATAGTTTTCGAAACATGTTGATATTGTTAATTAAATAGTGGTGTTTATTTATTTATTTCTATATATTACAGTATTTACCTATAGATCAATTTCGAAAACATTTTTACATAATATATTTTGTAATTTTATTATGTTGGGTGTAAGGTAGGTTTGTGAAGGTGAAACTGTGGATAGGTATTGTTGTATGTTTCGTGAACACCTCACTAGGAGAACCTGTGCTGAGGTGTTTACGTGTTTATTTATGTTTATGTATGACAAGTATTTATGTGTTGTAATAGAAAGTTTTATATGTATTCTGGTGTACACAAAGTTATTTGTTTTCATTAAATCTTAAATATTATTCCATGATACCATCTTCGTTTCAGCTATACTTTTCACTGTGGGAATCCCCGAACGGAAGAGGTTGGCGGTGAGGGGTTGGAAGGAGGAGGTAGCGGAGGAACCGACACTCTTTGGGAATACAAAGTGCCCCGTGGAGTGGGGGAATGGGGGAGGGGTACGGGCCCTGCAGCAGGTAAGGTGGATAACGGATAAGAAAATAACTCTTCAGGATAACTCAAAGCCGCAAACTTTCGAATAAAAACGATAAATATAGCGTAAGACCTGATCGCACTTCGAAAACTCGAAGGAATAGTGATATGCCTTGGTGAGAACGTAATTCGTAAACCTTTTCACAGTCAGACAATGTCAACCTTGCAAGTTCACAATAAAGCAGATTATATTCATAAACATTCAAATTTTGTTCTCTACATTAACCCCACACAGGAGAGGTAAATAATTTTCCTAAGGGCCTATATCATCGTTGTGGGTGCTGCATGGAGGGTCTTTTTAAAGTAAGAAAGAAGAGAAATTTCAGGTATGAGGGGAGGGTAAGAATCAAGGGGTCAGTACGTCCAGGAGTGACGAACGTATGAGTCCATCCCACTGACGGTCGAGAGATCAGTCGAGAGTTCAAAGGGTTTCGCAAAACTAGCCTCTTGCCTTCTTTGGCCAAGGCTTTAACACCCCTGCTAAGTCACCAAACGTAGCGAACCGCTTGGGGTGACCTACGGCTGAGGTGTTCCATTTTGCTTTCAGAAGTTTGATTTGAATAACTTAACTTCCTTTTATTGCATATATTGATATCCATTCCATGTTTAAATGTAAATCTTTTAAATTATTAAAAAAAAAAAACACTTTGGTAGCTTTAATGTAGATTATGCACTTTCTGAGAACTGTTGTGTGTTTTTTTTATTGTCTTAAATCATTTTAATGTTGATATTTTATTAGTCAATGATATAAAAAAATCCTAAGACTGTCAAATACGAATGTATAAAGACTATAAAGCAAATACAAAATAAGGAAATTGGCAGCGGTGTGAAAGACATTATAATATAATAAACACGATGGTATAACTCTGTTTAATTCCACTTTTTATTTTCTTATCCAACTAATTTCGGTTCAACCTGAACCTTCTTCAGGGAAGAATAAAAATATACTGATACTATACATTATAATATATTAGCAAGTACTCCTTCGAGTATTTAAAAAAAGTATGCATATTAATAATAATAATATGATCGTTTTTGTAACGATGTTTTTTTAGAAACGCTCACAATCCTGGTGATAATGCGCCTTAAATCTCCAAAATTGAGGAGGCATATAATGTAGTAAAAATAAGCCAACGAACGTACTTACAGAAATTAACACTAAACACATTTATGTGACAATTGTTGCGAATAGTTCGTGTGTCGTAAATTAAATTCTAGCGAACGTAGTACAATATTTTAGATAAGAAGCAATTCGAATTTGAAAAGAAGTCATAGTAAGAAGTCAGAACATGATACTTTATTATTTCAGAATGAACGGATAAAATATATTTACGTTAAAAAAAATGAGTCTTCTCGAATTTATAAAAGTCTCTGATGGGGTTAAATATCACCACCCCCTCATTTCCGAGTAGAGTACCTTCTAGAAAATTCAACGTTCAACGCCTTAACGCCACTTCGACCTACCCCGCATTGATCATTACAGTCCCATTAACGTCTCACGTTTAACTCTGGCAAAAATATGACACAATACGATAATGGCCAATAAGGAGAATCTGAAACTGAACGTATGTACTTACCTACATTATTAAGAATGGATTTCGAAATGCATGGGCGCTGCATGATTATTTTAAACATTTTGTTTTGAACAGTTTTATTTTCCATGTACATTTGTTACTTAAAATTTAATTTTTCAGCTACCGGTTTCAACACATCCGTGTCATTCACTAGCAAACTTAAAAAATTACCTTTTATAACGTAAATTTACATTAAATACTGCGTGAGTTATTAAAGAGACAGTATAACATAATAATAAGTTCTTAGATATAACGATACTTCGTATATAAACGCGGCGCATAGCCTCCGACTGAGGTCTGGAGGCTGACTATCTCTAGCGACTTCTCTACCGAACCACTGTGGGCAAAACAATATCTCACAGTTGATTCCTTGGTACTAAGCCCCAGGACTGTCTGCTGGATCTCTGTCGGCTCAAGGCCGTGCAGTCGTTTAAATAGGCCGGCTGGAGGTACATCTTTTGGTAATTAGGTGGCCGGGAGCGGGGAGCTGCTTGCTGATATATTAATCGGGTAATCATACGCCCGCTACGGTGTCCTGCGTTCGTAGACAAGGACGCCGTACTAGATGTGAGCGAGGAAGTATTCGGGCTCGCGCGGTGCCTCTCGTTACACCTTTAAATTTATGTGACGATAGCAGAAATATTAAAATTTAAGTACCTAATTAATTTAAGTATTTAAGTACCAAATACATGGAAAGTAAAACAAAATGTTTAGAAATTGTTACATAGTTTTTTTTTTACATGAGCTCTACACAGGAGGCCCTGAGGAAAATAATTTCCCTCAGGGCCTATGTCATCTTTGGGGATGCTGTGTGGAGGGTTTTTTAAGGAAAGGAAGGGAAGGAGAGTTCTGGGAAGGAAAAAGGTTTAAGGGGTGGGTAGGAATCTAGGGTTCAGTGTGAACCCGGGCATCCCTGCTAAATCACCAAACGTAGCGAACCACTTGGGGTGACCTATGGCAGAGGTGTTGGTTATCCAATAAAGGTTCCCGGGGCGGCGGTACCCATTCCCGCCTCCAAAGTTAATGCCCAAGAAACACAAAAGATTATTTTAAATATTGAAACCATATTTGTAACAGGCGAGTCAAATAAGTCTACAAAAAAGGGGGAAGGAAATTCCAGACACTGCCTGGCGGCGATAATGTGGTTAAACCAGGCACTTTTTGTTAAACACACGTTTTAATACTGAATATTTAATGATTTTAATATTATTTTAATATTATTTCAATATTTAATTATACACAATTTTTCTTTGAATAAAGTTAAAATGTCTCCCAGAAATAATATTCTGAAACGCAGAGATAAAGGGTGTAAATCTTTCTTGTAGCCCTTGTCAATCATCAAAGCGAGGACACCAAAAGGGTACAATGCACTGATGTATAAATTAACATGAGCGATCCGACCTAACCATGACTTTCGTAATTAACTCTAAAATTAACTGTATAATTGTAATTTCTTTGACGATGAAGAGGTTCTATTAACCTCTCCGCGAATGAGTTTTGGCGAACAAAACTGTACGTGAGTAGGTTTTTTTTTGGTTAATTTTTTAAATATTTTTTTTTAAATTATCAAAGATTACCTAAAAAAATATTATATTTTGAATTAAAACGTCGTCGACATCAATCCACGAAAATAACCAACATCGAAAAAAAATATGTCCATACAAAAAAACTGCTTCCTTCATCTGACGACCGCTGAATGACGCAAAAAGAATTTTAAAACTAAAACAACAGTGAAGTTGGTATTGTAGATATGTCTTCCAAAACTTCAACAAACAGCGCGCAGATGTCAATAGAAGCCACTACAAGTCAAAAAGTTTCATTAAATATGACGAAACGTTTCGCCCAGGCTATTCCCTAAAATTTGTTATAAGAGATCGTTCTCCCGCGAGAAGTGCTGTCAGATTTGTGTAATTTTCTACGGCTGTTATTTGCTTTTTCTTTAGGCCGATGTCAAAATTTCAGCTGTGAGCTGTCATGTATTATAGTTTAGGTAGTTTTAAACACGAATTCCTGCAAGTATTCATTTAACAGCTGTAGAAAATCACACAAATCTGACAGCACTTCTCGCGGGAGAACGATCTCTTATCACAAATTTTAGGGAATAGCCTTTCTGGGCATTTTTTCGCTTCGCCGAACTGTTTCACTCACACTCGTGGGGAGGTTAAAAAATTAGCAGTAAAGCATGCTTTTCAAAAGACACTGCGAATTATTTCTTGCATAACGCGAATTATTTCTTGCATAACGCGAATTATTTCTTGCATAACGCGAATTATTTCTTGCATAACGCGAATTATTTCTTGCATAACGCGAATTATTTCTTGCATAACGCGAATTATTTCTTGCATAACGCGAATTATTTCTTGCATACAATTTATTGATTCTAATTTACAACCAATAAAACTTTTTCAAACGCAGATTTATGAAACAAATCGTTAAACTAACTATGTAAAACTAGTTTGTAGATACGGGTAGTTTATTGATCTATCTACTCCAGGCGGGCGGGGATATAGAAAATAAGACAAATTGGAATTTCCGTATCGAGGGTGGAGAGTGAGAATATTTTTACCCCTGCTTAAGAGACGCTTTCATTGGTTGAAATAAATATGGCCACAACGTAGGGCAAGGGATATCAAAAATAACTCAACTGTGTACAATTTAGAAAGCACATTGAAAATCAATTGGCCCATTTAAAAAAATAGTTATCGACCTTGATAAAATCAGGAAAGGGCGTGGTGGACGTCTTGTGACGACACATTTGGGTTAAATAACTAAAAGATAAGATAACGGTCGAGTGAACGGCCAACAACGTTATGAAATTACTTCAAGGGATGTCACATTATTTCAGGACGTTGTAGTTTGTACTTTGTTATTACATATCGACGGTTACGAAGAACAATGTCGAATCTGTTAAAAATTTAGAAACTTGTATCGTTGGCTTATTTAGTGGCATATTTTGTTGATTTAAAAGTCTGTATTTTCGAAATTTTTAATGAAATGCAAAATATTAAAACAACACTATATTTCTTGTTCTCAAAAACAGTAAAAATGCACAAACGAAACATTAAACAACACTCCTGCAAAACTACAAAATCGCACGTTGACATTGTTTTTCGGGACCGCCGATATTCACGGTACAATAATTTAATCTCGTTCTAGGGTTCGGTAGAAAATTAGAAATACCATTATTTATGGGCAAAGAAACTGCTTGTAATTTCAAACACGGATAATATTTTAATTAGACAATGATTTTGATTAATTTGTAGCACAGTATGTTATTGAAGCTATTGAGGAGTGTGTGTTCGTATGTTCTATATTATACTCACAAATACGCGCTACGCCGTAGACAGGGCCGAATCTGCTGTAGGTGTAGAAAAGAGTAATCATGACGGAAAATCACACAAAACACAAGCGTTTGCTTCTTTACAGGGTGTTAAGGGACGCACTTGACTTACTTTAACTAGTGATTCCTGACATTATTTGGTGTAAAAATGTGTATAAAATTTTGATCTCCGGTGACATTTTTGATGTTTTTTTTTCTCTACAAAACATAAAAAGAATAGTAGATATTGGACAGTTGGGGGTGGGTGAGGGGTTGGTCGGTCACTCATCTGAGTGACCAGTGACGACATTTTTTTTGCGAAAGGTTTTTTTTGTTTAATTTTGAAAAAAAAGCTTTAAACATTTCATCGGAGGCCAAAATTTCATTTACATTTTTTTTTTTTACTCCAAACAAAGTCAGGAATCAATGGTTAAAGTAAGTCAAGTACCTACTCTTAACACCCTGTATAAGAGAATCATAAAAAAAACAATGTTAATATTACTTTATAATGATAAAATTATTATTACTCAAAATATGTGAAAACTTCGCAAAAACCATAATTTTCTATATAATACGTCCAAGTCAATCGTTATGGTTTTCAAACATAAAACGAATTCATCCAAATACCCTCAATATGGCGAAAGGGAAGTTTGTGGCGCAGACTGCGCCAATTGAAGAATGCGATCATCACCGCCATGACGGCCTAGATGGAGTCTGATGGCCCTCTGGAGACGGGATATGGTGAAATACTCTCCGTAAAAAGCGTCTTGCATTCATTTTAGTGTTTTATTTTTTTCAGTTTCATTTCTCATGTTTTTCTTGCTAATTCGTTTTTATTTTATTTATGTGTTTTTTACTTTATACCTCGTCTTATTATTGGTCTTTCTTTTGTAATTTCGAAGTATGGAATGTGTTGCATTACACTACCGCTGCATACATCAACTATTATTATTATTTTGTAAAAGTCCCCAAATATATGAATGAATCATAGATTTTTTTATAATTTATCCAAATTAAATTTAAATTTATCTTGATTTTACTGATTTCAACAAAACCGTGAATATTAAGTACCGTACTTGGGAATTTGGTTTCAATACTTTCATAATTGGTTACCACATGATACCTAGAGAAAATTGAATGTTTTTGGTGTCCGTTTATTATTTTCACAGGCGTGGGGCGTGAGTTGTGCCGGTTTGAAACCTGCAGGGTGAAGATTGCCCCACTGATAGCCAACCTCCGGTAAGAGAGGGCACCAGAAGAAGAAGGAGAAGGAGAAGAAGAGAGCTACTAGACTACCCAAATAAACATATTTTGATTTTTTAAATTAATTTTCGATGAAGGGCGCAAAACGCCTAAGGTCCGCCCCCGGCCTACGACAGTGCTACGAGCTTCTACAGAAGGCAGATCCTTCGGTTGCTCGGCAACAACACGAACCAATTATTATTGTATGGCGGAGCGTTTTATGAGATTGTGATTAATCCAAGCTGCGAGAGGAACCCGACGGCACGGCAAGTGATCGGCAAAATTGCCAAATGGTACCTACCTCATTTTGCAACACCTGGATAAAGTATGTAACATTTACATCAAAATATTACAAATTTTAAATTCGAACATTTAAAAGTGGAACAAAGTCGAAACTGCGCTGCGATGACGAACCTGGTCATCTGCATATTAATGACTGTTTGGGACCGTAGGAAAAATGATAGTATGAAGTTTGTAAGAAAACGGCTATTAAGTCTACATGGCCGCAAACGATTCCCCCATAACAGGGCATTTTTGACATTGTGAGTTCGCGGTTCCATGACAACTCAGAATCACGCAATTTCAACACCCTTTGAAAAGTTATGAAAAAAAGAAAAATAGCCCATAACCTAACATAACCTGTTTAACTAATTTTTTCATCCCTTTTTATAACTTTTCAAAGGAAGTTGCATGATTCTGAGTTGTCCGGTCAGTTGTATGCATACCTAACAATGATATATATATTTTTAACAAAATAAAACGTCAAATAGGGGCATCCATTAATTACATGAGCTCAAAATGGGGGGGGGGTCCAGTTAAATATGACCAAATCAAAAAAAATATTGTTTAATTTCTTTTGAAGTGTCCCATTTTGCCGGCTGAAAAAACTAATGGCTATTATCTTTATGAAAATAAATATAGTCATTTAATAAAAGTAGTGTTAGTCTCACGTGAGGGGTTGGGGGGTCCTACTAAATATCACTTAATCTCACCAAGGAGGGGGGTCTAAATTGAAAAAAAAAAACAACTCATTTAATTAATGGATGACCCCAATGCATGGGGCAGCGGTTCCCAATTAGTGATATTCGTTTTCCAGTGTTGGCAAAAAGCACCCAAAGTTTTAATAAACTAAAGTAATGATTTATTTACAAAGTTTTAGTTGGGGATAGTACCTGGGAAAAAATAATTGGAAACCACTGCAACGGCGCGTAGATTTTAAATGTAAATAATGTACGTAATGTTTCGCTCAGGGAATATATTAAAAACATAACCCCCTACTTAAAACTACCATAGCGTTAATATTATCTTTGGTTAATACCAAAAGAAGTGGTGCATTGTAGCATTACTAACAATAGATAACATACCGATTTACATAAATATGAAAAATTCAGGAACACTAGGACCGATAAAAAAATTATATTTATTATATGCACGCCAAGCCATCCAAATAAAATATTTTAATAATGAATGAGTGTTTATGAATTTAAGATTTTAATTTTAGTTTTATCACATGATGTCGTGTGGCCGTTCCATAATATTCCTCGCCGTTGACTGTTAAGTGGAAAAAGGATTATCCGATAAGAAAGCATTCCACACAAAGGCTCGGCCGAAGCGCCAAGTTCGCCGCCTTGTGCAGAGAAACTTCTTTCTTCACCGCCCCACAAGGGTGGCACACATCAAATAATATTACATTTTGTAAGCCATACGTCACAGGCGGCCGTACATCGTAAAAAAATAATGGAAATTTGTGATAGCCGAGTGCAAAATTTGCTTTATTGAAATGACACGAATTTCTCCAGCAAGCGAAATGTTAGGCAAAGTAGTGAATCCAGCTCAAATAAAACTGGTTAAAAATAATATATTTTGCAAAATTTTACATTCGCTGTAAAAGCGTGGTTTCAGAATCACCGGGGCCAAGTTTTCAGTAAAATGGGCAGAAAACGAACTATTATCGTTAGTTGTAGTATAATAAGACGTTGTCAGAGGAGTGATAGCAGCCTATAAAGGAGTTTTATACCAACAACTTGGTTATTTTTGAATTGAAAATTCTTTAGCACCATTGTGATTTGAAACACGATGAAACGGAAACGACACTAAAAAGAGACAAACACATGCATCTATAGGACTTAGCCTGCGAGAAAATGAAATAGAATGAAACCTTACCGCATTGGCCACTTTGATTATGAGCTCACTTTTCAAGGCTCCTATTGGTTGAGATTTTGTTTATCATTATCTGTGCCACCACCCACCCCACCCACCCACCCAATAGCACTGTTATTGTTAATTTTGTTCTCTTGGCATTGCTTTGTTCATACTGTATATACTTTGTTTCAAATTATATGATCAATATTTTTTAAGGACTCTTAAGGAATATTTTAGAATTACTTTTAAGTTTATTATAGTTAAGCGCATGTGAAATAATACAAAACTGTGCTATTCAAATATTATGCTAATATTATTTGTGCGGTGCTTCGTAACCTTCCCACTCTTGTCTACTTAAGTTTTCTGAAGGTTTCACTTCTACCGCGTGTGAATTGCACTCTGATGTTTTTTAATACCAAAATTGGGAGGCGGGTGTGGGTACCGCCGCCCCGGGAATCATTTATTGAATAAACAACACACCTCCCATAGGTCACCCCAAGTGGTTCGGTACGTTTAAAGTTTTGGTGGCGGAAGCTTTTCTAGACTATTCGTAGGCCGGATTGGGAGAGACCGGTTAAGGGAAACCTCTCCAACTGAACTCTCTCGACTCTTCGCCTTCCACCGCAGTGGGAGGGATGAATTCACACGTATTCAAGAGGAAATACGAAAGTAGAGAGAGTGCTGTACTGCAGTAGAACTCCGAGATAGGGCAAGAGGCGAATGGAGAGAGAAACGCGTGTCATTAGAAAATGTTATCCGAAAACGAATGGAATAAGTCAGAGACAACCCAGGATGACATGGCATTATCAACTGAAACAAATACTTCGAATGGGTCATGCCGACATAATGAGCGTATTGTACTAAAAGTTTTATGAATGTGAAAAAATCAAGAAATATGTGCCATCGGGACGAAGTTGTCTGGCATTAATTAAATAATTACCCAGTATTTTCGGGGGAATGGCGTAATGGTTAACTAGTTAGGTACTCGTATTGTTATCTGTTTTGAAGTAAACGGGCCCAGAGGGCTGCCCTGTGGAACGCCGCACGGATAATTGGATAGAATAGAACTATCGGCTTCTCCTGCCCCCGTCTCCCTGCAGTAATGGCCCCGGAGCGCCGCCGATGCATGCAATGGGGGGGAAACTTTCACGATAAACTACTGTAAAGTGATTTTAGTTGTAGCGTTTAAGAGTTGCAAAAGAAAAGCCTAGAAATCGTACTTTGTTGCAAAATCCAAGCGATACGAACTCGGAGCACTTTGTTATCTTTATTTTCATGCAAATCTGAAATGTACTCTAATGGCATGAGGAGTGGTTATGTGACAAATTCTCGGGCACGCCCGTTTTCCCAGGCAGCACACCCCTTCACGATAACTGATGGATAATGGGCATGGACCTAAGCTAGTTTTTATATGATACTGTGAAAATGTGAGTGGCAGTGATTTAAGAAGGCAAAAAATATAGGAAGATCTATAAAACATAATAATAATAATGTTATGTAAAAAAAAACATGTTCCAGAAATAAGGTTTAGAAATTTGAAACCAAGAAACAAAAATATGTGCATTAAACTGAAACGACCTTTCATACATGTATTATGTAGGGTGTTAAGGGACGTCCTACTTGACTTACTTTAACCAGTGATCTGACATTATTAGGAGTAAAAAATGTAAATGAAATTTTGGTCTCCAGTGACTTTTCCGATCCCTTTTTTTCAAAAGTTTTTGCTTCAAAATCAAAAAAAAAAATTCTTTCACATGTCGTCATTTGTCACTCAGCCGAGTAACCGCCCAAACTCTTAAACCAAAATGTCCAATACCTACTATTTTTTATGTTTTTGTAGAAAAAAAACATCAAAAATGTCACCGAAGTAAAGAAGTCCCTTAACACCCTATATAAGTCTCTTCCCTTTATCATGAAGACTCCGCACGACATCCTCATACTTCACGGGTAAAAATTTAGGCAAAAGGTAAAAAGGAACAGTGTGTCTACATCAAACATAAGCTTACCATTATTTGATCTATTCAAAATCGAACTTCGCGAACAATGAACTGGAACGCATTCCTCAAGGCACTTTCCCTCACATTTGACTGCCGAGGGTTCGCAATCGACAGCCGTGGTATCGGTGTTCCTGCAGCCAAGAAGGAAGAAACTATCCAAATATGCGTACACCTTCTTTCTGGTGCTCCCGTCATCGTAGCACTCTTCGCTCTGGCAGTATATCTGGACTTGACTGTCCTGCTGCTCGCCTGGAGGGTAATCCAGCGCTGTTGGTTGACTGCCTGAATTCCATGAATCTGCCTTTAGCAAACGATCCAAGCAACCTCTCATTGTTTAACACAAGCCTTAAAAGATTTCACTTAATCACAAACATTCACTGTTAATTATTATATTGTAAGATTATTTGTTATTTATCGATTCAACAGCTGATCAAAGATAAGTCAGTAAATAAATCATTATTGAACAATGTTATTTGAAGGCGATTAATTCAATTCAAGAGAAGACACGTGGCGGGGCCGACTCAAAACCAACACTTCATTTGCAAACCAGAAAATGATCCATCAATCAAATTGGCAAATCTGTCATCCTGCTTAATGTTGTGCACTAAAAATCTTGTTCATATAATAAACGTTTGAATAATACAAAATGATTAATAGCCTGAAGGCTAAACGAGACAGCTTAGGAAAAGAAGAATGATACATAAAAATTGATATCGTCCTATAAATTTATTTGAGCAATTTGCATCATTTCATATTACAGGTAGCAACACGCAACGACTTAGTAAAACCTATTCAGAAATTTTTTATTCTCAAAAAAAGGGAAATTCTTTATGAAGCTTAAGGATAAACATAATTTAACCCAACTGTAAATATTCGAACAGGCAAATTTGAATCAAATATGCGACTTATGTATTTTGGAAAAATCAAAGAAAACTTTGAAGCAAAAGAATTGAAAAATCTTAATAACCGAACCGCAGAGGCAGGATCTCGTAGGATCGTGATTGATGACTTATCCGATTAATACGGAAATTGCTTTCCGACTTCCCTGCTAAAACTTCTTCTTCTACAAGGGTTTTACTCGTTTTTCGTTCATTATCCGGCTTTAAAAATGAAACGATGAAGGGATAGCAAAGAATAGAACATCCGCAGCTTTATAATGGGGAAGTGAATTCTCCGAGGAATTTAGCAGAATTTCTCGAATTTTCGGAATTTATCGTTACGCAAATAGCTTTAAAACTAATAGATTTTTAAAATCGGGGAACCTATTTAAGCGAAAGAAGTAGAAAATTAATTAAAATTCTCAGTAAACTATTAAAAAAGAACAATCAACGTGTAAAATATTAAGAATTGGTCCCCGGTTGCGCAGAAATGAAATATTTCCAGTCAAGGGTTCCAATATTGTTATCGCCGGAATAAAGCCTGGAAACTTAAACCCTCGGGCGCTTCGTTAAACTTGATTGATGTTCTTTAGAAAGAAAGCGTAATACAAGCATCGTGACACCGAGTAAAGAGTCGTAATATGAAAGCAAATACTTGTGGAGAATTTATAAATTTTATTATTGTACTTGAGGATTGAAAATACCGAAGAAAAATACTAATACTGTCATACGGGGGCCATTCATCATTTCTGGTACGGTAGCTACGTGGCAACCCCCGTCCGCCCCTCCCCTCCCCTCCCCCGCCCATCCTTCTTCAGCGGAAACGGGCGCCCGGGCAGACTCTTGTGAAAAACTGACGTTGAATAATTTCGACTCTTAGTACTTCCCTGGTTTGAATGAAACGCCAGCCTCTTTAACGATCAAATTAAATCGCTTTTCGGGGAAAATATGGCGGATACACTTCACAATAACGATAAAGTGTCACTGTCATCATCAGCCACTGAAATGTGCTTCTGGCAGAGGGCTTGCTATATATATTCTTAACTAATTTAATGCAGTTGTAGTAAACATTTTTTAACTGTGACATCAAATTAAAAATGTTTCCATTTATACGTGAAAAGTTTAAAGGAAAAAAAAGTTTTTTACCGAAGTAAAAAGCAATCATTCTCTGCACAAAGGCGCCCCGCGAGTGGCAATTTACATTTACCTTCCACAAATTCTGCTATATTTTCACAATTCCCACATTTCCAGAATAATAACGGCAACCATTTGAATAAGTCTTCGGGCACGGCTGGACGCTAATATTTTCCGAACAATTTTACAGCCGGTGCAGGCTAAATAAAATCTCTTGTAGGAGGACAAGTCACATAAATTCTGCAAATAGATCTACCACAATAAAATCTTCTGTACGAGGACAAATTACATAAATTGCATCTGACAGGGACACGTTAGCTCAGTTGGTAGAGCACTGACCCGGCAAGTCATAGGTCCAGGGTTCGAGTCCTAGATATGACTGTATCTTTTTCTAATTTTTTTGTTTCAGATTTTGAGTTTCGCTAATGTTGTCTTCATTAATTAAATATTACACTTTGAGGTTTTACTCATTAAGTTAAAAATACAAAACAAAATATTCATACTAGACTTGCAGAAAAATCAATAGAGGTCGCATAATAAATAAAAATGGATAAATTTATCCAAGACAGATCTAGAAAGCATTTAGTTCTGGTCGAATCTTGCAATCATACATAAAGATAGCAGCCAATAAAAACATGCGTTAATAAAATGAAGATAATGTTGGTAGTTCTTTGTCGAAGAATAATACAGTTAAATATGACCGAATCGGATAGGGACACACTAGCTCAGTTGGTGGAGCACTGACCCGGCATGTCATAGGTCTTCGAGTCCCAGACTTGACCTATCTTTTTCTGATTTTTCTTTTTCGGATTTTCGATTGAGTTAAAAATACAAAAAAAATCTCCTAGACTTGCGGAAAAATCGACAGAGGTCGCATATTAAATAAAAATGGATAAATTTATCCAAGATAGATCTAGAAAGCATTTAGTTCTGGTCGAATCTTGCAATCGTACATAAAGATAGCAGCCAATAAAAACGTGCGTTAAGAAAATGAAGATAATGTTGGTAGTTCTTGGTCGAAGAATGATACAGTTAAATATGATCGAATCGGATAGGGACATACTAGCTCAGTTGGTAGAGCACTGACCCGGCAACTCATACGTCCTGGGTTCGAGTGCCAGATGTGACCGTATCTTTTTCTGACTTTTCTGTTTCGGATTTTCGATTGAGTTTCGCTAATATTGGCTTTATTAATTAAAAAGTACAAATGGACTAAACATAGTTCTTCAACAATAAAATGTCTTGTAAGAGAATTAGCCATAAAATAAAATATAAAAATAGATTTTCGCCCCCAAAAGTTTCCAAATCTTGTTTTCTCGTAGGAAAGACTGAGTGATACCTACATTCAGGAGCTGTTGTTATAAATTCGTTGTGAGAGTTGTTAGTTGTTTTTTCTTCATATTTCAAAAGTTTAAATATTCAAAAAAATCTCCGATTTTTCGAAATTCGCATATTTTAAAAGTTATAACCATTTCAATGTCGCGCTTTAGACGGAATCTAACCAGAATCTAAATATACCAAAATTTTAAACGCATTTTTCTCAATACTACTTTTTTCGCGACGGTTGACACGATATCTCAAGTTCTACGGAACCAATTTACTTGAAATTTGGTGTGAGCTTTCTTTACCGTCCCTACCAGAATTATAACAAAATATCAATTTTTACTATTTTTTAAAAATTCTGGAAAGTAAAAAAAAACTGGTAAAAATATGTCTTTTTATTTCAGACAGCCGCCATTTAGCGAAAACATTTTTTTCTTACTTTTCCGAGGTACGGGCCGTAGCAGTATTTGTCTGGATTAAGAATTAATTTGTTTTTTTTTTTTACTTTTTATTACTAGGAGGGTTGCAATTGTGTCAACCGGTGCGCGCCATTCTTTTGAGACCCCCGACTTCAACACCCTGTAACTTTTTGAATTTTGATTTTTTTCATTTGATTTTTTTAATGTATTCTTTAATGTTTAATTAATATTTCGTAAAGTAATGGCTGGTAAAAACATTATCGGTTTTTTTTTATTGCCCCTGAAAAAACACCTACAATTCATGCTTCTAGACTAGAATATCCCCTTAACCTCTACCTATCTACCACAAAACCCAACAGAACCTATCCGCCAAAATATCGTAGATATAAGTCTTAAAATAGTACCTAATATAAATGCGTTATATTATAAGGATTATGCTTCCTTATTTAGTACGGAGCAGGAAGCCAGGCAGGGCATTACAGGCGGCTGTGGCCTTACCCCTTTATTTTAGTATTCCGGCGTTTCTGGCTGAATGGAGAACCGTGAAAAGCGACCGCAAGCCATTGACTGCCGCGAATAGACGCACATAGAAGGCACATTAGGGAGGCTGAAGAAAGACGGATTTTCCGATTGTGCAATTCATAGAATACTAATAGATCACTTAGAGGCAGTTCCGAGAACGAGACCAACTTCAGGGGCATTTGAGAGCATATTGTATTCGACCGCAGATAGGTAAAACCCTTCAAGTCACCAATGAAATATACTTAAAATTGGTAAAACATTTGGAATTTTATCTGACAAAGGCATTTTTCATACTAAAGACTAAGGTAAACATTTTTTCTCTGTTTTTTTATAAACTACGTGTATGTCAAAATAAGTCAACACTTAATTCATTCATAATTGTAATATATGAGCAGAACTGCAATATTTTAATCATTTCAGAAAAAAATTACTACCACGACGCGACATGGTAGTAATTTTGGTAGGGATTTTTTTATGAATTGAAATATTCGTATTGATCGTCTTCTGTATAGTTTTCGTTTTGTGACTTAACCCGTTTAATAACAAGGGACCAAATTTGTCACAGCTCGCGTAGGTCTAATGTAAATCGTTGTATCTTCTTTAGGCCGTCCGCTCATGCAGAAACTGAAAAAAACAGCTGTCGACGCAATCGCAAACAACCTCCTTAACAAAATCGATATTTTTCTGAACTGACATGTCAACATTTGACAGTTCGTGAGCCGCTACCATGGCAACCTGTCAACAATGCAACCAGCACTGCTGGTCGCCGCGGCAGTCGCGTTTCAGTGAGCCGCTACCATGGCAACCTGTCAACAATGCAACTATAAACAATGCAACCAGCACTGCCGGTCGCCGCAGCAGTCGCGTTTCAGTTGCATTGTTGACAGGTTGCCATGGTAGCGGCTCATGAACTGTCAAGTTTTGACAAGTCAGATCAGAAAAATAACGATTTTGTTAAGGAGGTTGATTGCGTCGACGACGGTTTTTTTCGGTTTCTCCATGAGCGAAGGCCTTTACTGTCGAGGTGAGGAATATGATCTAAACGGTGTTGGAAAGAGAAAACTCTACGCTTTAAGTTTAAATCTAGAATTTAACCAAAGAAACACTTAGGACGGGTTGTTTCAAAAAATTTGATGAGTTCATCAAATATTTGAAGTTGATTTTCAGGTTCTGTGTAAGTTCTTTTCGAGTTCTGTTTTTTTATCATCATAGGCCAGCTGCTTCACAAAACTGAAATCATCACAGAACTTGAATAGAACTTACACAGAACGTGAAAATTAACGTCAAATATTTGACGAATTCGTCAATTTTTTTGAAACAACCCATCCTTAGGACGGGTTGTTTCAAAAAATTTGATGGATTCATCAAATATTTGAAGTTAATTTTCACGTTCTGCGTAAGTTCTATTCAAGTTCTATTATTACATCATTATAGACCAGTTGATTCACAAAACTGAAATCATCACAGAACTTGAATAGAACTTACGCAGAACGTGAAAATTAACTTCAAATATTTGATGAATCCATCAAATTTTTTGAAACAACCCGTCCTTAAATGAGCACCTCTATGAAATAAAAGTTTCCGATAGCAATTTGAGAAAAATGAGAAAAATTTCGAAATTTTTTTACTCATTATTTTTTCATGAAACGACAAAAATATGAGGTAATCATAAAAGTTATAATATATTTGCCGAATACAATGTGTGTGTTTTTATCAGTAATTTTAGCTAGAAAAAACGTAAGGTGAGCCATTTTTAAAACTTTTTATATTTGCATTAAAAATTTTAATATTTCAGAAATTATGTTTTTTTCTAATAATAACATTTGAAAGCCTATTCTATCACCTTTCACAAATAGTTTTTAGTTTTCGGATACATTCAGAAATATTCCACTTATTTGGATTTTATTGCAACGCCGAATTATTTTGATCTTCCGAAAAACTAGAATCGAGGCCTGAGTGGTTAAAAGCTTTTACTTATTTGCAGTCTGTTTTCAGATTATGGGTGCAGGAAGATTAACTTAGATATTATATCGATAGAACAGGTATAATAAAGGAAAATTCTCGAACACGAATATCATAATAAATATATATCACACAACTTCAATCAAAGGAATTGGAACAGTTTTGCCTACAAATTTAAGCACCGTATATTCGTTCACAACTAGGTACACGCCGATTCGTGAAAGGTAACTCGTAGAAATTAATTACTTGGGTAGAATTGCACCAGTGGCGTGCTGCGAACGCCGCCGGGTACTGGTTTGGTAAATGGGGGGATTAGGGAAGAATTACGGCTGAGCGTGGTGGCAACTTTGTGAGCTTGGACTCGAGCAAGGATTCATGCCGTCATCAAGGAGAGATTATTATGCTAAAGGTTTGAATGTAATGGAATTGAATGCAGTTTAATATAAACTGCCGGAGAGTAAGGATTTTAATGAAATATCGTTGTTATTGTTTCGTATTCCGCTTGATTTATGTATTTAATAGCTACCAAAGTTCCGCTGAAAACCACTGATATGCCGAATTTTAAATGTAGTTAATTATGTGAGAGATCTGGAAAAATCCTTATTCTCTGTAAATAATTATGCTTTTCCATGTAAAAACCTATTTTATCATCTCAGAATTGAAACATGGGTATTGAGTAATTTGTGTAGATTCCCTTACCCTTAGCATAATTTGCAAGTTATCGGTAAAATAATCTCAAGAGTTCTTAGTGACAGTTAGTATAGTTATCGATTAGTTGTAGTTTTTCTTTTGCAGGATCCTGGCACGGAGGGCACACTGGGGCACGGTGACTGAATATAGGGCTTATGTTCACAAATATTAATTACTAATACTGTACGATTACTAGATGTAAATATATTATAAAAATGTTTATTGTAGGATTATAAAGTCGCTAATCTGATTAAAGTAGAGTTAGAAGCGGCAAGAGATAAGCCTTTACAAGTTATCAGTATCGCCCTGGTAAAAGATCACCATTCAGAATTGAAACGTTACTTGAAATGGCTTTAGCCGTGTTTGGTGACCAGATCTGAATAGCCAGGTACTTCCCCACCTTCCTCTTCCTCGTCTC
The DNA here is from genome assembly GCA_936435175.1 of Glyphotaelius pellucidus. Classification (NCBI taxonomy): domain Eukaryota; kingdom Metazoa; phylum Arthropoda; class Insecta; order Trichoptera; family Limnephilidae; genus Glyphotaelius; species Glyphotaelius pellucidus. The sequence goes on from OW386537.1 coordinate 26,139,307, forward strand.
CTTCCCCTCCCCACTACCTTCAGCCTCACAACATACCCCAATTGGGGATGCCAGTCTCACTGGCTCCAGACGGAAGCAGTTGGGACTCTTGTGCGGTATTTCATATAAAAAAAATAAAAAAAATTTAAAAAAATACAGGTACGCATTCATCCTCTTTCCATATCCAGATTTCGTCCAAGCATGTATTTATTAGTACATGCTATACATCATAAGAATTATTCACCTATTACCTCCTCTCACAGCAGTCTACTACTGCGTCGAACCAAAACCTCCGGTCGGGACACTGAATCTAATCGGTCTTCTGACTTGTAGGGAACCTCCAAAAAATTATTTTTATTTATTTTTTATAATTACGTAAAATATTTTTAAATGTTTTAGTAAATAAGATTGAATTGAAAAAAAAAATGAAGAAAAAAAAATAAAGACATTTTTTGTGGAATCTCATACAAGTTAGGAGGCTGCTTTGAATGAGTGTCCAGGCCTAGTGACCTAGGAGGTTTTGATCGAACACGGAAGAACTACTTCCTAAAGAATTTACTTCTTGGCGACATGTGAATGGCACCTGAGACGTTGATATTTTTAAAAGTTCTTTTAGTTAATCACAATTAGTACTGTGATTATAAAAAAAAAAACTTTTGATATTGTTACATAAAAGTACCTACGTAAAGAAATCTTTTTCTATTTATTAACAATTGACTGAGCATTACGGACAGAAGATTTAAGATAAATAAAAATGTATTCAGTGATATTATTCTTCCGTATGATATAAATAAGCCATATTTCAAAGAAGACGGAATCCGGCGATAATCTTCCCAGGAGGGGCGATCCTTTTGGTGCACGCCACTGATTAAATGCCGGCTTCAGGTGACAAAATATTTGTAATGCCGCCGCCAGAGGACGAGATAAATAAAAGAAGCCGTTCCTATCTACAAGGTAACGTATCAATCCCCCAGAGACAGATCTTGGTATGTTTCTAGCGAAAGAATCCCAATAGTTATTTAGAGCAGTCCAGCGTGCGGGTTGCTAAGCCAAACCACCCATCACCCCTAAACTCCGAGCCCAGCTTCCGAAGGATATCACCAAGTAAAATCTAACCAATTGTAGAAATGGACAAACTCAAACGAGCGTTCAATAAGACCTCCATGTTTTAAAATGGTACTTTTTTACGTGCTCCCAGCTACTGGATTAAATTCTTTGCGAAGTCGGGCGGAGCCTTTAAGCCAACTACTTCTAAATTCTTTGCGAATTCGAGAGACAATTTGATTCCGAGTGATTTGCGATGTACAGATTAACCTGAAGTTGGCTTTACAATAGACTGGCAATATATTTTTCTTCAAATATTCTGAAAAAGGTTTCCATCTGAAATATGCGGCAGGTAAACTGTGGAAGGTAGATTCATGAATATTTAAGCTATGAGTACAAATTGTTCTTCGGAGCAAAACAAAAAGAAAAAACAAATATGTAAAAAAACGAGCGATGTTGGTTACATTTAAAATATGTGTGATCCAATCTTTCAAATATCCAAGCTCGACACATTTTTAATTCTAATTTATCTAAATAAAAAATACGAAATTCTAAGATGATTTCTAAAGCAATCAAACGAATTCCGCAGAAAATTCCAAGCCTAAAAAAGAAAGACCATTTCAAACAAACGATATGCTTTGGCGTCATGACTGTTTCTCTCTGGGTTTTCTGGATTGACGCAACTATTTTCCCAAAAATTCCCATTGCATAAATTTAAACAACAAACCATCACGCCGCGTCCGTCTTTTATAGGACAGACCGCTATATAATTCTCGGCACACTCTTCTTGCTTCATTCACACGTATATATCGTCTCTTACACACCTAATCTTCCGTATAAATTTGATTTATGTTTTAATAATTAGTATAAAGTTATGTAAAAGAAAATCGAATGCAGTTCACACACATTAGAAGTGAAACTTCAGCCAAACAATCTCAACCAATAGGAGCCTTGAAAGTGAGCTAATAATTAAAGCGGCCAATGCGGCCAGCGCGACGCTTCGTAGGTACTGTTCGTAGGTAGGGTTTCATTCTATCTCATTTTCTCGCAGGCTAAACCTTATAGATGTATGTGTTAGTCTCTTTTAAGCTTCGATTACATTGAGCGAGTTTACAAACTACAAGCCGGCGAATTCACTATCTGCTAGTAAACTCTCTCAGTGTAATCATATTACTAGCTAACTAGCAGAATGTGAACAATCTACGAAAAAAGTTGAAAGGGGTGCTACTTTGCTCGCTACTTGCTAGCGTGTGCGGCGAATGGCAAAATGGCGGCCCGCAAACAGTTGATTTCGTAACTGTCAAACTACTGCTTGATCTGTATTATTTGTTGTACAATCTGTTAAGTAGCCGGCAAGTAGCTACTAGCGGTGAGCTAGCTGCGAATATGTCAGTTTTCTACAAAATGTCGACAGAATTAGTACGCGCGGGAGTCGTTATTTTAGATCGCTCAACTCGCTAGCTAGTTCGCTATTGAGCGAGTGGAAAGTTTTATGTGTAATCATCACAATCGCACTCGCCGATTCGCCCGCTTTTAAACTTGCCGTTTTAAAGCTTGTAAACTCGCTCAATGCAATCGAGGCTTTAGTGTCATTTCAGGATTATATCAGGATTGAACCATTTGTAGAATCAGGTAAAAAGTGTAAAGAAAACCCTTCGTTAATTTTTCCTTTGCCAATCGCAAAACATGGCAACCAAAAGGAAATGCAATGTGTTGGTATTTACATACGTACGGATGCGCAGCGAATACCAGACGCCGGATATATGGAGTTAAAGCCTGTCACCGTCACCGCTTCCCGCGTCCGCACGGGGGCGAATTACCGCGCGTAATCACTGCCTCATCAATTAGTCCGACCTCAAATATACCAACAGAGCCTATACAGTTGCTCCTCGATACAGCAACAACACCATGTTATACAGTTGCTTGTCGATACAACCAATAATACCGAATAAATCATTCGTTCTTCTACGTGACGGTGAACTAGAATCTGGTTGGAACTGTCGTGTGCAAACCGCATTATAGTCTGAATTGAATTGAATCTAAATTGGCGTCTCTCTGAAATTTCTCACGGATGCATTTTTTTGCGCAGATGATTTATTTATTTATCAAAAGTATACAATACAGAATATAGTATATTATATAAAGCATTGTACTCCCAGGAGTTAATAAACTCATTTCGGGAATGATACGCATTACATGAAACATATAGCTGTATGTATTAAATGGACATATGATGGGGACATACACAACATTATTATTTCAGATAGTCATTAATAAGATGAAGTTTGAGCATGTTAGTTTGGGTCTTTTTACATTGACTTGCACGTTTGATCTCGTTGGGTAGTTGATTATATTTTGTGTGAGCTATGTATTCTAGGGATCTTAGTCCATATTTTGTTGATTTGATTTTTGATATAAGAAGTTTGTTGTGATTTCTTGTGTTGTGTTGGTGTACGTCGCAATTGTAATAGAGTGTAGTGTTGGAATGTGCCGAGTGTTGAATTACTTGTAATATAGTTTTAGTTATTTCAAAAGTGGGAATGGTATTAAAAGGAAGTATTTGGGTGTTTCTGTAGATATCTTTGACATGTGTGTCCCAAGGTAGACTGAAAATATTTCGCAGGGCTCTATTTTGAACGACTTGGACTTCTGAAATCATTTTTTTTGTAGCAAATCCCCAAATTCCGGCGAGATATATTAGATGTGAGTGAATCATACTGATACTCAACTAACATCTACTGTTATTCGACTAAATAAAAATTAAATTAAAATGCAATAGTAATATTTAAGGTCATCAAATTCAAACATAATGGAACCCCGACTCGTAGGTCAAAACACTATTCGAGGCGCTCAGCGGGGAAGAGTGGCCCAACCCACAAAAATTCGCAATAAGCGAAAACATTATTTTTTATATATTTTGGTCATATCTATGAAGCCGCAGTGCCCAATTTTAGTTCTAACTATTTCAAAGATCCTTTGAAATCAGTAAAAACTAAAATTGGGCCACTGTGATATATGACAAAAATATATTAAAAATATGATGTTTTCGCTGATGTGGGTTGGGCCACTCTTCCGCTGAGCGCCTCAATTAACAAACTGTGTTGAGTATATTCTTAAGGCGATGCACCACGTCGTGTGATATTCGGGATCAGGCCGCTAACAACACTATTTATGTAGATGGCGATAAAGTTTAAATTCCCGTTTGACATCAGCCGCCCATTTTGATCAATTCAAGAAAAAACATCGCCAAAAAGCGTATTTTAGTTTATTTTGCGAAGTTCAGGCGCAAATGTTTTTTTAGTGTTTTACCATCATTTCCTAAAGAATTTAATTTTCCACATCATACAATAAAACCACAACCGAAGGCGTTGGTAAGTAGAAAATTTTGAACTTTAAACCAGTTTTTAAAGGCCTAATACGTTTTTTTGGGCCAATAAAAATACTCAATTATTTTGAAGGCATACGTTTGTTTTTTACTCAAAGTATTTAATTAAAGAATCTAAAATATTTCCAAGCGATCAAATTTTCAAACAAAAAACACATGATTTTGCATCACTTATAGGCCTTCTCAACATTTCGAATCTTATTTTCCTCAAATCTAGCTATCTCCTTCTTTTCAAACACTAACTTCCTTCAGCTTACAATGTGAAACAATGAACTATATTTTGTAAGGTCTATCAAACTCTAATTATATCATTATGACACACCCATACGATTAGTGCCCATAAATGAAAATCTAAATAACATCTGTTTGTTCCGAGGGGGAACCCTGTCAACGTCAAATGCGTTGACCAACACTATCCATCATAAAAGTGCAGTTCTTTTATTGCGAGTTCATTGGTCCCACCACCACGTACCGTCAATTATCCGATATGATTAGCCGCAGAGCGTTGCAGCAATTCGCGGTGGCTGTACCTACAGATTGTACACTGTACTACAGGATAGGGCTGTAACAAACTTGTCCGGAGTCCAGAGTTGCGCTTGAGGAGAAGGCTGACTGCCCAGAACGCCGACCGAGACCGTCTTCTGTGAGGTAGACAGAGACATTCCTCAAGGAAGTCACGTAACAGTATGATTGCAGATAATGCCTACTCGGACTGGCGATTAGACACGGACGTGATCGGTCAATATCGCTAGGCTGTTTGTAATAGAAGTGACATTAAATACGTTTTCAAATTAATCTGCGACGTACGCGAGTACATTAGTCAATCAATACAATGGTGATTTATTTTGCCGTGTTGCGCTACCTCCTTTAGCCTACGTCTCGGACAGCATTACAGTGTCCGTCATCAGGGCAGTAATCGAAGACAAAAAGCGCGTCGGACTCAAGACTGTTCATGATATAAATTAATAAAAAATTTAATAAAATCGCGAGGATGTCTCCGAATACCCATTTTTTTCCAATGAAAAATACAACAAGGGCATCGGACTCATGACTGTTCTTCATGATATAAATTAATACAAATTTTAATAAAATCGCGCGGATGTCTCCGAATACCCATTTCTTCTCCAATGACAAAGACAACAAGCGCATCAGACTCAAAACGGGCGACTAACATGTTCGATGCGTTGCCTATACATTGGACATGCTCGACCGAATTGGCAAACATCAACTAGAATTACTTGACGTGAATCTTTTTCGCATCGGTTCTAGCCATTCGATGACAATGTTACATTTGAATTTCTGCGAAACAACTAGGCCTAAGTGTCTATTCCCTAATACTATTACTGTGATTATCAACATTAATAATTGAGTACCACCACAATCACAAATTGAGTGTAGATACTATTGTGAAAAATCACTTGTACTGAATAATATAAACATTTTTGTAACAAATTTACTCGAATTACATTCCGAAATGTTTTAGACTTTAAAATGTTCATTTGGAAATACATAAGAAATAGAAATTCTTTTTCTAGTTTGCTAATTGTGACACAGTGCGAAGTGATTTTAGGAACAGATACAAGATACGTACGTAAATAATACATAAAACACGACATTGTACCCACAAAGAACACGAACTTACTAATCGAATTATGATGTTTGACTTTTGAGGTATTGAGCCGTGTAGCGCTTCCATCTCTTTCTTGAGTGTGAGCCACCGCGCAGGGTGCAAGGCTGTCCGAAACATTGGCTCAACTCTTGAAGAAGAAAACACAAAATGACTCAATATCCCAAAACCCTAGAGACATACTTTGTCGGCAATGAGATTAAGAGGAAACTGGGCGGCTTTTTGTCTTTTATTTCTTAATTTCCTCTCTGGATTTTATTTTAATACTATTATTTTTTTAATATAAAATAGATATCGACCACTAGCGTGTCGGTACGTTTTGCTTTTTTTTAAGTTACTTGTTATGGGAGCTGGACCCCTCCAAAAGTTGTTAAAATCGCCTGATTTGAAAGCCTTCAACAGACGTTCAGTTTACAAACTACATAACGTTTTATTTTAAAGTTAGTAAAAAATCTTAGAAATCGGTCCAGTTTTGGAGGAGAAAAACGGGGAATTCGAAACCTCGACTTCGATGATTTTATTTCGGTATTATCAGCCTGAAGAGCTATTCTCTATCTTTTGTGAGATCGAGATAGATCTCATGCGAGATCTCCTGTCAGATTTGTATGATTTTCTACGTTTTTTGCTTTTTCTATGGGCCAATGTCAGAATTTGAGCTGTCACGTATTTTAGTTTAGGTCGTTTAAAACACGAATTCCTGCGAGTATGCATGATTATTTATTCATTTAACAGCCGTAGAAAATCACACAAATAGGACAGGAGATCTTGCCTGAGATCTATCTCGATCTCATAAAACATAGAGAATAGCTCTTCTGATGTGTAGTTGTCCCTTTCGCTTAGTATTCGGGGGAGTAAGAGCAACAGCCACAGCAACAGTTTGGCAAAATACCTATAATTAAAATTTCTCAGCAACCGGGTTTCCTTTTACTTTGTATTTTCAGTGAGATTCTTATCTTTAAACTAGGCTTTTCCATTAAAAACAACCACTTTCAGTCTACGTTCAACACAAAATTTGAGTTAATATTGATTCAGCTAAACCACAGATTTAGCCAGAACGGAAGATACAAGATACCCTCAATATCCCCCTGGTCAAAGACCACCATTCAGAATCCAAATGTTGCTTGAAATGGCTTTAGCCATATTTGGTCACTGAAATCAGATCTCATTAGTCATGTACTTCCCCACTAGGTTCAGCCTCAGTCGGGCCTTAATAATATCAAACCAATCGATGTTTGGATCCCAAATAACAGATAACAGATAACAGTCAACAATATGCTCTGTTTCATATTCGGATTACAATGTTTGTATGCTTGCAATGTCGCTTGACTGTGAACCTATCTAAGTGGGGTTAATTATTTAGCCCCATCCCACCCAGCTGTTTCCACCTCCTCCCCCCCTCCCCCCCCCCCCCCCTCACTCAATGCTCATCTCCACAGCTTGGAACTGAGTCACTCTGTCTAAATCTTTCGGCCATTAACTTCGACTCACTAAAATACACCGAACATATTATACATTAGTTGTTATGACGGGAACACAAACAAGGACGGCTGTGTCTGAAGAATTTTTTATGGCATCGCCCAATATTTTAAATATTTTTATACGAAATAGAGTAAGCAAATATTTTATATTATGGTGTTTACATCAATATCATCACCATATTCAAGAACACAAAACAAATAGTTTGTGTTTTTACGGCCATACAAGAGATAACATCATATTATATTTTATGTGTGAAGACTCAAATTTGAATATTATGATTTTATATTTTTATTTTGAGAAGTGTAAAATTTGCAACAAATAAATTTGAAAATAAAATAAAAATGTATGAGCCCGCTTCACGGATAATAAGGAATGTTCTTTGTCGAAGTTCGATACACAGATAATACGGAATATTCCTTTTTTAATTAGACAATTAAATATGAGATTAGTCGCAAGTACTAACCTTACAAAATAAATTCTCGTTAAAATAAAAACAAAGGTACCTAATTCGAATTATTCCCAGGACTGTTGGGTTGAGGTTCAAGGGTTTCTAGGTTTTTAATGGTTTGTATGACAAGCAGGTTTTGTATAACGAGTATGTGTAATTATTCTATTACCCTTCTTTCCATGTTCTTCTGTTATAAATACAGGTTCAAATTTGTCAATAATGCGTTCACTTCATAACATGAATAAATTATTGTTTTATAAGGCAATTCTTTTTATGATTGGCAGCATTGATGTGCAGCATTGACTGTAATATAAATATGACGTAGTGCAGTTTGTATATCGCGTAAGTGAATTAATTAAAAAAATAAAATGTAATATGCATATTTTTGCAAAGATTTCGTCTCCCCCGACATTACTCACTTTTCGTGATAATAAAGCTAAATCTAACTATTTGAATAAGAAATATTCTGTATTAACCAAGAAGCGGAGTAAGACATAAATAATTAAATTTGTAAATAATATAATCTAAACGCTTTATCAGTTAGAAATAAGTGCCTGTCGTTTTGATTGGCATTCAACACATTATTAACATTGAAAACATTGCTCCCATCCTACCCATTTTACACGAAAAACTAATCTTGAGAACGGCATAAAATTATACTGGGGTCTTTATTTAAACTTCTACAAAAAAAAACTTTTACAGTTCGGGAAGATAATTGAATTTCTAATTTTTGACATTGTGTCCAAGGTCTGTAGATTTGCGGCAAATGCAACAATAAGACCATTGTTCGATGATTATACCGTTGCATCAACAAAATCAGCGTTTCCAATCGTTTACTTTCAGACAAATGTACACAACCACAAGAATGGACGCAGCACGATGACAAACAACTATCACGCCACCACTCGCAATTAATTCAATTTCACTTCATTCGTAACCGAACAGTAGGTAATGGGTACAAGATAAACAGTATTATTTATCAATAAACACTTCAATTGCCTACAACACGATTGTATTAGAAAGCCGACGATCAGCCACGCGATTTAGTTATAACTCAGTTTCGTTCAAATAACAATAAAACAAACTTTTCACACTTTCAACTCGAGGCGGCAAGCAAGTTTCGTATTTGTTCCCGGTTCGCGAATGTTTTGGTAAGAGTGGTAAAGGAAACGGAAACAGAACGAAAGTATGTATTCTAAATTCAAAACAGCACGTCATTTTTGACAGAATGTGACAGATGTCACTGTTACTCCTGGACAGAGAACAGCGGCGACAGACGCCCACCGGACCACTCCAACACTATCGGATGTCATCGACCGAATACAGTAATATTGGTAGGTAAGTGGTGAAGAAGTGACAAACAGTACTGTTACAGTGTGCAGGGCGCACCATCCGCCCGTTTATTTATAATTATCTGCGTGACATTGCGCTGTTTCCTCCAAACATCAGCCGGCAACCGGCACGGTGCGGCGGAGGCGTAGGTACGAACGACTAGAGAGGGATTACGTTATTCCACTGAGTAAACAACACACGTATTGTTCACAAATACGTAGTACCTGAACAAATACCAGTCTACCGTCCGAGTCTTTCCCAATTTTCCGCCGTTTCACTTGATAAGGTTTGAAGAAGCCTCGATACAAAGACGGCCCAATTCTTGATTTTCTAGTTAAGATTCTGTTTCCTTTACAATTCATCGGAGGTTTTTTAATGTTTGTTCAAAAATTTGCGTTGTTTGCTAGGCTTTGTCTGTTGAAAGATATCCCGAGAAAGATAACACTGAGTAATATTGCAAAACAGAAATAATGCTCCACACTAAATCCTCGTTAACAGAAACATTTGGTGTCACAAATGTACACGTTGGGAAACCCTGCGTCAGGCGTCGGTTTAAAAAAGATTTTAATTCCGTAAAAAAAAAATTTATGTGAATACAACACAAGAGTCCCCAACTACTCCCAACCGCCTGGAGCTAGTGAGACTATGGCATTCCCAATTGGGGTATGTTGTGAGGTAGAAGATAAGGGGGTGGGGGTGAGATGGGGAAGCCTGGCTATTCAGATCTAGTCACCAAACGCGGCATAGCCATTTCAAGCAAAGTTTCAATTCTGAATGGTGGTCTTACACCAGGGTGATACTGAGAGAATCTTCCACTCTGGAATGTGCCCGAAATATAAGTACCTTATACTACTTTAAAGTACAAAATTGTGAAAGCACAAATCGATCAAATAAAAGTTACTTGCGCACGCCGGGATTTGAATCCGCGACCTCTTGATCACTAGTTCAGAGCCTCACCCCTCGACCACGGAGGCCATCAAATGGAGGAATTCCAATACAAAATAATAATATTGGACTGCTATGAATGTGCATCCTATATTTTACTGTTTGTTGTTTTTAAGTAAAAAAATTATATTTGGTACTTATTTTAATTGTGTTATCTCTTTAATTCTTTGATTATATCAAATACATACTTTTTTTAATTTCATCATATGTAAAAGCCCTAATTGGGCGTGCACAAATAAATAAATATTTTTTACACTATGTTACAGATTACCATTGTTCAGATCGGTTAAGTCTGAAGGTGCCCAGGGTGACAATCGTCTGGTAAAAAAAAAACAGTTTTTTAGTGCTTATAATTATTATAAGCATTCGAAAAAATTAGCACTTTTGCACCCGAATATGAAAAGTCGATAAACTGGATACAATTTCACGATTTATTTCACGGCATATCGCTCGCCGTACATTCCCAATGGGAGTATATGGCGAGCGGTACGCTGAAATATGCCAAGAAAAATGATATTTTATCTTTTAGAGCCGCGTGTGGCACAGGTCTAAAGTGCTATCATCTCAGTTGGAGTTTTTGTGGCTGGCTGCTTTCTGCGTAACTACGTTCAAATGTTATTATTATTGAGAAGAAAACAACTATAATTCAATAAGTAGTACTTCCTACCCAACATTTTTTTTTTTAAAGTAAGATAACATATGAATTTGCGCGAATGAAAAATTAATTATCTACTGGGGACTTTTGGCAAAATTTAAATTGCGTTCACGAGAAAATCCATTTATTTTCAAAATTGTGTACCTTAATGGCCTTTGAATTTATTTATTGCTCCGCATTTCCGAAATTGATTACCAACAGCGGATTAATAAAATTTCGCCATAGATAATGCCCGAATTATATTAAGGGCACAATACAATATGTATTAGTGTAAGCAGGTACTTAACCGATGCGAATAATTACATATAAATATTAGAGACATAATAAATAACACGACATGTAGATATAAAGGGGGCACTAGCAACGCCGGTCGTAAAATATGAAATCGGTAAATATAACGTTTATGTGTTTTTATTTCAAACAGGAGAAGCTGGAGAGAACTTTGGTCACCATATATTCATTATAATATGGTTTTAAAACAATTGAAATCGGGATTCCATGCTTACTTTAAATTTCAGAGACAGTCAGGGATAATTGGGTAGGTACCTACTTTCCGTTTGGTAAGTTCTGAAGTTCTCTCAATTAAGAGTAGAAAGTATTAAAAATGAAACTACAAAATTTGTAAGTTGGCAACACCAATTTAACTGCCAAATATTTTTTAAATGCAATGACACCGAAAATATAGAACATTGTAAATCACATAAAAAAAAAACTTTTTTTTTGTTCTTAACGAAAAAAATTAAAATCGAAGAAGCACTAATGTTAAGGTGCCAACTTAATGACATATATTTGATTAAATGGTGTTTTACAAAGTGATTTGCTGTCATTTAATTTAACAGTGGGTAGAAAGGAAGAATCACTAATCGTGAGTTTAGTTACACTACTTTTAGATCTGAATGAGTTAAATATATTCAGATGTAAAATTAGAGACATGATCTAAAGCCCGGGCAACACTAGATACTTAAGCTAGTATTAAATAAATGTGAGCCATTTCTAAACTGTGTTTTATATTTTATTACAATATCGTTATTCTTCGTTAAGTTAACTTAAAATTGCAAAGGTAAAATATACCCATATGCAATTCTAATTTTGCATATAGATAGATATCTAAACTGCAATGAAAAAATATTTTTTTCACTTTTATGCCCTTTTAATTTTTAATAAAAAAGGAGGTTACACAGCTTTAGATTACCACCATGATTTTATTTTTAGTATTGCCATTTGAACAACAGTGGCGCTCTCCTATGTTTTCTACTCTTATTTGACAAACTGTACGTTCCCAAGGTTCGTAGAAAATGCGTTTAAGTCGCCGCTAGTCGAATTTCTACCGATTTCTTACATATCTCCCTTAAACATTTGAAGTTTTTAAGCTCTTAAAAAAATATTTATGTTATTTTTAAAGATAATATCTAGATACGTTCTACGCCGAAAGGCAAATTATATGAAATTACCTCAATAGAAAAAAATCGGTAAGTATTCGCTCCGAAAATTATTTAAAACAAGTATATTTCTTTTATTTTACAAGTGATATTTGTGAAAAAATTCACAATATTTCTGTAAATATTGCTTGATGCCTTCCACGAGATTTTTGCTTTATTTTAAACGAGTCATGTTTTATTAAGCATTTTCACAATTTTCGCTTCAATTTTATCATTTAAATATTAGCGCGCTCTGTCCAACATTCGTAATTATATATCTCTCCATCTTCTTCTTTTTGAGCGGGGAAGCGCCGCCAACAAGTTTAGCTCGTACATTTTTCGAAAAAAAGCTCGTCGGGCCGCTTTCGAAATTTCGAACGCTTGACGTAGCTTGAAGTAAAACACTACCACTTGCATTGCAGTTAATTCAAATCTCCCAGTAAACATGGACTTCAAGCTACGTCACGAATTTTAGCTAATCACCGCTCTACCCCTCGATGAGCGCATTTTCGACGATGGTGTACGCCTTGACCAGAGACTAATTTATTGTCATTGTCGTATTTTATATTTCGAATTAGGCCGCAAAAGTGTAGGTAATTCGTTTTTTACATACATACATATTAAAATGACCACGGGGCACTTTATTACTGCCTTGGATGTCAATGGTTTTATTGACCCGTTTTTAATAAAACCATAAATTATGAAATAAAAAAAATTAAAATGAGAGGGCAATATAATGCCTAACCACTACTTCCAGTCTTCTTATAAATACTTGGTGAAAATAAACATGTTTTATTTATGGAGGGGAGATCGTACGACGATATGAATACTAAAATAATATTGCGATTGTTAAGATAACGAAAGTAAGTTTTACTAGAGTGAGCAAAATACAACACAGCAGGAAATTTGAGATACCTACCTGTATACACGTGAAATACCACTTGTCTTTGAGGTGTATGATATAATCTATAGGAATTCCAACACAGAAAAATTAAAGAAAACACAATAGAAACTAAACCCTCGAAATGTAAAAAAATTACTCACCTTATGTATGAATATTATTAAATTTAAACAAACAAAAAAGTTAGTTTGTCTTTATTTTTGGCCAATAAGGATATCCTATTAGGTACTTTATTACCACAAGAGGAACGGCTGCTTGGCCTTTTTCATAAAAAACTTCATTTAAAAAAAAATATTACTTAAATCAGAAGGTATTTTTTAATCAAATATAATATCTAGTACGGATATGTGCTATTTTATTTAATTTGTTTGAAATTGTAAAATACGGATAAATATAGAAATCAATTTTTCATGATTTTAGAGGCAACTTTGGCATTTTTTGTGAGTTAACTATAACTATTATTAAAAAGATCTTACACTCCTTACCTACTGAGTTGATATAATGAAAAATAAATAAAAAATTTACTTCATAAAAAAACATTTCTTTGGGTAGAAATTTGAATTTATATACGACAAATTTGTGTTAACAATGCGCCCTTTTATTTACGCTATTGACCTAGTATATCCCTTGGTCGAAGATTTACGCCCTTAAAAATGTTTTTGTATCATTTTTTATTTTGTTTTATTTTATATTTCATCATATTTATATGGTAAACAAATAATTTTTTTTATATACATATATTAATTGCCAAATTACCTCTAAAATCACAAAAAAACTGATTTAGCGTATAAGTGTTGAAATATAGAAGGCTCTCCCTTTCTAACATCGCTTGTCCCTTACACCCAACACCGCTGGGGTAGCGGACCGATATAAAAGACAAGCAAAACCCTAAAATGTTAAGTCTGCCTTCCGAGGTTAGCTCGCGCGGCTTCAGGTCTCCGTAGAGAGAAAAGATACTCGTACAGCCTTTGTCATATAAGGTGACGAGTGGTTAGGGAACAATTGATTTCCTTTGGGCTACTTAGTGTAGAAATACCCATAAAGTTAATGGTGTAGTTTGTATTGTCAAACTACTGTGTATTAATATTATTGATCGGTATATTTATTAAATTTACCATACCGTTACAATGGCGCCCAACTCGAGGCTAATCAATTCGCGAGTGTTATAAGTTACGTAGAATCTGTGAAAACCAGTGAAAGTAAAATCACGAAAGTTAAAGTGAAAACTTTGAGATATAGTATTGTTTAGGGGGAGAAAAGCTCTCACTATAAAAGTGTTTTGTTGTGTAGGTACAGTTTACAACGAGCGCAAAGTGGCGTCTACGAAACAGGATTCAGGAGACATTGTCAACCCTCGCCGTAGCCCAAGGTTTAAAACAACAAACATGTCGCTTACCGCAGAACAGCTGGAGCAGATATTGGCGAAATTTTCCACTCCCCAAGCAACAATGGACGATCGGAAAAATTTTCGATATTGTACGTCGCGGTTTAATGGTTCGCGGAATCCACAGAAAGTGGAAGAATTTATAAGAACCGCGACGATATTCAAACAATATGAGGGGATATCGGATGCCCGAGCATTGGAAGGTCTCCCCTTACTTTTAGAAGATACAGGCAGTATCTGGTGGGAAGGAGTCAAAGGAGAAGCCTCATCATGGGATGTTGCTATGACGATGATCAGAGATGCCTTTGCGCCCAAAAGGGAAGCTTATCGCGTACTGCACGAAATCTTAACAGAAAAACAAGACGAGCAAATGCCAACGGACTTGTTCATAGCGATAAAAAGGGCTTTGTTGGCTGAGTTGTTACCTGTAGAAATATACCATCATCCGGTCGTGCAGCTCGACCTGGTGTATGGTGGTCTCAGACCAATGCTAAGGGAAAAAATATCTCGGGACTCAATTAAATCATTCGATGAACTTCTACGTAAGGCGAGACAAATTGAGGAGAGCGCTGCGGAAAAGGCTCAATATTTTAAATTGGCAAAAGCCAAAGAGAACTTTGCCAGACCACGATCGGGACCTAGGAATCATGAATTTTGCGAACATTGCAAAAAGAACGGTCACACTCAAGACCAATGTTATAGCAAAAGGCGAGAACACTCGACCCGTCGAAATGTCAGGGATTACGGAAATAACAGAGAGCGCGCTAGAATTGCGTGTTACGGGTGCAATCGCCCTAATGTAATTAGATCAAAATGTCCCACCTGCAATCCTCACAAGGACGAGCATAAAGAAGTAACACTATCATCTTTGGGTACAGAGCCACTAGTCATAAGCCGTCCGAAAGTAAACATAACGGTGGAAAATGTATTGGAAACCGCAATTTTGGACACGGGCGCTCGGGTGAGCGTTGCCAGTAGACACCTATACAAAATCCTGTTGGAACGCGGCTATAAATTTAGGCAAGTACGCAGCCAAGTCATTTTAGCCGACGGCGTACCGCGAGTACAAGAAATCCTTTGCGTAACGATACCGGTGAAATTACAAACCAGGATCATAAATACTTCGTTTGTCGTGCTGCCCGACGCGAACCAAATTCTCTTGGGGGTTGATTTTATGCATGCTGCATCCCTGGTTTTAGACATTGCTAATCAAACGTGGTACTTCAGGGATGACATGAAATCACCCTACAACTTCTTACCTGAAAAGCCCAAGCGAATGCGCTCGGCGGACATAAAATTCGCAGATTATCCAGAATCCGAAACCGCCGAGATAGACGTCGAAAGTTATGAGAGAGGTTACGGACCTCCCACCCGGATTGGGGCCATGGGCCCATTAACCGAAGATTCCGAGAAAACGATGAACTTCGAAGACTTCGCTACCTCCCAGATGGAATACTCTGCCGAACAATTGGATTTATTATACGAAACGAAGAAGGTCTGTCACCCGACACCTCAAAGACCATTATATACGAATTCCGAAGTCAATATATCGTCCATTCAGCAAATGCAAGATGTAACCAAAAATCACACTGACATCGGACATATGGCATCAAAAATAATAACACGTAAAAGTGACAGACTAAGTGCTAGACCCATTAAACATGTGGGGTCGATTCCACAAAAAAAGGATGGTGCCCGAAAGTTACGAGACCATGAATCACGAGCCGCCGAGGTAATACGACCTACCAAATTGTACAGACCAACAATTATTTTCGACAGAAACAAAGAAACAGGAACAGCCAAGATGAACACTCGTAAATCATTGCCACCGGACCATTTTTCGAGAAGGACGACTTCAATCACTGCAACAAGAGTCAACTGGCCACGTGTGGCATATGCCGCAGATTTTTACCCAATCTTCAAGAGTCAAAGCGAACAACAAGAAAGCCATAAATCTAAATAGCTTCATAAAAGTAATAATGACCTACCCATCATTACTTGCAACACGAGACGGACCACAGTAGAAGACATTAGGGACCTATCATAAATCACCGGAAGTTGGACCCTATTATTCAAGACGGCAGACCTCCACAATGGCAACTGATGGGGACCCCACGTGCAGAATAGCGGCTGACATGCCGCACACTGAAAAAACCTATGATAGTTCTTATGTATAAAGACTGAAAAAAAAAAAAAAAATTCTATTATTATAATTGTTATGTGTAAAGACTAAAAATCAACTTCTTTTATTATAATTTTTATGTGTAATTAGGTAAAGAAAATAATTTTGTTTATGGAAATGAAACTTATCGAGGCGATTTAAGTTCCATTTAGGGGGAGTCTGTAGCGAATCTAATTATTTTAGCGTATAAGTGTTGAAATATAGAAGGCTCTCCCTTTCTAACATCGCTTGTCCCTTACACCCAACACCGCTGGGGTAGCGGACCGATATAAAAGACAAGCAAAACCCTAAAATGTTAAGTCTGCCTTCCGAGGTTAGCTCGCGCGGCTTCAGGTCTCCGTAGAGAGAAAAGATACTCGTACAGCCTTTGTCATATAAGGTGACGAGTGGTTAGGGAACAATTGATTTCCTTTGGGCTACTTAGTGTAGAAATACCCATAAAGTTATTGTGGTAGTTTTTATTGATAAACTACTGTGTGTTACGTTTATTGAACTGTATACTTGCAAATTGATTATACCCAAATAAAGACAAATTGTGTTTACGGAATAAAAGTGCGGATTTTATTTATTAAATTGACCATACCGTTACACCATGTTTTATAATTTAAAACCCAAAGAAATAAAGTAGTACATATCTTTATATATATTTGCTTTTGATTAAATAAATAATCTTTTGATTAAAAATTTTAAAGTTCATTTTGGCCTCAAATTTAAAATTTAGTTTTGTATGAAAAGGGTTGAGCAGCCATTCCCCTAAATTAAAATTCAAAATTACAAGGCGCTGGGTGGGCACGACAATAAATCGTACTAAGTAGGTTCCTACCAGACTAGACACTTACTTATAGAATAGACACATTCAATCAAATAATAAGCCACTTGCATGACCTTTTGATTTTAATTCATAGATATTTAAGGTAGGCTAAGATTTTGTAAACAATTTTGACGCAATTTAAAAACCGTGTTATTCAAAAAAATACGCAGTGCTATTAAAAAATATACATTACACTTTTAATTGTTCATAAGAAAAGTACTTTATAAACCAAAAAAGTTATCTTTGTTGGCTGATTTTTTTTAAAGCCTCAAAAGGCAGTCAACAAACTTGACCCTTGTGTAAGGGCCCTCGTGTAAGGGCCCTCCCTAGCACAAAGACCCCCTTACACAAGGGCCCCTTGGTCATGTTTGCTGGTCGGATTCCCACCGAGGCGTCGCAAGTTGAATCTAATGCTAACTAACTCCTCCATCATTGCACAAGCAACATTTTCCGCTTAAATAAAAATGGAATTTTTTATAAAAGGTTAAAATTCATGTCAATTAAGGATATAATCGAAAATTAAAAGATTTCTTTGTTTTAGCCACGTTTGTTGTTTATAAAAAACCGACATGTTTCGTGGGCGATGCTCACTTCGCTCACGAAACATGTCAGTTTTTTTACAAACAATCACTCTCATCACCCCGGTTTTGTGCCAGCTCTCTCCAGTTTAGAAGCTCCAAGGTAGATATGTCTTTGAGGACGTTGTCGCTCCATTTTAATCTTGGCCTTCCCAGGCTCATTCGCCCTATCGGTATTGAGTTCACCAGGGAACTTTGCTGCTTGATGCTCTCTCCACATGACTGCTTCACCGAAGTCTTCCCTGTTTTATATTTTTTTTTAACTCCTTAAACAGAATATAGAGCTCATTGTTGTAACGTCTGCGCCAAAATCCATTTTCTAGAACCAGTCCGAAGATATGCCTCAAAAATTTCCTTTTTCCAGTGCTCGCTCATTCTTCTTAGTTAGTACCCACGTCTCAGCTGCGTAGGTCTAATAAGTGTTTTGTACACCAATATATTGGTGTTTCTGGAGAGAATTCTAGATTTTATATTTTATCTGCTTTTGTAGGAGGAAAAAACAGTTATTTGCGCTTACTACGCGCTTCTGGATTTCCTCTGTAGAATACAACAATATTGTTCTTTGCTATCAAGGAGCCTAGGTATGTAAATCTTGGTACCGTTATAAACAATAAACGTGTTTAAAACAAAGAAATCTATTAATTTTGAATTAAAATGGTGCCACAAAATAAGTTTGCTGTATTTGAAGAAAAGATACTATCATTTCCACCGGTTAAAAATAAAGTGTTGTTATGTTTATGAATTTTAAAATAATAATTATATTTCAGTACCTACTCTCAGAAAAAAAATCGATGTACAATTTTTTTTTGCGAATTAAAAATGCATGCAAGCGGCTCATAATAAAATATAGTGAACCTTTACCAGTATTGTGCGTTCTTACAATAAAACTTTTCTAACCGAAATAATAATTCCTCCACTACATAAATAAATAAACTTTTCGAACTGAAATAATAATTCCTCCACTACATAAATAAATAAACTTTTCGAACTGAAATAATAATTCCTCCACTACAAAAAATAAATAAACTTTTCGAACTGAAATAATGATTCCTCCACTATATAAATAAATATACTTTTCGAACTGAAATAATAATTTCTCCACTAAATAAATAAATACATTTTTCGAACTGAAATAATAATTCCTCCACTCCATAAATAAATAAAGTTTTCGAACTGAAATAATAATTCCTCCAATATATAAATAAATAAAGTTTTCGAACTGAAATAATAATTCCCCCACTATATAAATAAATAAACTTTTCTAACTGAAATTATAACTCCTCCACTATATAAATAAATAAACTTTTCTAACTGAAATAATAATTCCTCCATTATGCATAAATAAAGTTTTCGAACTGAAATAATAATTCCTCCACTATATAAATAAATAAACTTTTCTAAAAAATAAAAAGGGAGAACTGTCATACATTTTCGAAGCCATTTGAGACAAATAAAAGTTTTTTTATAATATCATAATAACGCCGCCTACTTATTGTGTTCCAATATGTAATAATATAGGTGGGCATGTGTTTCCAAAAGATAAAGATTCGAGGCAAAATAATGGATTAATTTCACCAAACCTTTGAACTGGGCTATTAATTGTAACACTTATCCTTTATAAGTCTAATTTTAGGGAAACAGTCAGTTTGTAATATTTTCAAAAAAAAATTTTTTTATTATTAAATAAATTAAATTTAACGAAATGTTAAAATAATTGATAACAGAGTAATAATTACATGTATTTCAATAAACATTTTATCTTCCTAATTTTGAACCAATTTACCATCCTGGTGTAAGATCACCATTCAGAAATGAAATATTGCTTGAAATGGCTTTAGTCGTGTTTGGTGATAAATATCTGAATCCCAAGGTACTTCTCCTACCTTCCTCCTCCCCATTTCCTTTCTTTCCCCACTACCTTCAGCCACACAACATTAAATATTATTAAATTTTGTTAAAATTATTTCACTCGCGCGGTATATGCCATTTGTATTTTCATCGTTTTTTGGTTTACATTTCATAGATAATTAATCATCAATCAATGATGACAATAGAATAATTACACATACCCGTTAAACAAACCCTGCTTTGCCAAGCAAACCATTCAAAACATGGGATGTATGTCTAAATTATGATGACATCCAGCTTTTGCAGCTTGAATCTCAACCCAGGAATAATTCGAAGTAGTAGAATTTCAGTTTTTATTTTGACGAGAATTTATTTTATAAGATTGATACTTCTGACAAATGTCATATTTGACTGTCTATTAGTTAAAAAAGGAATATTCCGTATTATCCGTGTATCGAACTTCAACAACACGAACGTTCCGTATTATCTGTGAGGTGGGCTTATACAATTTTACCAGATTGTCAAATGAAATTCCTAAATTCACAATTGCTAAAAAAACGTCGCAAAATCAGCCTAAAGCAAAAAGCGGCGCACAGTTCCACTGATAACGAACTAATTGTCTGTTGCGTCATCGCGCCGAACTTCTGTTTGAACTGAAGTGGAAAATTTGGAACAAGCTGAAGGGGAAAAGCTGTCCCGGGCGATTGAAATCCTTACTCAAGATAAAAAATAAATTTGTTGAAATATTTCGAGAGAGGTTGCTAGACACATAAATCGAGATTTTTACAAATGAATTTCGGTTCTGTATCATGCTTGTACGCAAAACAGCGAGGACCCAAACCTAGATTTAAGATGGCTCCCGCGTGAGAGGCAAGCATGGTGAAATGACTTTAGATACTTACCACCGGCTAGGGATTAAAAATATGTTACTCTTTTTCAAGAAAAGAAATGAGATAAAGGTGATATTATTAAAATAACAGTATATTGTCTATTAGGTACACTTGAACGCTGAATTGATTTTAACAGTCTTCATCTAATAAAATTCATTTTTTCTGAAAACATTTTTTGTCAAAATAAATTTAATTTTCTTCAATCTTCATCATCATCATTCTCAAAATAAATTGAATATAGCTAAAAGCAATCTGACGATAACTGCCTTACAAAAAAATATAAAAAAACCATTCCCACTTTTTTATTTATGGAACTTTTATAATCCCGTACTCTGTCTGGGGCTCATACAAGATACAAATATACCCTTCATACTGCTATCTACCTAATCTAACGGCTAAGCGATTTATTGTTGTAACCTCACATATATTTTATTTAATTAACCTTATTTTCTACAATTCATGAGTTTCTAGAGGAAAATTGGGGCAGAGAGAATTACTTCTTACAAATATGTATCTATATTTCTCTTTAACGCTCAAGAATCAAGGTAAAAGGAAAAGTTGTGAGGCGGAAGAAAATGAGGGATGGAAAGGAAAACATTCAGATTGGAAAAACTGAAAAAGAACTTTTTTCTGTACACACTTTATGGTAGAATATAATATATGTTAAACACAAACAGAATGAATAGTTTTATGAAGTGTATGTCATATAAAGGCTCACCGTGAATGGTGAGCTCCGTGTCCCGATTGAGTTCGTAGAGCCGCAGCGCCTCGTCCAGCTCCAGCTGCGTAGAAATGGTGCACGGATCCCCCTCCTCATCCACCCACTTCATGGTAAACACCTAGAAAAGTCGACCTTCATCAATGCCCTGTCGGACGATGATCAAGAAATCTCAGAAACACAGGCTTCTTGTAGGGGAAAGGGTATCATGATCAGAGGTATAACATATAACACCTGGCCATCTCCAGGACACATCCTTGTTTCACTCGGTAACCTGTTTTAAGCGAGGAATAAGCACTTTTGAATACTACTTCCCGGTTACTTAGATACTTTTTTTTTTGTGACATAATAATATGTAAGGTTCATTTATTCTCGTAGAAAATAAAGCATAATAATATTATGAATGCCATAATAGTTTTTACTACAGTGGACCCGCGGTAATCCGGCCCCTGGCTAATCCGGCGCCCCCTGTAATCCGACACACCTGATGATTGGACAGGTTGTAATTTGTACGCGCCACCACTATTGTGCTCGACAGCTCAACGCGTATTGTTTCAATTTTAATTTCACTGTATACTTAAAACAAACAAAAAAATTAATTAATATTTTATAAATTGATTGGTACATATTATCCTTTGATGATTTTATTTTTATAATAAAATATTAGCTCTCCATTGTGATGTTTAATTTACTAAATTCCACATACATATATTATATACATAATTATGTAGTATGATTCGTGGTTCAAATAGATTCTTTGATTTGTAATTTGTCGGATTACAAGGTACTCTTATTAAAAAAAATCCGGACTATAGAGGGTCTTAGGCAGTACTCTATAATCCGACATCGCCCCGCAAAACGTTTGTCGGATTACCGCGGGTCCACTGTATTCTCATTTGAATTTATGGTTTGCAAACACAATACAAAAAAAGAGAGAACTTTAGTGAGCACTTAAAATGGTAATTAGTTTGTGCAAAATGTTAAAGAAAAAAAAATTATAATATTTATTATTTAGTCAGTTAACTAACTTTTTATCTAAAATGAGTAAATAATATAGACCTATACTTAGTGAGAGTGTAAATTCATTATTTTGTGAAAGATTTTATCTTATCTTTAGCTATTTGGTTTATTTGTTTCCATTATTGTTTTAATTCAGGGTTTCAGTTACCAAAAAAAGGAAACTATTTCAGTACCACTCAACTTATAAAGGTTTTGTAATTTGAATCAACTATTTGCTATATTTACGTACAGTGTTATAAAAACAAGGATACAACTTTGTAATTTTATCTAATTTGGCAGATCATCGGAAAATGCAGACAAATCTTCAATCGTCTCTCCTGAATAATGAAGAACATTAGAATAAACGCTAGATGTGTATAATTACCCAATATTTCAAAGAAATTGATAATAATATCTTTTCATTATTTATTTTAAATCATTGCGCTGGGCGCAACATGTTACAGCTGATTTCAGGCACAATGTGCTTGATAGGCACACATTAAAATAAAAACATAATAAACACCTAATTAAATTCATTTATACAACTGTCAAGAAATGAACATCATTATTAGGATTGTCAAAAGAAAAAAAAAATACAAAAGTTTCTGCAAAAAACCACCACTACTTATTTGAAATATCTTCTCCAATATAGCACCATTCGTTCACCATATTTGCATGGGTTAAGCAGATTCATGATTTGTCAGCTTTCTCAAACCAGTTTTGCTGTGCATCGTTTTCTTCCAGGAAAGGAAGACAAAATCTTTTCGGCACGTTTTGGAGGTCGGTCAGCATTCCACAGGTTTTTAAAATGAGTTAAGGACAACGAGCTTCTGTGGGCAAACCTTGAACAACTTCCCATAGTGAAGTCAAAAACAAACTTGGGAAGGAGAAGGTTGCGTAGAGCAACCAAGAAAGGAAGCCACTGGGAGGACCTGGTGCCAGGGGCGAGATGACAAAGGCAGACCTGTGCCTGTTCGATCAAATGCACCCTGTGGAAGGTTCGTTGGTAAGCATATAACGTCCTACACACTAGGAGTTCACCTGTGTTGTAGAGGACTTTGCTTTTATTTTAAAGGTAGGTACCTAACAACTTAAATTTGAGAGTGTGTAGTTATAACACATATTGCACAGATTTTGAGAGCAAATAATACCTGATCGGGTGTAAAGCGACAAATGGCTATCATCTCTTGGCACAGATTCTGGAGAGTTACATTGTGGTTGATGTACGTTATCATAATCTCCCCATTGTAGGCAGTCTTCACTCGAATGTCATTTGTATTATTGTCTTGGTTTACAAGCTGCGTAGGCATCTTGGTGGCTTATTATACTCTGCCAATGTAAAGCTGCAGGCCGCCTCCAGGCACAGTCAAAACTGAAATAAACAGCAGAAAAAAAAATTTACATTGTGTACATCAACCAACAATATCTATAACGATGATTGAACAAGATGAAAGTAATTACTATTGACATTAAACAAAATACTTGAAATGCCCTCATTTTTTATGAAATATAGAAGACAGCGATGGTTTATTTTACCAATGAATATGTTTTGACATTTTTCAATGAACCAGCTTGGGTTATGATTGTCTCAGATGTTATAAAATAGTATTTCTTATAGACATTTAATCAAAATAAACTGCAGTAATTTATTCATAAATATTCTCGGTGAATCAGATTTGCGTAATAATATGGAAACAGAATTTGTGCAGTTCAGAGATCTCTTTACTAAGAACATGCTTTCAGGTTTGCAATCTAGTGTGTAATGTGTAGTGCATCATCCGCATGATCTTGAGATCCAATAGAGATTCATTCTATTAAAAACTAAACGATTTGATAAATAAAGTTAACATTGTCAAATCCAAAACATGTAACTTGTCATAATAGTAGGCAAACATGCATTATTACCCCTATCTATGGTGCCAATTATCATTATCGATATAGTTTTAAAAGAATAACAGGTATAACTTTTAAGGAATAGAAAATGCATAACCTTAATTGGTCTTACAAAAGGTAGTAACGGATTGTGAATCATAATGCACGGAAACCACCTGAAGAAATTCCAATGTTTGTGATGACAGTTGAAAATAAAAACTAAGCATTTCGCTAAAAACTGAGTTTCATGACTTACATTTGTAACAGAAAAATATTTTGTATTAACTCCCAGCGATGTAACTACAAAATAAAGTTGTGCACATATAGGAATGTCAATAAAACACAAAACAAACTAATTTTGACATAAACGCAAAGAGCAAGAAGTGGCAAAACGCAAATGCATAGAAAAAAGTCATAAATATCGAGGGGCCAGAAGTGAGGAGGCCGAAGAGACCAAATTCTCACCAATCTTTAGGAAAACCATAGAAAACGTCGAAAATGGTTGTTATTAAAGATCATTCTTCTGGAACTAAAATCATAAATTTTAAGTGCTGCCAGTAATGTACAATTTTCATATTTTATTTATATCTTTTTATTTTGGTTGGTTGAACAAAAATGTATAATTTTTTTGTGATTGAAAGACATTCGCAAAAAAAAGTACTTCATGTTCGCAAGTTTAGAAGATGAATATTTTATTTGAGTTGTTGTAATGACAATCAGTGAAGCACGGGTAAGATCTATTTCTTGTCATTATAATACGCTGTGATAGTCAAATGCCAAAATTTGTAGCTGTTTTATTGATTCATTCCATAATAATTTATTTTACCTTTTTTGTTTTGAACAAACCAATAGCCAATAATTTAATTCTCGTATAGTAATTAAATTCTTTCCAAGTATTGCTATTCAATCGCAAAGAAATGGAAAGATCGCTAATTGCTATTTTTAGACACTATATAAATTTTTTCTGTACCCAATGTTTCGAACAGTTTTTTTTTATGAGATATCGGACATCAAACAGATTCATATTATGATTATTATTTAGTCGTGCGTACACACTTAAAGTAATAAATTTTATCCCAATATAAACATTTTTGTTGTATTGAATAATCTCTGCCCACAAAAAGTGAATTGGTAAGTTTAGCGGTAACGTTATTGATGTTACTGGAAATTACGACTATTTCGTTGTTTTTTTTTTAAATGGGTCACCCAACGAAAATAATAATTTTAATTTGTATCTCACTTGCTCCCGCATAATATATAGAATGTGAGAGAAATGGCAATACCAGTTTTATATTATGAAGCTCAATTTGATGAAGATTTTCCGGAAATATGAGGATGTTCCAGTAAATATAGTTGATTTATATCACCTTTCATTCTAACGATACATTGGGGCGTATATGTTATGTGAGGAATATTTGCGGAGGCGAGCAATTCTTGATATCAAACTATTTTCGTCATAAATGTGAAGTAGGTATTTTTCTGTATGGCCGCGACCGGAAGCTGTCACCAATATCTTCAGTTCATTTTATGCTGGCTCCTATCTTGCCCAGCCCACTTCTAGGAAAAAATATTACAAATTTGTCCATTGAGATCATCCAAAATGGTAAGTTTAATTGCTTTTAAATATTTTGTAATAATTAGTTATAATTTTTTTAGTTTACGGTTATTCGCCATGTCGGAGCGAAAATTTTGACAGATTAACATGGTACATAAATATTTGTTTTGAATTTACGGAAGGCTATTTAGCATCATTAATTATCGCTTTTGCTTTTGTGAGCGTACAAAAATAACATATCTTATTATTTCCAGACGGATGCTCAAATGGATTGCGCTCTCGACCTTATGAGGCGGTTGCCTCCCCAACAAATAGAAAAAAATTTGAGTGATCTAATAGACTTAGTTCCAAGCCTATGTGAAGACCTGTTATCTTCCGTGGACCAGCCGCTAAAGATTGCCAAAGACAGAAGTAATGGCAAGGACTACCTCTTATGTGATTACAATAGAGATGGTGACTCATATCGCTCACCGTGGTCCAACACCTATGACCCTCCTTTAGAAGATGGATCTATGCCTTCAGAGAAATTAAGGAAATTAGAAATAGATGCAAATCACGCTTTCGACCAGTATAGGGAAATGTATTTTGAAGGCGGCGTATCATCGGTTTATTTATGGGACTTGGATCATGGATTTGCAGGTTAGTAACCACAGTTCATTTATTGTTTTCTTTAGTGACAGCAGTAACACGCCACGGGTAATAATTTGTGTTTTTGAACTCAAATTGTACTCCAAATATTCCAGCATGAAATAGTTTATTAAAGTGGAAAACTGTAGGTACTTAAAATAATAACATCTCTATATTATTATTATCAGTAAAGTTGTCGAAGTCTGCTTCTCTTGGCCATATTCCCTTTGTATGAATCATGGCATCGAACAAATCATATACCGCATAAGTGAATTCATTTTAACAAAATTAAAATATAAAATGCATATTTTTTCATCTCCTCCGGCATAAATACTCACTTTTCGTAATAATATAGCTAAATCTAACTATTCAAATAAGAAATTTACCTACCATATTAATCATGAGGCAGACTTCTACAAGTTTATCTTATTATCTGCCAACGACATCATTCTCATATTGTTTCTTTGTGCTTTGTTTTATATGGTTTAGTTGTTATTTTATAGTATTTGTTTTATGTCAATGATAAATGCCATGTAAAATGTTTATATCACCACCAAATTAGATGGTGAATCATCGTTACTGATGAGATAAACATAATCAGATCCTACCACAGACTAATGTAAAAGAAAAAACAACTTACATTTCTGTCTTGTGGCACCAGTAAACAAAATTTATATAGCGCCCTTGAGGTGATTCTCACAAAAATGGTGCTATACAAAATATTCCTATCATTATTATTCAATGGTGAAGAAGATTAATCTGTCGAAACATTTTATTTGTTTATCAACTGCCATGTAGCCATATTCATAAACTCCATTAATCATAATGAAGAATTGTAGTATCATCACCAAATAACATGGGTGCACTGGCAAAAAAAGTTAAGTGGGAAATTTGACATTTTAAAAATGCCGTATTATAAACTGGCGGAACATACTAAGTCGTGTTAGATTTAAATTTTCTACAATTTAAAAAATAAATTTAACATTCAGTCGTAAATGAATACTTTGATACTGGCAAAGAACGTTAAATCGATTTGACTTATTATGTCAATGGATGTGCACTTGTTTTTGCCCTTGTCATTTTGGGCAGAAAACTTTAACTCTACTTAATTGTTTTTAACTGTAGGCGTTTCGCATGTCTATACTTCTGTAAATGTCACATAACTTTTAATATACATTTTTTTTTGCTTTTGTTTGACAGTTCGAGTGGAATATTATATTTAGAAATAAACTTACAACTGGCTATTCGTAATTAAAAATCAAACAGATGCAAATGAAAAATTGCAAATTAAATGAATACGCTTCATGAAATCATATTTTTGAATCAACACAAATTGCAATTTAATTTGATAAAAAAAAGTTTGAAGTTGGTACATAACTTAAGTACTTATTTCCTCAAATCAGTGATTTTAGAGTTAACGTTTTTTGCCAGCATACCCATGGTATGTAGGCTGATAACGTCTGCAATTGTGATTTGTATCACAAGATTTTAGACTTAATAATTTATTTATGCTTAGCACACTTCTTTACCGAGATATCTTGATATACTTAAAAATAATGATTCAGAAGACAATAAAAAATAATATTTAATGGTCGTTGCTGAAAACTCCGTTGTAAACTCTCTTTCATTTCTTATCAGTATCATTTAAAAGGTAGAGGTTACAATGGACCTATCTTGGGGTCTCTCATGATCATATCGATACTTTAACAATATCGGTTCGAGAAGTTAGATAGCCTAGCCGATGTCGACAATGAAATAAATAAGAAATTGCACTACGATGGCAACAACGGCTGGTACTCCTTGTGGATCGACATTCCTAAACAACAAACGGCTACGTACGTGTGAATAAATTAACAATGTGGAATTGAATTACTCTCTTATGTACATTGGCAGTCTGCATGTACTTTTTGACACTAAATAGGAATTATTGGTTTAAGTCATAACTCGTGATCGAAGGGATTCAATTGATCGCGAATACAATGTCTTTCAATTCTATGAGCTTCGTTAGTCTACCTCCTTTCATTAATAAGCCAGTAATTTTTCATTGAATTCAGTTATCTGAATGACATAATTCAAAAAGTTGTGTATATTGATAGTTAATCGAAACTTCCCTGTCTCTTTGGAGGCCAGGCTAAAATTTGGCATCTTTTGTCTACCGACACATCCTACTCTAACGCTGCCCAATTACCACAGATGACGGATTTAGTCAATATTGTTGATATAGGGTTTTATTGATGAACCGTGCTAGCTCGCTTGTTGTATGCCTCTTCAATAACTTATATCACATCTAATCTCCATTTTTTCATTTGGATGGCATTGTCGATTATATATTTTCATTTTGTGATGATGTCAACTTGTCATGTTTGCAGGCGTCATTCTCATAAAAAAGGCGGGCGACGGCTCCCAGAAGATCAAGGGGTGCTGGGACTCCATTCACGTGGTGGAGGTGCAGGAGAAGTCCTCGGGGCGCAGCGCCCATTACAAGCTCACCTCCACCGCCATGCTGTGGCTGCAGACGCACAAGGAGGGCTCCGGCACGATGAACCTGGGTGGCAGCCTCACCCGACAGGTACAAAACCATCAACCACCAATTGTTCTGGTCAGACCCAGTTCGAACTGCTAAGACCTACTTTATTTTCCTGCCACTGGGGACTGTTATAACTTCTCTTTCTGATGGTTCCATGACAGAACAGTAAAGTAAAGAAAAAGAAAGAACAAACATCTAATTAAACATCCTAATCTTTAATCATGTGTCGTTTTATCCGGTTACCTTTTCTGGTACATGGATTGTATGTAAAAAGGTATGTTTCGATTCTACTATGGGACCAAGGATGAAATCTGGATCCCTGTTGAGACAAATACATTTTGGGGTACCAATTACCTACATTTCTTGAAATCTGTAAAATCTCAGGTATTAATCAGCAAATTTCAGAACCATGCGTTGGTACCTTTCAATTTCATGTCTATGAAGCCCGTAATTGGTGTTAAAATACAACACTGTACGATAGCTAATCGAAGTTTTCATGCCATTGGTAGACAAGTTAATAAGAATCAAGTCACAACGGTTTTGACCACAAAACCACTGGGTTATCATTTGGGTCAGTAAAATACATAATGATTGTGAATTCAGTGATCAGCTTACTAAGTAAACAACATTTAAATAATTAATCTCTTTCTGGATTTAGGCACGATATTTTGGTTGAATAATGTTTTGACTGCACTCATCTCTAAATAAATATTCCCATAGAGTCATACGCACCCACTGAATGATAATTCTACATATCTTATCAGTGCAGGCATAAACAATCAGATAAAATGTATTCACGGGTGTGGCCGCTCTGCTTTTGGCGGATATGCTATCTTTTCAAATAAGCCTTAATCAAAATGGATTTTTATTGCAACTATTTTTAGGCCGAGCAAGATGCCACGGTATCCGATGCCAGCCCACACATTGCCAACATCGGGCGCATGGTTGAAGACATGGAGAATAAAATTAGGAATACTCTCAATGAGATATATTTTGGTGAGTTTAAAGATTTTACTTTTTATAAATGAACTAGCTATTAACTGCAAAAATTCACTTTCTTGCATCAGCAGCACAGCAGCACAGCCACAGACAGCCACCGACAGCCACAGACACAATTCTAAAAGACACAGACCAGGACTACACCACCAGCCCTTCCGGGATCAGGCAATATAACCCTTTTATGATGTGGTGGCATTTATGGATAACACCTTGTAGTCAAAATAATAAAGTAGTCCCAGAGATTGTACCTACATCATCATTGAAAAATATTCCTTCTCACACGCTTGTATGAAAAGTAAAAAGACAGAAGATAGTAGAACGATGATGTCACATACAATCTCTCTCTGGGACTACTATATAATAACTTATCGTAATAAAATGGCTATGTGCCAGATTTCAGCAAAAAGCTTTTTTATACAAAAATTTCAAAAAGTTAAGGAATTAGGTCCAAACTCGGCTATATGCATAAGTTTAACCGTTGTCACACAAAACTCATTCTAATGTTGTTTGTTGACACATCTGAATTCAAAATTGGGAAGTTTTTTTTGCTTCCCCAATAAAATTTGGTAAAACTCACTTTGGTAAGCCAGTCTTGAGAGCAAGCGCAACGATGTTATATTCTATTTCAATATGTTGAGTTTTTGTCTCTTACTATCGATTGTGTATTTGCAGGCAAGACCAAGGACATTGTGAATGGACTGCGTTCTGCCGTGGCACTGGGCGAGCAGCGGCGACAGGCGGAGCTGCGGCAGGACCTGGCCGCCGCCCTGCAGCGCCGACATGCCGCGCGCCCCGCCGACTGAGCCCACGCCTCCACCCCCTCCCCCTCCTCCCCCACCGCCTACCACGAGCATCCCCTCTAGCCAGCCCCTACAGCCCCATAGTCCTATAGCCCACCAGCTCCACTTTCCCCCAACACCTCCCTTTCATTCCCACAACTGCCCAAATTCTTTAGCATTATAAAAAGATAGTTTAATCATACAGGTATTATTGCTTTCGTCGCTGCTGTGCAGAGGATGCTTTTTGCACAAAAAAGACGTTATCAGTTCAG
The DNA here is from genome assembly GCA_936435175.1 of Glyphotaelius pellucidus. Classification (NCBI taxonomy): domain Eukaryota; kingdom Metazoa; phylum Arthropoda; class Insecta; order Trichoptera; family Limnephilidae; genus Glyphotaelius; species Glyphotaelius pellucidus. The sequence continues at coordinate 26,170,561 of OW386537.1, forward strand.
ACCCATGATAAAGTCATGGGTTTCATAACAAATATGGTAGTCTTCAATGGAAGTATTTTGGACACTGTCTTATTTGTAACACTTATTTTTAGCCAACATCTTCTATTCAGAATACAGTGAAACTCCCTTAAGAAGTTTTCCAACGAACTAAAAAAAATACTTCTTATAGCTGGAAAACTTTAAATGTGGGATAAATTGGGCCATTCAGTCTTCAAGGGACCGAAAAAACCAAAGAATCTTAAGTATGAAAACTTCTTAAGAGGGTTTCCATTGCAGCGATGGAAAGAAGTAAAATTGTAATTTTCTTTCATTACTATAATGCAGCACATTGTATTATTGGAGTTAATTCCACAAGCAGAGACCCGGGGAATTGTAATACCTCTATGAAAAACATATTTAAAATAATTTTATTGAAGTTTGGCATATTTAAAAAACAGTTTCTTTTTATACATTAAAAATATTATTAACAAGCGATAAATACATCAATTACGAAATTTGTATCCGTCAAAACTTTAAACTCGGCGTATTATTATATAAATAATTAATAAAAATATTATGTACTTGTATAAAACCTAGAGTAAGCGTATTGATGGCACGTGTGGTTAAACTACATTATCATTTTTTTCACCCATAATACATTTTTTTCTTCTTTTTTTTCAAGATAAATAATATTATAAATAGAATTAGCTATTTTTCTTAGCTTCCACTGTAATAAAATTACCTGTAAATACAAAAATATACTGAGAGAAGTGCCGAGATGTCCTAGAAGCCTACCGAATGAATGCGGTACCGAATACAGCTGAGACTGTTCAAAACAAGTTTAAATCAAAATTTAACTAAAAAGTATCTTTAAATCAAGTACTGAACTAATCCGTATATTTAAATTTTAATAGGAAGGTTGTTCTAATGCTTTTTAGTTAAATAATATAATATTCTCGCTTATTATGAGTGTATTGCTATCTCTGACACATAATTAATCTAACAAACATTGTGATGCGTTAGGTGGTTTATATTATTTTTATTTCCTTAGGAGGTTGTATTGCATTTACAAATTTTGGGTTTTTTTTGTTGATGAAATAAAATTATCAAAGTGAAATCAAAACATATTTTAAGTCTGAAGCTCTCTTGAAAACACTCCTTTACAATTAACGCTGGATTGGACAGTAATTATGTTTGTATGTAACGCAATGTTAGCTAATATCCATTTCCTTTAGAAATACTTAACGGTATGATTGTTTTTTATAGGTAGTTTAGTGAGTAGGCTATATTAATATATGTATAATAAAACCTCACTTGTGAAATCTTGGCTTAGTTTGTTCTACAACAAAACCTGATGCATGATGTTGGTGAAAAGCGAGCGCACTATAAGTGCGGGTGGATGGCTGTCTGATTTCCTAAGTGGAGCAGAATGAGCGGAGAATGTACTAAAGAGTCATTGATTTATTGCATTTATTATCACTGTCTTATGTTGACTGAGGAGGCCTAGTGCATGCCCACATTATTCACTTGAATTTTTATTCCATTTTCTGTGTGGCCAGGTGGCAGATAGTTTTGATTTTTAAAATTTACTAACATAACACGTATTACAAGTTCTCAAATAAAAATAAATATTAATGCGCCCCACAAAGCAAAAACATAAACACAGTCACATTTTTTTACCGAAATACAAATTTAAAAAATAAGGTCATGCAATCCTAGTTTTAATGTCAATGAGGAACTCCAGTCAATTTTTAATTGTATTTTTTATGAATAATTCACCTTCTGCCTTAAATACCAGTATTTTTTAATGTCATTTAAAATAATTTTAAAAGTTTGAAATTTTCAAAGCCTATACATAAATACTTGCATAGTTTTGTTGTTCAACAGTAAGGCCAATCCCTCAAGGATTAGTATGGAATCAATAAATCCCAAAATATATAATTTAACAACATTTCTCAAATCGTGAGGGAGTGGCCTAAGTTCTGTCAGAAATCGCCGAACAATCACAGGGTGTTTTAAGTCTCTTATGGTACTAATCGTTTTTACATTACGATTTATTAATTCTTTGTATAATAAAACTTATAAGCAGCATTTGTTGATCTGGTTCTGTGACAACTCAACAAAATGGCATTTCAACTTGCCACTCAAACTTCAATTTTGGATGAAAAAAAATAGCCCATAACCTAACTCCTAATGTAACCTATTTAAGTTTTTTTTTTCATCACTTCACTCAAAGGAGTGATGAAGTTGCACACTGTTGAGTTGTCCGGTCACTGTTGATATATGCATTTTTTAAAGTCTTAATATTTTTCACTGGAGTTCCTAATAATTTGTGACAAAACAATGAAAAAATCTTGTATGCTCTCATCTGTAAAATAAAGCTTTATTCATAAGAAAGTAAAATGTTAAGCACCTTGAATATTTTTTGTGCGAGTCTTATGCGCACTTTCCACTACGAGCAGAACGGACCCATGCTTCCCTCAAAAACGAGCGGAGCAGACTGAACGAGGTAAAATCAGTTTGAAAGAGTCCGCTCCGCCAATACATGCGTAGCGGACTCCATACGAACTTCGTCTGACTCGCAAACGTAAACAACATACAAGTGCTTCCATCAAAAATGACGTGAGCAGAGCGGAGTCAACAAGTTAAAATAGGTTCGAACGGGTCGACGAGTTTCTAGCAGATTGCGGTGAAATAGCTTTTCTAAAGTTTAATTACTGTTGCAAAATATCACCATTTTATAATTACAGAAGTTCTTGAAACTGTCGTCGACCGATTCTGAAGCAATTTTTCTTGTAAATCGCAAAAGAATCAGCATTCTTGTTTAACTCTTTAATGTGGTTACATATCCAAAACCTGGTTTGCTACGCTTCTTTATATAAATTTACATTAGCAAACATTTATTTATTGTATAAGAGTAATAATACTAATAACAGTAATAATACTTAACATCACTCTTTTCACTACTGACCTCACCCGACTTGTTTTCTATGGAAGTACAAAACCATTTCTCATTTTCTGTTCAGCTCACTCCACACATTTGTCGCATGGAAGGCAAACACCTTTTTAGTTAATCACCAAAGTTATTTCTCTTATTTGCCACCCTGCTCACAGTGGAAAGTTCGCTTTAGCCTTTTACTATAAAAAGGTATTTTCAAGGTAATACATAGGAATATCAATTCTATGCTGGGCTATGACTCCCTTGAATACAGGTAAATCATTTTAAAGAGACTCTTGCTAGTGATTTACTTGAATGGATCAAAAAATAATGGTTATTTGCCTTTTTACCTTCGAATGCAAATTCAAATTTTTAAAAGTCTTGTACCAATAAAGTTCGTAGGGTAAAGTTTATACGTGGATCTTAGTTCTTAACCCATTATAAAAATCACAATTTAATTTTATCAAGAAGCTCGACCTGAAATAAATTTTTCCTAGGAGATAATTTTTGTTAGAAAGCTAATAGAATAAAGCAAAAACATTGTCAAATTAAATCACTTAATAAATTAAGTCTAAATTTGACAGTTTAGTCCATGTGCGAAGTAAAGTTGCTCATTTTAGTAAATGAGCAACTTTAGTTGCAAGCGACCGTTGCGTCACTGCATCAAAATCCATTGCAGTTACTCGAGGCGCACTAGGTAGATTTCTTTAAAATTTGTACGGATTTTGAAATGGTCACCAACTTTTGCTGCAACTAAAGACGCTTGTATGCGCCTGGACTTACTTTCAATGTACTTGAGCACTGATGCTAGGTGAAAATAATTGTTTGTATTTTATTATGTTTATTATATTTAAAAAATAGAGTAACTGATAAACATCGCTACGCACCCATTGTCTTTGGGCTTCTGCGGAGTGAGGGAAACTGCGGGCGGGTGTTCCAAACTAGTCCGAAATTTTTTCGATACTATTGTTCTGCACAAATAGATTCAAACGTCTCTTTAAAAAGATTTGCCCCTACATTCTTATCGGATTACAAATAAGAACCAAATGTTAAAAATTGTATTGTACTAAAAGACTTATTTTGTGACAGATTGATTATACACACAGCACTTTGTTAGCACTGTTAATTATTTCCAGTACTTCATAACCCGTAATACTTCATGTCCTGTAAATCAGATTTTTCCGAATTGTGCAATATAGATTGTTAAATATGTATGTATTTACTTGCACAATATTATAACTTTGCCATTATGAACATCTTAATATCTCCCCGTGTGTTATATTTTACATTGTATTATGTATTTTTAAGTTCTTATAATTATTATTCTTTATTAAAGTTCTTTAAAAAGCAAAATTTATCTTCTTGTGCGAGTTGTGCTTCATTATAATATTATTTTGAAATGTATAAGAATGATTGCACACACACACACACACACACATTAACATCTCTTTACAACATAATCAACATCCAAAAAAGGGCAGTTTCATAATGTCATTGTCTATTATTAGTAGCAGTGAGAGATTTTAATTTGCAGAAATAATCAGCTATACATGGTTTGTTATTGTATTCCTTTACCTTGGAATATGTGTAGTTCAATTTACATTTGAAAAAGAGGGGTACAAGCTGTTACGGATTTGCTAAGCCAAACTCTCCCACCCGTAGTTGATCTCAGAGCCTGTGGGCGATTAGTCTGCTTTTGCTCAACAATTTATTCCACCATACTCACTGATCTTATAATACAATAAATCGACATTTCTCTAGAAAAGTTGGTATCACTCAACATACTAAGAATAAGGCTCAAAATCTATTCCACCAGATAACACGCACTTCCAGTCATTTATTTTGCATAAAAATAGTTTAAAAGTGACAAATAACTACTCTACGACTTGTTTTTTAAAAAATTTATTTTTAAAGAATAAAAATATTATAAAGAAAATAGTTCCATAAATGCATTATTTTTATTTGCTTTGATAAATGGGGTCTCAATATGATGTGGATTTGAAAATAAATTCGTTCCTATCAGTGAGGAATAATTTTTATATTAAAATTCCTGGCCAAATTCATCTTCAAGCGTCAATTCCATTTTCGGTTCTAATATTAAGTGCAACATGTACATAGAATTAACAGCGTAACATTTAATATTTGAGTTCATTTTATGAAACAGTTATTGCATTGCGCAAAAGTTTTATTGTAAAGCATAACAAATAATTATATAACGTCTACATTATTTCATGCCTTTTTAATTAACCTATTCCCAATGTTTCTAGATAATATTATAATTATGATGAGATTGTGTACGTTTGAAATTCGTAATTACAATTAGTTTTTTGTACCACTGTAGTTCATCCCAATAGAATGTCAGTGTCAGGGTGACTGATCTTAATACATAATTAATCAAATAGTTTTTCAAATAGTCTTAACCCTTTGATTAGTGAGTTATTTTTTTATCATTTGCATCATGGGAGTGCATCTTAATTTCAAGTAATCGATTTAATTAATTATCTTCATCCTTTTTAATACTACAGAAATTAATTTCAGAGCTTTCAATTACTATAACCTTTTCTTATTGCATTATAGTTCGAGAAATTCAGTGGCTCTCAACATTTAACAAATAGAAAAATTGAATTAAGTCATACGGCCGCACGTATGCGGCGATACTCTAAATGGATCGTTAGAGTGCCGCCGCATATGTGTGGCGATACTCCTCAAAGGGTTAAAAGACCCATGGTAGAAATACAACGAAGAACTTAAACTAAAATCTCAGTAAGAGCACCCTTGTGGCACACTACCAATCACCAGCCATGCAAAATGAGATGGAGGATTTAGAGATGGCTGATACCTGATGTGTGTTGCCACCGCGGCTTCAGTTACTGGTGATCGATGTGGAACCAATTCTTTATCCTATCACTTTGGGGCAAGGATGGACTAAATCCTGAGTGAAAGGAACCAGTCCTCGTAATATTTTCGTATCCTGGGAAGGGTTCTGAGAAAAAAGAATCAGTTCCTGAAAAATTTTGTCACATTTTTGAGAAATATTCCAAAGGGAACCAGTTCCTCAGAAATAATATCGACAGTTTCATTTAACTGCGACAGGAAAATACTGACTATCTCTAGAAGGATTTGCTTATCCACTCGGACCCATAAGCTTGTTTTCAAGATAATATAACGTTGCCAGACATATATATGAAGCGTATCTGACTTATTAAGTTCATCTATCCCGATCCTTTTCTTTGGTCTTTGTCAACCGTTTTTTATCCAGCAGGGTTATTTCTACGATGGCTAGATTGTCACTTTACAAACACCAAAAAGATAATTGCCGCAGGAAGTTGCTGTCAAATTGAGGATAGTCATGTTAACAATATTTTTATATATTGTAAAATTACTATTATTAAAGAAATCCATTTTTATCATCCAAGCACAACAAATCCCACGGAAGAAGCAATTGGCACAAAACCAGTTTCAATTTGAGATCTAGTCATCCATCTCATTGATGATTCATCTTGCCCTGAACTCACAACAAATATTTTCATGCGATTTGCATTTTCTAAGAGAAGAATAATTCAGAACCAAGATTCTCACATAATGCCTGTTGTAAATTACAACCAGTGGATGCGAGATGAATTGGAAGGTTCTTCTAACTACTGGTGTGGTGAGAATAGTTCAGAACAAAAGAGGCTCAAAAAGGTTACTGTAGTACCAGACCTAATACTGTTACCTATACAAAAGATGTGGTGCTCGCTTTAAGCTAATCTCACACATGCACTAGCATGATGGTGTGATCCCAGTATTTCTATAAGTTTCAAAGATCTCACCAGCTTGTGATATACTTCTGGCTGCAGGATCTGGAACAATCGTAGAAAAACATACAACTATGGTCATACATAGTGTCAGTTCGTGACTTAAGTGAGCTGGAATATTAAGATGGAAAAATACAAATTCATTAATGTTGCAGTATCTTTTTAATTTTTAAAATTTTTGTATGAATATTTCAGGATTCTTTCAGACTGAAATATCTTCAAACAAAAAAAAAAATATTTTGAAAAAAAAAAAATCATTTTCAGCTTCATCAACAGTCATATTTTCAATCCACTCTAGCTCACTTCAAAGTCACGAGTGTCGCCACTAGTTCTACAGCTAAAGGTGAAACTAGTAGGTACTTAATACAAAATTCTTAGAGGTGCGAAAGTCGCCAATTTATTTGAATGGATTTGAAAATACATGGCAATGTACACAGAATCATAATAATTACTCGGTCGCAAGTAAAATTACATTATGAGACTAAAAGCATTACATGTTATTTTTAAAGTGTTTTTTACCATCATGTCTATTTCCACCTGTCATTTTCCAAACTCCAAGGATTAAAATTGACATAATACAACTGTTGGATTGCTTGGGAATGAACCCTCTACCCCTCATTTGCATGGCTAGTGCACATTATATTATTTTATGCAGTGCAAGAATGACCTGACACCAAAAATAGCACAAAGTTGAAACAAAATCAGCAGCTTTACAGTATTTTTATTACTAGAGGCCATATACCATTTTCACAGAAATAGCACTGTTTGCTTTATAAAGGGGCCACAATAAGAAGCGCTACAGGACTAACATTTCTGCAACACCTAGTCAGACAAACGTACGCACTGGGAATCGTGATAAGTCTAGTCGGAAAGGAAAGTTAGCTACATGATCAGGTTATCACCACGTAAATAAATGTTCAGATATTTTTCCACAAAGGATTTTATTTTATTGGTAAAAATAATTGCAGAAAATGATAATAATCACCATTCAGAATTTCTTTAAGTAGCTCCAAATCATCGTTACAAGCCACTTCACTTCTACACCTCCTTTCCTCCAATATCAGTTCATAATATATGTACACTCAATTGGTTAATATGTTCTAATCCGTGATTCTTCTCCTGTTAACAATAATATTCTACAAGATAATTTAGTGTAAAGTATCTTACGAGAGAAATCTCTTAATGCACAACATGAGATCACTAAATCATAATGGAGAAGCAAGGCAACAGTTTCCCGAGTGAGGCAGTGGTCGGCCAGTCCTGCCAATCAATGTCTGTTATAACTATAGCTGCAGCCAACCCGACCACTGCTGTAGCCACTAGCAACCACGCCACCCAAACAAAACAAGAGAAAGATGCAAAGTAAGCTCCAGGGACAGCCTCAGAGATGGATCTGGCCAACCTCTGCATGACATTTTAATAGCATTTAACAGTTCAAAAATTGGCAGAAAAATATCAACGCTCCATATTAATTTTTTTGTTTTTTATATTTTATTTATAAACTTTCAATAACCGTCATTTCAAATATCATATCCTGATAATTAACAAACACACCACAGGCACTGGGCAGAGGTGGACTGCGTACCCGCCTGGAAGGGACTGGGTTAGCGACAGTCTACCTCGCCACATTCAACCGGCAACTGCAACTGTATACATGCTATAATTACATTATGAAATAACAGAATTCAGTGACAAGCCAACAAAGCACATTGACTAATAAATGCGGTAGAAAGTCAATAACACCGACTACCTTTCCTACGCGAGTATTATTATGTACAAGGCAAATGAAAACATGAATGGTATCCAAAAGGCTATTGTTAGTTGGCAGGATCACTTAAAATGACGTCCTTTATTGTTAAAAACATAAATAGTTAAGAAAATGGCGTACAGCGTATATGGAAGAGTGTATAGAACTAGTTGGTTATTATAGACACTTGACTAAGGGAGTCTGTCTGTCTGTCTGACTGAGACGTATGTATGTAGGGTGTATGTGTATGTAGGGGCGGGAGGGGCAGACGACAATGATGATTAGAAAACACATACGGCTTCGGCCGAAATCACTTCCGCACACAAAACTTCCTTCTTCTTTTGTCATTATTTATATATATTTTTTATAAAAGACCAGTCCATGTATTATGTTTAAATGTATCATTACAATAATGAGAGTGTAGTTAGGATGACGCAGAAGGGAGCCACCGCCAGCTTATTTATCCAGCGCCGTATTGGCCTTGATGGCGATCACGCACTCCTCTCCGCAGGACTTGAGCACGGTGCACTGGAACAACAGAGAAAGCATTAGCGTCACCAGTCCTCACGATCCGTACATACTACTACCCTGGCACTATGCATACTACAGTCACTCACCAGCAGCTCCTTGCCAACCTCATGGTCAGCGCGCAGCTGGGTACCCAGGTCTCCGTCGGGGATCTTCAGATCCTCACGCAGATCTCCGTTGTCGGCCATCAGGGTCAGGTAACCATCATCTATGTCAGTCAGCTGGTAGTCCTCGCGCTTCACATGGGGCACGTCCATGTTGTGGGTGGAGGGGCAGATATCTTCATACCTTGGTGTAGCAAACAAACATACCAATTAATATCCCTTTACAATGGGCTACACTTACTTATGATTCTATAGGGTTGGGCGATTTACTGGTTGAAACACATGACATGAAGGCCCCCTATATAAGCGGCTCTCACACGTTTGATTTGACACCGGTCCCATTCCCAAAAACAGATTTATTTTCTGTCAGGATATCATGCTAATGTGAAGCCAGTTATAAAGAGGTATAATTTAAGGATTACCATCTAAAAGGATTACCCTCTGCCTTATCACTTGGCTTAGGTTAGCGAGAGAACCGAGATAAAATAAGCATATTCAAGTTTTAATTTCAATGATTGATGTATAACAGATACCACAGAATGTGATAAGACTGATCCACATGTATATTTGTAAATAAAATTTGGTGGAACAGCAAAGTGTGAAACAAATAATTATTTATTATAATAAATATTTCTATGTTCACTGAGCTTAATTCACAATAAGGTTGACAGTTCATATTTTTCATGCAAAATCCACCAATAGTACATTTCACTTATCAACATAATGCTTAGGCATGTAAGATTTTGAACCTCGTGCCAGCACATTTAAAAAAAATCACTTCTCTGAATATAATTAGCTATTCTCGGGAAACTAAACATGGTAGATTATTTACTATTTTTATAAATATATAAATCCATTATCTGGTTAAGACGGTACAAATCAATTAAGTTATGATGAAAGTAGGATCAGATGGCCCAAGTTGAAAATTTTACACCAGGAGTTAAGCAGCCCGGACACTATCAATATCAATTGTTGCGTCGTTAATCATTTTCGGAGTCAAAGGAAGCGATTGACATTTATAACTTCCCATTGATGGAGGAATGATAGGAAAATTGATTGAGGGCATTGACAAGCGCCATTGAAGCAGCGGAATGATCGTTTTGCTGTGCTATTGACAATTGTTTGTTCAATTGCTCCACCTATTCACCTCCTTGGAATTCAGTTTCAGCACGGAACAAGATTTTGTTTTACTAATAATATTGAGATTTAATTCGATAATATCACGATTGTCCCGGAGCCATGGAAAGTAAAACCAAAATGTTATCACTGTATTAGCACTCTTTAGGTACTGTTTCCGCAGACTTCCACAAAGCGATGAAAATATCCATTCTGTCAATGTCAATGCATACTGTAAACGACAAATTACAATAAGCAAATTGAGATATATCATCCACCTTTATACACATTATATTTGAATGAACAAAGAAACTAAATAAGAACTAAAAACACTTGCATATAAATCTTCGTAATGGTTGGTTACATTGATCATGTTAATAATAAATGCTTTGAAACTAATACTAAGCAATAAGATGAATTAGTGCAACAACTGTGACAGTTGTAAAATAGCAGAACAATATTTAATTAACTGTAATATGCCGTAGTAGAAGTTTTAAAAAGAGCAATTTATTACATTTCAAGTTAACAACTATGGCTTGTAGAAGACAAGGCAACAACAATTTTTGGACAAAATAAAAGGGCAGTACTAACTTTTTGCCATTGAATATGTCGATTCCGACCATGTGCACCTTGGCGTGTCCGTGCTTGCCGGTCTTGGAAGTGGACATCTCCACGATCTTGCAGGGCCTTCCCTTGAGCATGACAAAGCCGTTCTTGCGAAGGGCAGAGCACTGCATAGGGAAGGTGGCTGAAGCCCCCGAATCTCCAGTCTCAAAGTGGGTATCTTCCATGTCAGACATTTTGGCAGATTTTTGTTTCTTCCTATTTAGCTAGTAAAGTGGCTGCTCGCACCAACAACTTGTGGTGGATCTGTGGACCAATCAAAAACACTTAACATTAGCTAAACTTTTTACAAATGAATGAAATAAAAATTATTTTGCGAAATTTTGCATGCAGCTGAATTGATGAAAAATTTTCGCAGGTCACACAACAAAATGAAATGGATGAAAAAATAACACTTTCACTGCAATAAGCGTTCCCGAATATTGTTATTTCACGACACAACCCATCCAAATGAAAAGGTTGCCACTGTTGACATTATAGCGAACACTTTTCTAAATACTGCCGACACAGCCATACTATCGACAACTCAAAAAAAGATATCTACGAAGGAGGTTATTTTTTACGAACGTTTTTTTCGTTTTGCGCAGCCACAACAGACGTTGGTGTTAGAAAAATGGTTACATTATCTTTAAACACTAGGATTGGGATGCATCAAATGTCACTGCAGAATGGTAATTTGTGCAAAAATTTCCCTAATTTTTAATAAAAACTCAATTCTGGAGGAAAATATTGACCTCTAGTGGCAGCATGATGTAGACATGTGGCTCTATACATATATCACAAAAGTTGACATTTAGAAAAAATTACGCTATGCAAAATAAATAGTCAACAAACGGATTGTAAAATTGCGATATCCGATACTCGTTTGCGCGAATTGCTTTCCCATCGCAATATTGTTGACCAAATAAGACGAAAGCCGACAAAAAGACGTGGTTTGTTAAGTCAAACCAGCCGGTCAAATCGAGCACGAAAACATTTCACTGGCACGTATAATTACTACAAGACCTTTAATAATTCAAGTTATATATGAGCACTACATGGAAATACTTACAAAAATCAATTAGTACAGGTAACTACACGTAAAACCACGGGAAAATGGAAATATTTATCGATACTCACATGTGACTAAGATGGGTTCTTCAACCGAAAGACCCTGTTGCGCCTGCGTAGCAGATTTAAGAATCACTTCCTGCGACGGGGACGACAAACACTATTTCAGCGCAACAACTATTCGCGCTAATTTCAAATTCATTTTCCCATTTTCATGCGATTTTTTATGTTTTTAAAAATAGTTTTAACTTTTGGTATTATTAAAATAATAAATATGCAAAAATGAAACAATTATGGTAATGTTAGATTTTTGTGTTGTAAAACTTTGATCAAAATGAATTTTTGAAAATTGACACCGAGAACTCTGTTTTATCATCGGCGTTAAATGTCCGAGTTTCTAGAAACTGTCGATAGATATCGGTAGCACACTCAGATGTGCGAATCATTACACGTCAGCTTTGACGTTTTGTACGATTTTGGCGGGATTTTTATGTATTGTAGCGTCATTGCTAAAACTGATAAATAAATAATCTCCGTATTCTACTATGCTTTATTACTTCCACATATCAATAATTTTATTTTTAGATTCGCGAATGAAAACATTACAAATATATATATTTTTTCGGATACAAATAATGAAGAAATACACAAATTTCAAGTTCTGATACAAATACATATCATACATAAGCATATACCTAGTTATTATGAAAAAATCTTTCAACTTTTTCGCAATAAGACCTTGAGTGAGATTCAAATTCGAATTCTGCTCTTTATTACCTAGATAAAAAAAAAATATTTCAATCAAATTAGATGAACCTACATATATTTTTTTTTTATATAGCTAGTAGCAACTGTGTACCTAGTAGATAAATGAGTGTTAAAAAAAAACTAATAAAAATGCCTGCAAAATGTTGCGACGGTGGTCATTATATCAAAGCTTTTCTCAATAATTACTCGGATGTGCGAAATAATCGTAATAATCGAAGCAACCACGAAAGTAGCAAAATGCTGCCAATTGACAGACAGTGTCCATCCCTTGTGGGGATCGAACCCACGACCTTTGGATTAGAAGTCCAACGCGCTATCCTCTGCGCCAAAGGGACACGGAGCGATGCGGCTCCAAACCAAATATCGATATTTAGACAAAACTGGGAGCCGACTTTCGGCACTTCAATGTACAAAGGTCGTTCTCTTTGCTATCCGGTCTCCGCACGTTTACCCAAAAACAAATTCAAGTATAGAATCGTCGCTGGGTACTTTAATAAATTGTGTTTTCTTTTAAAATAGCGAAGACACAAACCACTTGATGGAAACTGAAACTTTGATGCAATGTAGGTGGCGCCATGAACCTGTCAACACAACGACGAACTCGAGACGGGAACAACAAACTTTATTATATAGATTTATGTAACAGGTACAAAAATATTATGTACCTAACCAGTGTTGCCTTGTCCCAAAAATGAAAACCCATGTTTCAGGGATGAAAACCATGTTTTACCATGTTTTGTAGGATAAAAAAACCACGAAAAAACAAAGTTTTTTGAAAACTTTTTAATGAGAATATAAATTAGAAATTAACGGTAACTAATTAAAGAAGCCATAATGCTCTATTAAAAAACAATCGTTTTATAATTTTCCTTTGAATTATAAGAAAAAAAAATCAGAGTGTGCAATTCACACGCGTTAGAAGAGAAACCTTCAGAAAACTAAAAAAGGCAAGAACGAGGAAACTAGGAAGCACTTTCTTTATCAATGTGAAGGATTGTATGCAAGAATTGAAAGAGATAACCTGTTGTACGCTGATGATGTGGTGCTGATTTCCAACAGTATGGAAGATTTACAGTCTCTCGTATCTAGGATGAAAGAAATATATATGAAGAATAAGTTAATGATGAATGTACATAATTCTAAAGTCGTGGTGTTTGAAAGAGAGAGTACAAAACAATTTAAATTATGAATACTTGGAGCAGTTGGATGAGTTTGTGTATTTGGGAAGTATGTTTACGAAAGATGGGAAGGCTGATGGAGATATTGAAGGAAGGGTAAATGCAAGTATTTCCATTAAGGGAGGACTGAACGCCATTGGCGGCAACAAAAAACTGTCCAAAGAAACGAAGCTAGCTGTCCATAATGGAGTGCTGGTATCTGCGATGATGAATTGCAGCGAAGCATGGAACTGGCAGAGGATGAATGAAAGTAGACTGAATCTTTTAGAAATGAGATCCCTGAGGCGTTTGTGTGATAAAGCCAATGTACGATCGTGTGAGAAACGTGGAAATATAACCAACACCTCTGTCATAGGTCACCCCAAGTGATTTGCTACGTTTGGTGACTTAGCAGGGATGCCCGGGTTCATGGCGTTAGGTTTGTCCAGGTTTTGGTGGCGGAAGCGTCTGCTTTGCTGCTGCGTTTTAGAGAGAGACCGATTGAGGGAGGCCTTTTGACCTTTTCAGCCGGACTCATCGCTTTGCACCGCTGTTGGAGGTATGAATTCGTACGTCCGTCACTCCTGGACACACTGACCCCCAGATTCCTACCCACCCCTAATATCTTTTTAAAATACCCATTACACGGCATCTCCTAAGATGACATAGGCCCTGAGGGAAATTATTTTTTCTCAGGCCTCCTGTGTGGAGCTAATGTAAAAAAAAAATAAAATTAAAAAATGGCACGACTATTGACTCGGATTGATTCGGATTGATTCGGACCACGTCAATAGTCAGAATAATAGAAGAACGTGTGTGAGACGATGTATGAGAGTGAACGAGGCAAGGAGTGTGTGCCGAGACGGAGTTTTGTTGTTTGGCGGTCCGTCCTTTCTGCCTACCCCTGCGGTAAACGACGTGATAGTTAGTAAGTGAAGGATGATTTTTTCCATATTTTTGTCTTCGATTTGTTTTCATATTTGTTTTCATATTTTTGTCTTGTCTTTTCCATTTTTGTTCTTTCAATATCTGTATAATTTTGTTAATTTGTAGAATTGTTAACCTCAACACAGGCTTGTTCTAGTGAGGTTGCAAATTGTTTTGTAAACATTTTTACCTGCAATGTAAAGAAACAATAAACTAATAAATAAATAAATCTTGAAGTTGACACATAGGTAGGTAACCTGGCACCAATAAATGTTATGTTCCAAAATGATGTATTCATTTTATTATGTTCTTACTTAATTACAATAGTAGTTTTAGAAGCATTTTATAATCGTTTGTATAATTATTTTTACGTGTTTTACACGAAAGAAAGGTTGATAGGTGGGTATAAGGTAATATTTAAAAATCAAGTTCGTATTACTATGCGTTCAGTCCATAAATAAACCAAACCACACACTGTCACACACCGTTCAGTCCGTAGAGGCTAAAAAGCTGTGTAGGTAGAAACAAAAATTAAAATGCGACAAATTTCTGATTAAAATAGATTTGATAAGGAACATGTACAAGCCACAACAATCAGCGAAATATTATAACTCAGAGGCCATTTTCAAATATTTATACACAATTATTCATATTTGAACTTGAAAAACCACACACAACTTACCTTTGGCCACAGAGCAGTGCACGCCACTGTTATACGATCTACGATAGATAGAAAGGTACGCGTAAGTTGTGTTACGATCATGTAAATAACACAAAAGTGCGTTCGCAATTTATTTGCATTTTTAATAAAATTCATAAACCGAACAATAGAATAATTTTATAACAGTGAAGGAGATAGATCATTTTTCTTACTTTATTAATTAATGTTATTTATTTAAACGCCCATAGGGCTTTTACATTAAGTAGAGTACATGTTTTTGACATAATATAGGAAATAACATATAAGAAACAAAATACAGGTAACACAAAATATAAGAGTTGACACAAAGTAGATAACATAGAATATAAGTTTGTAAAAATAGAGATAAAGATAGTTTATGAAGTAGGAAGAAATAGTTGGTACATACGCTGTTTGAAGTTTGAGAAATGCAAATGTTTATCAAATACATCCATATTGTTATGTTAGGATCATTCGTTCTTTTATTGATTTACAATTGTAATCATAAAATCTAACAGGCTTCTTAAACCTCTTCACCTACTCGTTTGCATTCTCTGCAAACAATACACCAAATGTTCATAATATATAAATAGAAAGATGGTTAGTAGGAACCTTCCACAGGCTGCAGTCTCGAACTCTGTTCTGTTTGAAAACGTAAATAATTCGAACCTAATGAAAAAAATACTTCCGTTCCTGTTCTTGTTGTTCTGAAAAATCGAACGTTAAAATAAGACAAGCGACAATTTATTGTACCACCTTAACCAACATTTTACGAAAAAGCTAATTTAAGGAAATGTGAATTTAAGAATATTTCAATATACGCATTCTTTGCTAAATGTCGATAAATACCTTCGCAGACGAGAATATGACTTATACAAACATGTTCTTGAGATGCCATCAGAACGATCATCGTACGCAATCCATCAGCAATTCCAGAGGGAAGATGTTTGGCGACTTGGCCACCTCAGACAAGAAGGTACGAGAAAATACAGAAGCTGCCCTAGAAAATATCGGGTCTGTTATCTGCGATGAACGGAAGAGATGAGTGAGAGAAGAAATGAGTCCCCGACGCGACTGTTATGAAAATGATGAAGTGTAAACCTGGAACCGGAATAACTGATAGTAGAAGTTATTATGGTTTCTATTACTGTACTGTAACTAGTCTTGTGTCGTTCATGTGCCGTGAAGCGCTTCGTACAGATCACTTCCCAATAAATGCGTCACAGATCATTCCGATTCTCGAAAAACAAATCTATCATAATGATCTCTAAACAATATGAATCAGATAATTCATGATGAAGTGTAAAAGTCGCGATGACTCCACAAGTCGCGATGAAGTCTCGACTCGCGATGACGTCACTAGTTGCGAGTTGCGAAGCGATGCAAAACTCGACACATTTCGCCACTGAATTTCAAATTTCAAAAAATTTTAAATATCAAAAATCTAATTTAGAAAAACTTTCAAATTCGAAATTTTCAAAAAATTCAAATTTCAAAAAGTTAACTAATGAAAGATAGGTTTACAATGAACGGTTCAAGTGAACGAGTCCGAGGCTCTCATGAATAGCGTGTGAAAGCTTTACGAAAGGATGCGTGATTTACCTTTACTATTTTTACCTAACGATTTAATTTTAACTAGTAGGCACAAAGCAGTGGCCAGGGACCAGGGGCCAAGATCATATTAATATTATGAAGGAGTCCGCTCCTGCTTCCGATTCCTATGGAAGTAGTAAGAAGGTATGTACGAGTACCATGTCCCATCGTGTTCCCTGCACCGCACCGGTTCATTAGTTATGCAGGGGGAGGGTGGATGGGGCTGGCGGGCAAATGGGTGGAGCGGGGAGGCGGGAGACCGAAGCCTTTGATCTCAGATTGATTCCTAAAGGGTCCTTGTCCTTAAATGTGATCTGCTGGAAACCAAATCACGCGGGGAAGAGGGGTGAGGAAAAGAAAGCGGGGCAGGGATGGAACTCGCGTAGTGAAATATTGTAATAAAAATCTCATCATTTATTCAAGGATCTTTCAATTTGCCCTTTCTTTTGACATAGATCTACCTGAGAGTGAATAAAGTTTGAAATTTATAAGAGCTTCTACAAGCCGACATTGTACACTTACTATCTAAATACAAATTTATTGCACAGCTTATGGATAGATTTAAAAAAATATGTTCCATTAAAATATGAAGAAAACGAGAAATATTTCTTCTTCTTCAATACTCTATCCGTCCTGCTTTAGCAATCATGCAATATCTCAAATTGTATTAATTCTTCGCTTTAGCCTCTTTCACCATTTTAAACCAAGAGTGCTTTTAAATCGTCAACGAAGCATTTCTCTTCCCCGACGGTCATCAGTAGTTGTAGTTAGTTAAGCCGCGGCATTTCTAGCGATTTATTATCGATTAAGGTACATAAGTACCTTAAGGGGGTATTCTAGTCTAGAAGTATGAATTGTAGGTGCTTTTTCAGGTGCAAGAAAAAAAAACCATAATATTTTTACCAACTATTATTTTATAAAATACTTATTAAACATTAAAAAATCCATTAAAAAAGAGTAGAAGGAAAAAAAATAAAAATTCAAAAAGTTACAGGGTTTTGAAGTGGGGGTCTCGAAAAAATGGCGCGCTCTGGTTGACGCGATTGCAACCCTCCCAGTAATAAAAAAAATCTTAATTCAAACAAATGCGGCTATAGCCCAAACTAAGGAAAAAAAAATTTTCGTAAAAAGACGTTTTCGTACCAGTTTTTTTGACTTTCCAAATTTTTTAAAAATAGTAAAAATTGAAATTTTGTTATAGTTGTAGTTCCCGCTATAGAGGAGTGTATAGAAAAGGCTCACACCAAATTTCAAGTAAATTGGTTGAGTAGAACTTGAGATATTTATTTATTTATTTAATATATATTTACGCCTTGACGGCTTTTACATGTAACATTGGTAAGTTGTACAGGAGCAACATAACAAGTATATAGTACAAAAAATAAAAGGTACACAACTTTACATATTAAAGTAGTTACAGAGCAGTGTTTAGTGAATTTGTTATGTTAACAATTTGACATTTAAGGATTGTTGCATAATATCTGCATACATCTATGTTTTTTAAAGGAAGCGATGTTTTTATAAAAAAAATATAACAACAGAGTAAGTTTCATTCCCCACACTATGTAATCTTAGTTTCACAAAATTTTTTTATTTTATTTATTTACGCCTTGATGGCTTTAACTTGTAACATTGGTAAGTTATACAGGAGCAACATAACAAGTATATAGTATAAAAAATAAATAAATATAAGGTAAAAAATGATTATAAATGATTTACGTAATTTTGTGATCCCTGGAAAAGTTGTTTCTTACGCCGACGACACGGCAATAATTGTAAACGGAAATTATAGGATCGAAACATTTTCTAAGGCAACAGAATGTATTGCACTTGTTTCCACGCGGCTACAATGTTTTAAAATCGTTTTAAATTACAGCAAAAAATTTTATTTAACTTTTTACAAAAAAACATTAAAAATAATCCTCATGATAACCTTAAAATTTGAATCAATGATACAATTTGCAATTAAGAAACATATTCACTGTCCAATGAACTCGCTTAAGTTGAAATTATTAAATATTTAGGTGTATCTATTGACATAAATCTAAATACGAAATCGCAAATTAATAATACCATATCAAGATATCTTACATACTCCTACACATTTTATAAACTTAAGGAAGTACTCAATATTAACCGTTTAAAAATGAGCTATTTTCCCTGGGTGTCTAGCACAGTGAAATCGATTTTCAATACCGGATTTTATACAGGTTTACCGAGCATGGCCGCACTGCTGATGGTCGATGTCCAGCTGGATATTGAGAGGGAATAAAAAAAGGTTAAAATTTAGACGGCAAGCTTTGTTGCTGTTAGTTTAAATCTGCTTATTTTAAATATTTTCTCTCTTTTAAAAATGCTTTGAAATGTTTTAAAAATGATTACATTGAATTGAATTGAATTAGATTGTGAAACCTAAGTTAGCCTTGTGATTATTTATTTATTTATTTCAACGCCATAAAATGGCTTTAACATTTAAGTATATGTCGTGATATCGTGTCAACCGTCTCAGAAAAAGTGGTTTGGAGAAAAATGGGTTTAAAATTATGTTCTTTTGAGATTTTGGTTAGATTCCGTCTAAACCGCGACATTAAAATGGTTACAACTTTTAAAATAATGCGAATTTCAAAAAATCCTTTGAAGGAGATATTTTTAAATATTTAAACTTTGGAAATATGAAAAAAAAAATTTTTTTTCTTCTAGACTAGAATACTGCTTTAAGACGACAATATACCCTAAAATATATTCAGAATCTTAACAACGTACTTAAGTAAAGAAGCCGTGTATACAAATTGCGATTCGCGACCCGTGCGTGTATTGGACTGACCTACTGTCGAATTTGCCCTATCAAAGAAAAGAAGAAGAAGACAAATAATGTGGAAATTTTAACAACGTAAGTGAAGTAAGCGTGTAAACAAGTATACGCCCGCGGCACGGCGTATTAGACGAACGTACGATCGAATTCGCCCTAGCGTGCCTGGAGATTCGACTTTTTCGCCGCGTTCATAATTAATTCTGAAGAACGTGTTACAAATATTTAAGATGTTTCTTAATGAATACCTCCCGAAGTTATTAATTCATCGTCTAGAAAAATTAAATTCTGGTGCTTACCGCTAAATTTATAATTGAAAAACTGGTTATAAAGTTTTAAAATAGTTGTACGTAAAATATATTAATGGTAAGTATTGTTTTTATTAATTTTAAATATAAAGAATTTACATCCCCAGGTGTCTGTTGGAGTAAAAAAGTTATTATAGTTACGAATTCGCCGGAAATGATTAAAATGTGAGTTTTGAGCACACAAAAATTATTAGGGTTCTGTACCGCCTTAAATAGGTTTTAAAGCTCTTAAAAATATATGTTACATAGTTCCATTCATGATAATATGATCCAAAAATTTTTTTTCACAATAAAAAAAAACTCTTGAATTTACTATGAATTTGCCCGCGATAGAAAGGAACGCCTGTCCATCGAAGCAGATGAGACGATGTGGTGGGATGAAGGTTAATTAAAAGTTGCACGAGAATGTCTTTATTTATGGTGCGTTGACCAGGACATTATTGCTTCAAGTTCCACAAAAAACTTTAGGCCATGTTTTTTTCCCGATTTGGGCCCTGTGTGCGTCGACTTACATACGATGATATTTATTATTTATTTATTTTATTTTATTTGTTTTAATTGGGCTTTTACCTACATATTTAGACAGCAAATTTATAAAGAATAGTTGTAATAATATGGATTTACTTACTTACGGATTATTGCATATTTTCAAATTTGTATATTTGCTTTTTAAAAGAATCAAATATGTCGACAGAGCATGTTTCATTTGTCACACGATGCGGTCTGAGAACAAGATGGAAATTTCAAATCAGTTGGCTGCCTGTCGAAATGATGGCATTTTCCTAGGAAAAGTGTGCAAGATCCACGACGCCTGAATTTGACGGCATCAGCACGCAGACAGATTTTCGTGATCTCTTGAATGAAAATCTAATTAATGAATATTTCTTACAGAATGTTTCAATTTGCTGTCAATAACCAGAACGTGCCAACAACTGCCGAGCATGATGCTCAAAGTGAATTATCGAAATGCGGCTCACATCATTAATGTTTGTTAGGACTCCTTTCTGTGTGGAAACCAATTACCAGTTGCCAGGAGGCCAGGAAGCGCGAGGAGGCCCGCCTGAACAGGCGTAACAAACGCAATCCAATCAGGGAGTAAATAAAAAAGTACGTGCCCCGGCTGCTGAAGGTTAGAGGGAGGAGAGGATCACGCCGCTCTCAGGAAGGAAAAGGACGGAAAAGAAATGCCCAATGGAAGTAACCGACCGCTACCATCTGTGCTCCTAATCAAATAATTCTCTTTAGCCTCCAGCGCTAAGTTCTATCTATCCTGACTTTTTTCAGGTTATGAAATTTTCAGGATTGTGTGAAGGGTCAAATCTGTCTCACTGAACAGATGTATTTATGAGCACCATCGACCAAATAAGACGACAAGAATAAGCAATTCTTTTTTAAAATAAAATTAGAAAAGTTGTTATAATGTTAGCAACCTATAAAAAATATCTATCTTATTATTTTCAAGACATCACCATAAAATCGTTATACTTAATATTTATGGACAAATGTGCATACAATATCATTTATGAAGGTAGATACCTATCTACAGGGACGTGCAGTCCCTGGGACAGGTATCTACCTACAATTTGGGAGGCGGGTATGGGTACCGCCGCCCAGGGAACCTTTATTGGATAACCAACACCTCTGCCATAGGTCAACCCAAGTGGTTCGCTACGTTTGGTGATTTAGCAGGGGTGCCCGGGTTCACGGGGTGAGGTTTGTCTGGGTCTTGGAGTCGGATGACCAGGACACACTGAACCCCAGATTCCTACCCATCCCTTAAACCCTTTTCCTTCCCAGAACTCTCCTCCCCTTCCTTTTCTTAAAAAAACCCTCCACACAGCATCTCCAAAGATGACATAGGCCCTTAGGGAAATTATATTCCTCAGGGCCTCCTGTGTGGGGCTCATGTAAAAAAAAAAGTCTACGTAGGAATGAGCATTCGTTCAGTTGATTAGTCAGACATCTCCAAATAACTAAGTTTTTAGATAATGAAGAAAGCAATATTCGAATACTCACTATAGATAAAATATTATTTACTCGTTAGAGTTTTACATATTAAATGTGCTATAAAATAACACCGGCAGGTGTAACGGTCCGGTACATTAGAATGACATTTTGAAATATCCTACTAGAGACCCAGAAAATATATTTTTTGATTCACTACAAGTTTTTGTGCATTGTAATTGATTTGGTGGTATCTACGAGTATCTGAGTATTATACCAGATAGAAGGTATACTTTTACATACAACTTGCATTTGAACTCAAATTTCGTTTTTTCGAAGACGTCAGACTAATCAACTGGATGAACGATATATCGATGTTGAGCACGTATATTGAAGTCAAATTTAAGTAGAAAACTGTCTACCTATACTTACTCTATGACTTATAAATGAGTGTGTTTGCAAAATAACCAAAAACACATGAAATGATAATGCATGATTTTGCATTACTTCGCATTGAATTGCATTGAATTAATGAAAAAAAAACACGTGTGCTGTTGTAGATCTTCCCTTGTCTTGCTAATTAATACAAAAAGTAATCCTAAAAAGGCTGCTGCAGATCAACTGATGCGGGCACGCGTTACAGACTGACTAATAACAGTGTAACATTAAAAACAACGTGAAATTCAGGTGAAGATTTTGACTCCGTCAGGGCATTCTGAAGAGCGAATATCTAGTTAGATACTTACCTGTGGGGTGTAAGAAGGTGGGGAGAGTGGGGCAAGGAGCGAGTGGGATGTAGGGTGTAGGGTGTAGGGTGGCAGGAGAGAAGGAGCAGAAGTTAGCGCAGACAAGCCGAGAGTTGGCTAAACCAATTGACCGCGGCTCCAATTACCGCGCGGTGCTCGCCGCTCTCTAACGGTGTTACTGCTCTCCCGAGAAACATCGCACCGATCAATTTGCTACAATAATTTGTATCAGCGAGTTCTTTCTTCTTCCCTTGTTTGGGTGAACTTCCGATGAACCTGAAACTAGGTAGGTACTAGGTACTAGGTGCTTTCCTATTTGTGTTTGTAGATAAGGTACTCACCTAGAAAGGCAGCGGTGGAGCCTTTTGAAACCAAAACTATTACAATATTAGCGCAGACCCGTGACAAATCACGGGATATTTATAGAGATCATGAAAGTATTTATAAAAAAGTATTTGCCTCAGGATCATTGCATTTTAGAAGAAGAAAATTATATCTATCGAATGTGAGAAAACTTCGATATTTATCCAATGAATTATAAAATAATATTATTATTAAGGTTACTGGCAGTTAAAAACCCGCTCCGCAGGTTTTTACTGGTAGGCTGTTTTCGGGTGATTTTTGGTACGGCTTCGCCCAGTCAGTGTTGGTGACCATTTTATAAATCCAATAGGAACTGGTTCCAAAATTAGACCGTTCCTCGTATCCACTGTCAACCAGTGATGGCTAGTCACCGGGACAAAGTAACTGGGACGGGCAATAACGTCAAATGTAATATACAGCCTATTGATACAACTGAGTATTACTGTTAATCTTTCCATATCCGGAGAGATATTCCAGATTCATAGAACTTATACCTAGGGGGGGTGCACTATCATATGCGTCCTGCCGACGGAAGTAGCGACGTCTTGTGATGAATTCTTGAATTCAAAACCGAATTACAACGGTAGATTTGTTTGAAATTCCACATACACAAATGTTATTTGTGGCACGGCGCGTATGGCGTTGCATCAGACATGCACTCGAAGCTGGGTTCGGAAATTCAACCACGCAGACGCAAGCCTAATAATACTATTCGATCGATCGAACAAAAAATGTAACACCGCTTATAAAAAAGGATAGCATCCAAAGAATTTTTAGAATATGAACGGTCGCTAAAGAATGTCCACTGGAACTACAAGGTGAACTAAAGTTACCGGTTAACTGGAACTGAAGTTACAGGTAAATACTTAATAAGAATTAATTGCTTAATTTATTTTATTTTAAATGCACATTTACAGTTATAGATACATAACCATTAATAAACATACCCACATTATATTTTGTTAAGTAATAATAACGTTTTTAAATTGTTGAATAATTAGTTGAAAATATCTAGGTTGTCAGGGGACAGTTAACTTAGTAACTGAATCATTTTTTTCCGAGCGACATTACTAATGGTAAGTAAGTTCTGCATCTCGGAACAACAAAAGTTCTGTGCCTGCGCGCTCTTATGAAGTTGTCGGGAACATAAAACTAAATTTTTTTGTATTATATTGGGAATACAGATATTACCGAAGAATACAGATGGACCGCTTAGATTTATTTAGTTTTATTACTGTTGTCAGCAAAGCAGTTTTCCTTTAATCGGCGAGGTTATTAATACACATAATGCCGGACAAAAAGACTGATGGATCTAATCAGGGATAATATTCCAAGTCTCTAAGATGAAAATACCTATCTCGTAAATTTCTTTTGTATTTTCTCTATCATTTGAGAGTAAGTTAAACCCACTGGTCTCCATATTATTGAGCCGCTTTCCAAAATGATAAGTACTAAACTATAGTACAAGTTACAACACACGTTTTGTAAAATCTAAAATCTGGAGTTCCTTAGCACAAATTCTAGCATTCTCGAAGATTTGCTGCATATCGTTTCTAGGTGGACATGAAATGCAAGGTGCGTGTCAAATGTGATTCCCAAATCTCTCGAAATCTGTAGTCATAGTAAAATGTTTTGTTTGCCTTGGCGTAGCACATAATGGAACATTTCTCAAAATTACCTAAAACCTAATTTATTGGTGTGACTCCATTCGATGATAGAATTTATATCGCTTTACAGCTGCAAGCAATTTTCCAAAGATTTTATTAAAAGTAATAGTTTATCGTCATTCACGAATAAGAGAAACTTAGAAAATTTTATGCAATGATAATTGTTGTTGATACATAGCGAGAAAAGTAGGGGTCCAAGATTTGACCCCTGTGGAACAGAGTTTGCGTTGGAAGAGTGGAAAATACCGTAAGTTACGTATTGCTAGCAATCTGATTTAATAATCGGCTATTTAAGAATTAATAATCTGAAAGGCAAACAAATACAATATTGGATTGATCCACCGATACAATATTGTATTTGTTAGTATTAATATGTTTAGACTGCTCGTTCATAGATGGCGCTAATTTAATATTTTTTGGAAAAAAAAGCTTTATCGGTGATTCAATCCAATATTGTATTTGCGTGCCTTTCTTGAAATAATTGAGTTTCTATACGGACAAAATTATTTATTCAAATTAATATTTATTTATTTTTTATTAACACCCTAGTGGGCTTTCACATTTAAATTTTATAATTAATTACAGTATTAAAGTATAATATGAATACAGTTATAACAAAAAAATACTACAATTTAGATAATAAGACCTGATATAAAACAAAGTGTAATGTATAAGAGCTGAAATATAGGTAAATTGATGCAATTATTTGAGTGTGTTACAAACAATTAAGTAAAGATAACTCGTTAGGTCACGAATATAAAAGAGAAGATTTTTTATAAAAAGAAAAAAAAATATATATAAAAGTTAATTATCAGAAGGTAGAATCACCAAATATATTTAGGTACATCTTCGCAATGTTTATTCGGAAAGTGATGAATTCTAGGAATCTGTGAATAAATGTTGTAATTATAATTAGTGTTGAGGTTATTGTTATGTTGATAAGAGTTACGTAAGAGGTACATTAATGTAAATTAGTTTAAAAAATTCAGGGCTGTCAATTAAAGATTTAATCATTTTAAATAAAAATAACACATTAACAACTCTACTACATGATAGTGTAAGAAGACTAGTTTCGGTGCGTAAATTATTATAATTTCGAATGGAATTTTCATTTTAATATAAATTTTAATATAAATGTTATACCAAAGGAATTTGTTTTTGCCTTTTGTAATGATTGAGAATTTGTAGTACGGTGACCATACGGTTGAATTGTATTCTAATCTGCTTTGTACTAACAAGCGGCACTGATGCTTTAACGTTGACATATTTTTGAAATTTGCCATTATTCTCAAAATAAAACCTGGTATTCTCATTGCATCGCTTGAAATAACATGGATACGAAATTCAAATGGGATGGCGATATACAATTTCAGGCAAGTGTAAGAGAGACAGACCGCGTGCTAAATGATCTATAGCCAAAAGGGACCAAGTCAGCGGCACGTTTGTTTCCATTCAATTGTACGGAAGGAACTTCTAGCATTAAATTCTTTATTCTATGTTTGTGTTAAATCTCGGAAAAGGTCGTGTCTTTCGGTACAAAAAACAAAAATTGACACCTGTATTAATCAATACAATAATTTTACTCATCGAAATAATTGCCGTTAGTATTTTTATAAATCAATTAATTCTCGGTTTCTCCTACTGCCTACACAGATTAAAAACTCTGTGCGACTGCCTGATTGGCAGTGCCTCTCTCTATATGCTGATGCAGGTGATGAAACCTTTTAATTTATTTTTCAGTCATAAGCCTCT
Source organism: Glyphotaelius pellucidus (assembly GCA_936435175.1). Taxonomy (NCBI): domain Eukaryota; kingdom Metazoa; phylum Arthropoda; class Insecta; order Trichoptera; family Limnephilidae; genus Glyphotaelius; species Glyphotaelius pellucidus. The sequence continues at coordinate 26,197,157 of OW386537.1, forward strand.
GTCACTAAAAAGTCACCAGCAAATACTTAGGTAGGTACGTACCTACATACTATTTTTATGTTATAATGGAATAATTTAAAATATTAGTAGATACATATGGTTACTGGTTACCTATCTACCCACCGATTTATTTCGTTTTGCATTAGTGTTAATCAGAGGTGACGTTAGATATTCAATACGACATTGATACTTAACTGAACAATTTGCAGAAAATGCTTCCAATAATAATAGTGATATTAATGTAGCGATTGCTAATTTTAATGTAATAATAATACTTACAAAATAAATAAATACAAGTACCTACGACCTACATGCCTACTAAGAAAAACATGTTTTATAGCTATTACCTTTCATCTATCATATTTTCTATCATTTTCAACAAAACAATAAAACACTACGTCCTAGTCTGGGCGCTAGGACTCTAGAATAATTAATAATTAATTGAAGGAGATCTTCACCAACAGGTAGTATGATAAATTCAACAAGGTAAGCGATAGATAGGTACTCTTTCACGGTTAATGTCATTAATGACGTTCCACAAGCAGTGGCAGCTCGTGACTTTTGGGTGTGCTAGGGTGCTAATATTCAAAAATTGGCATTATGGATGTCGTCGTAGACGAAAAAACTTTTTTTTTTCAAAAAACGGTTTTTTGTAGAAAGATTTTTCAGGAAATTCGTGAGGCACACGGCCAAACTGAAACTTACTGAAATTTTTCATACAAAAAGCTGATTTCCAAAAAAAATATGTTTTTTTCGCTACAACATCAATAAAGCCATTTTTTTAATATCAGCACTCTAGCACATCCAAAGTCACGAGCTGCCACTGTCCACAAGCGTCGTGTCTTTTTTTCGATTTTTCGGATTTTTTTAATAATTTTTTTCAAATAGGCAATCTCCAAATAACTGCTTCCGCAAAAGATGTTTTTATAAAACCCACCAAAACTTTGACCTAATAAGTGCGGCTAATTTATTCGGTTGTTATGCATCTTAAAGTTATTAAAGATACCTAGTACCTACCCTATCTACCTAAGCTTATTTTATCATAAAAAAAGTTTTTTTAATAAAGTATTTTTCTTTTGTGTACCTACCTAAACATATAAATTCAAAACCTGTTCGTCATAATCGCGATATCCTCATGGAATTAAAGGAAAATCATAAAAATGCGAATGTTTTCCCGAGGAAAGGAGAAATTTGGGGCCAGCGATGCACGAATTGGCGAGGAAGGTTTCTTGTTTGTAGTAAGGGCAGAAGGAGGAAATTGGGGCTAGGGGCACAAACTAGCCCGCAAACTCAGAAACAAACTGTTTTTTGTAAATGATTTATTTATTTGGTTACTGTTGTTTTAAATTCGACGTTTTTGAAGTGAAAACTTCCTTAGCACTGTTGTGATTTGAAACTTGATGAAACGGAAACGAGCGACACTAAAAAGAATGCAGTTTCAGTTCTACCTCGTGAGAAATGCACACATGATTTTTTAACCAGATTTTTTTCTAAATGATAATTTATTTCTGTATCCGACTCCAGAGGTTGGTAAGTACTTTTTGAACTACGAATGGTGAAATATAAAACTGCCATATCGGCTTATTTTCTTATTTTTTAGTTAAGCATATTTCCAAGCCCCTCGTTCAGTAGATAGCTACACATGTAGGTAAATTACGATGGGAATTTGGGAACAGTTTTTTGTTTGTTTTTCTTAATTAAGAAGTTAGCATGTAGGTATATGTGCAAAGGCAAGTGGATAGCATTATTTATTTTATTGATTATTACAAATCACATATTTTTCTCTATTTCAGTTGCTAAACTACTCGCATCATTAATTCGTTAGTCATAGTTATAATGTTTGCTAGTAGATACCTAGGTACTAGGTGCCTACTCAAGTAAATGGCTACAATGAAAAATCGTTTTAAACCACTCAATTGTGCAGCCATACGACTTGCAAGAATACGATTCCGTTTTCCTAATGGTCTCGTGGATTTTCGGAAATAAAATATAAATTGTACAATAAAAATCCGACCAGCGGCTATAAAAGAAAGAAATGCACCGCGTTGGGGGGGCGGAGCCTCGAGGGGTGGGGCCCGCCTGGCTCCGCCTCCGGGCGCACTTCGGGGGAGACCGAGACAAGTGTGACTCCAAGAGGGAATGTTTAATTCACAATTAAACTGAGAATAGCTCCGCCAGAATGGGAAGAGGGAAAGTCATTTACGCTGTTTATATTTCATGAATTTAAAAATAGCTCTTCTACTTTGTACGCCGCTCGGTTAATTATTTTCATAATTATTCAAATTTTTGCTTCCTCTCTGTTTTTGTGAACCAATTATTTGATAGTAGGTAGGCATCATTAATTTTGCATAGAGACTGATCACTAAATACGACTGTATTAAAAAAAAATATTTCGTATCAATGTTGTTTATTTCAAGACCATTATCACACACGCCAACCCTCGTCAGTGTGATTTTTTAAACTTTATAAAACAAATTAAAATATTTTTTAATTACGAATTACACACTTATTTTTGAAAATGACAAGTGGTGGATTGTTGTGTTCAACAGAATAAATGAGCGTACAAATTACTTTTCAACTTCATGGAAATGCTTAATTTTGATCAGAAATTTGTTAATCTAGATAATAATGTTTTTTGGTCGTTTTTCTTAAGATAGACACAACTTTTCAGCTCTTATGGACTCCATGCCACAGCTGCCAATAAATAATCAATAATGTACCTAATTTTTACGGAATATTTAATATATAACATTTTACTAAGCTATTTTGTGGGTTTAGCTACCTAAATTTATAATTTTATTAAATATTTTTTTACTACGCAAGCAGAAAATAAAATAAAAATACAAAGGTATTTTTTAAACAATTCTAAACAATTTATGAACCTTAATGAGACGGGTGCCACACACAGCTATAAAATATGTAGCTTGGCCTATTTCAGCATATCGCTCGCCATATATTCCCATTGGGAATGTACGGCGAGTGATATGCTGAAATACGCCAACCCACATCCTTTATAGCTGCGTGTGGCAAAGGTCTGATCTGCCATTTAATGAGTACCTATCCGATAATTGCTACGTTTGTTAACTTCTTACGTTTTTACACGATATTCTGAGTAAAAATATAAAAGATAATTAATAATTAAAAATTAAAAATCCACAGTTGCAATTGTGTGTCATGTTCATACACATGGAATAAAATATTTTTTTAAATGAAAAATATCGATATTGAAAATAAAAAAAACATAGCTTTATTGGAAACGTGCCCCCAAAAAGTTAGTGTATTCAAACTATTCCAACAATTGAGGTACGAATAAAAATTATAACCCTTAAGACGGGTTGTTTCACAGAATTTGAACAATTTATAAAATTCTTAAGTTAAATTTCCAGTTTTGTGAAAGTTCTGTTCAAGTTCTACGGAAGTTTAGTTATTATTTAACCGTGAGTTTATTGTTTCACAGTACTTGGGTGATAACAAAAATGGATAGGACTTTAACAGAATTTGTTGAAATTTGATGAATTATTCAAATTCTGTGAAACAACCCATGCTTAGGGTTCCTTTGAAAAAAATTCTTATATCTGGTCGAACGATTTTTTTACAACAATTTTCATTTCCAATTGGTATTTCTGAATTTCAAAGAAGAAAATCATCCCACGAAGGAAATAAAAATAGACCAAAAAATAAGTACCTAAGTTTCATAAAATCCAGATTTTTATATGCATTCAAATTTCAAACGCTTCGTAGGTACTCCCATAGAAAATCACATTATTTAGTACAACGATATCTATTTATATCCACACATACTATATAGTATCTGAAATATTTGTGCAGCTTACCGAGAAAACACAAAAATGATAAAACGTACCGAAGTAATGTAAAAAAAATACATGTTTAATAAATCAGATTTATGTATAACCACAAAATCTGAGGCCAATGGATATTTACTTAAAATTTGTCTCAATTTTCCCCAAAAATTAATAAAACCATTTTCCTCCCAAATAAAATTCGGTTGATAAACAAGTAAACGATAAAAGTGGCGCCCTAAATGGCGTCAGCTTCCGGGAAAATGAGATCTTAAAAACACAACTGTCCCCACCCTCCCTCCCCCCAACTCCCTCCTCCCCCGCCCCACTCCCACACAACCCCATAGCACTGCAAACAAGATTTGTAAAGGATCTCTTCAGGCTGCGGTCGGTAGACAAGGACCTCCACCTCCCTCACTCCTTCTCCCTCCCGCCCGTATCCGGCTAGCGGGTGCGACAGGGACCTCTGAATGCAGCCGCGGTTGCTGTGGAAATAGAGAATCCGTGATTGCACGGTTGATAATAAATCAAGTGTCGGAATATAAAGCCATCCCAAACCGTTAAACCAAAATAGTCCTTATGCATAGATCACAGAGGGCTCAAATTGACGGGGTAAGGCGATATTTTTTTGGACATTTTGTTTTCATGCGCCGGAAAGCGGTGGAAATTGTTTGTACGGAGGATCGTTCGTGCCTATTTGGTCGTTGGGGAGGAAACCATAAGGAGCATTATTGGTCGAGTCGGGGTCAGAGTTGAGGCGTTTGGGCCGTGCAGGGGCCGCACTGTGTACTCACACCGCGCCACACATCTCACGTCCCGCAGACTCCGCGGACGCCGCGGCGCGAACACTCGTTTAATTGGAAAATTACGCTGACATTACTTTTGGCGGGATATTTAAACAAGTTTTAAAATTTGACGCAGCGCGAAACAAACCTATTCAATGAAATTCTGTGAAAAAACTAATTCTAAAAAAATCGTTTGATCTTTTTAAGTTTTTGAAACTTTAATAAAAAGTGTTATAGGTTGGTGTTTTAAAAGTAGGTTTAATACAGCATGAGGTGTTACTAGCGAGGAAGCAGCAGAGTAAGGATCTCTCTGTCAGTGGCGGCCTCCGCCAACATCAGCTGTCACCATATTTTCCGACGGAAATAAAGTGAGTACTGCCATTGAAACTTCGTTTCCTTTCTTTATTTTTGTTTATTTTTTCACGGTAAAAAAATTACATTCTTCATTCGGAAGGTTTGCGAGATCAAAATAAAAAAAAAATTAATCTTGATTTTGCTAATTAATTGAAAGTAATTTGCGGGTAGGTACCTAAATGTTACAGGCCAAAATACGAGGAAATCTATTTAGCTATTCCCAGTAAAACTTGCCAAAAACTTTTTTTTGGTAAAACATTAGGTAGGCAAAGAAAAAGTTTCATACCTATTAACTAGGTAGGTGTAGATTTTCTCTTTTAAGATAATTTAGTAGTTTTTCTCTTTTAAGATAATTTTAGATATTTGAAAAATATTTTTTTCGCGTAGGAACCATATCTAATAGGTGGGTATTTATTTTTATAACCATGTAAGTACATACGTAGCTACCTACCCAACCTTAGAAATTTAAAAGAATAAACATTTTGTCTTTTTTGTTATTGTTTTTGGGGTGTTATGCCGTGTTTCGCTACCTCCTTCTTTAGCCTAAAGCTTTGGCTAAAGAAGGAGGTAGCGAAACACGGCATAACACCCCAAAAACAATAACAAAAATACTTTTTGGCCGTGAAAACCTAAAAACATACCAAACATTTTGTCATTCAAGAGAAAATTTAAAAAAAATTGAAAATTTATTGCATTTTCTACGAACCTTTTAATAATAAATATGTTACTGTGAAAGCCCGTACTACGGTAAATATTAAGATTTTTCAGTAAATTCTAAGATGTACCAACTTTTAATGGCAAAAGTTCGAACTGTTTTTACTAGGAAATCCTAAGATTTACCAATTTACGGGCTTTTACAGTAAGTAACATATATAATAACAAAACATGATTTTTTGTAATGGGTAGGTTAGGTAGCAACCGACTACCCGAGGTACTTCCCTACCCAACCTGCCATTATTTCTATATTGATTTTCGATATGTTAGAAAACAGAAGGTCATTGATTTTTATCAGTTTAAGAAAGTATTTATTTGGGTGGGTATTATAGGTTATTGAAATAAAAGAATATTGAAAAGGAAAATGTAATAAAATATTTAACGGAAAATATAAGTCCTTACCAATATAGCATAATTTTATTTATTTATTTAACACGTATTAAATAGTACCTGCGTAAAATTGTTCCACATTATATTATATTCTTATCTTATCGAATTAAAGTTAAATACTATAAAATTTATTTTAACAGGTTACAAAAAATAAAACTTACCATTTAGGATTTCGTTACTTCTTTCTTAAATTTCAAAACATACTCCTCTTATTTTATATTAGTTATTTTATAGGTGTTGCAATGAATTCTGTGATTTTGACTTCTTTCGAAGCGAAGTCTTATTTCATGTTTTTATCATCTAATGTAATTTTGTTCTAAGTTTTAAGTATTATTTTCGAAACACGTTTAAGTATAAAAAAAATATGACAAGGCGTAATACAATTTTAAAAAATCTACATTAAGCGATTTTCTTGATTCCCGTCGGGTATGTGTAGGTATTTAATCGAAATATCGTATTTCAAAACATAATGATCGTTCAGATAATGACGATATCGCCGATTTATAAAAAATTAAAGGAAACTGTCTCGGCTTGGTAACTGTAATTAATCAATGAATGAAAATTTATTTAACTAATAAAAAAAAATTTAAAAAAATTAATCAATTATTTGTTTTAAAGGTGAACACTAAAAATACAAGCAATGCAAACTACGAATGATCTATATGTAAATTCTATAAGGGTATTTAAAAAAAAAATTATAAGGTTTCCAAGGAAAAAGTTCTAAGTGTGAATCCATATGTACTGGAATTTCATGGAAAACATTCTAAAATGCTTTTTTTGGTTTTCAAACCCCACCTAATTACAGACATTTTGTTATAGATTTCATAGAATTTAAAAGATTACAGCTTGAAAATATTTGTCACTGCATGCCTTGGACATTTTCTTAACTATCCTTAGAGAATTTGCGAGAGACCGCCTTTGCCTAGTCTGGAGGTTACAAAAAACTGTAAAACACAATTTTATCAAATTAAAAAAAAATCAAAACGTATACTTATAGGCTTAAATTCATTGTCGGGCGGGTGGAAAATATCCACATCTCTTGCCAGACAGTTACTATATAGATCCTCAATTTTGCCCGTCATTATCTGGCGTGTGTAAGTACACGTATGGCTAGTTAAAATTATTTTATACATTTTGGAAATTGATTAAATTTCCCATTTTAATCTGACGGCATTTGGAAAATTATTGGAACTGTAATTTTGCTGTCCGTTTTTGCAATTCAGTAAAATTAATTTGAGAATCTAAAAATGAATTAATCCGATCAGATAATTTTAACAACTAGGTACCTGCTAACGGAAATCACACACACTTAATTAAATTACAAAATATTTACTTGTTAATCAAACCCTTTTTTCTACGAATAATATCCAAAAATGTAATTATGTATGATTTATAATAAATAGGTTGGTATCTCTTATTCCATGGTTGGTATAAATACAAAAAAAAAATACTCACTAGAAAGTCAATCTCGATCCGTCCGGCTAATGAATGAGCGACCTACGTCCTTGTGTACGTAGGTACATCCTTATATGATAAAAATAAAAATCAATGTGAAAAATTATTTATCATTGAAGTAGGTACCTACAATAAATTACTTTGTATCTGAAACAACAATTGAATGAGAAAGTATTCAGGTACACAAACATTTGGTGGGTAACCGTGAAATTTTCTTTTCTTAATTGATAGATGTTTAAAAAAAAATGTTTAAAAAAAAAAACTTAACCTTTGATTCTTAAAAATATTCGTACATCACTAGCGGTTGGCGTACATAAGTTTAGTGTTCCGGCGGAGCTGAACGCCTGAGAACCTAAGCTTTGGATAACGAATTTTTCAGCAAATTTCAGGAAACTTTCCTTTCTTTTATCTTTGTTGGTTCTAAGAATGAACTTGATCAAGAATTTAGAATATCATAAGTGCCGAATAATATATTAGGTAGATGGGCACCTATAACGAATATTAACATATGTGTGTCTACCTAAATGTTATTTTGAAGATCTGAAACTGTTCATAACAATCCTTTAAGGGAGGCAATGTTTTTCGGTTACCATTCGGTATTCAGTCTATCTGGCCTACCGCGTCCCTTATTATTATATGAGTTCTTTAAATAAATATGTATTAATTTTAGGCAGCGTACACCTGTTAAATAGCAGCTATAAATATACTGTAATCGTGAAAAGTTATCAAAAACAATTTAATCAAAAAGTCATCCTGATTAAATCGAAACAATGAATGCTCGCTCATATTTATTGGATTGGTTTTAAACTGCTGCTATTCAGTGACATGCCAACACTATAATGCACGACCTAGACGACAGGAAAAGCCCCGTGACAACAGCGATTAAGCTGATCCATGACCATTAAAAGAGCAGTCGCCAATGTCGCCAGCCGAGAGAGAGAAGAGAGGCGGCGAGCGGTCCGGCTACTGAAGCGAGTGGGGCCAATAAAGCAACAGCGGAGAGTGGTCCAGCAGCAGGCATGAAGCATCAGTACCCGCTGCTACCCCGCTAGCGAGCAGCGAGGCCAATGCAGCCAAAGTGGAGAGAAAGACGAGCGACGCGGAGTGGTCCATCACAGGGCATTCGGCATCAGTGCCCGCTACTACCCCGCTAGTGAGCAGCGGGGCCAATATAGTCACAGCGGAGAGAGAGACGAGCGGCGAAGACTGGTCCAGCACTGGGCTTCCAGCATTAGTTCCCGCTACTAGAGCGGAGAGAGAGAGATGAGCGGCGAAGAGTGATTTAGGACCGGGCACCCAGCATCAGTGCCGGCTACTAGAGACTAGAGCGGGCAGAAGCTGCGGCCGCGCTCTCTGCTCTGTACGGAGGACGGAGAGACGCGCTGATGAAGCACGACACACCAATTGTCTCGATTGTTCTAATGTCTGCCGAGGAGCGGCCAGCTGGCCGCTAGAATTTTCCAGATGCAAACATTTGTAATGAATTAGATTCTACGCCAGCAAAAAATTAGTAGAATTTGGTTGATCAATGGAATAATTTAAATAATAGTGGAGAAAAATAAAAATACTCAAATTTTTCAGCCATAATTCGACTGAGACAGAAGTGTAACCTATATATTTAGCAAACTCGGAACGAACTTAGTTATCTCTGATTCGTTAGTGAACGAATTAAAGATAACTAAGTGAACACTAATGTCGCACAGAAGTGAATTTTTAAAGCAGAATATTAGATAACAGCGTGAAACACTAATTAAACGTTAAATTTCTCCTATATGAATTTATAATTTATACAAATCAAGCTAAATATACCGCTTTCACGAAAATCTGTGCGTCGGAATATGATTATCTGCCCTGCGCTTTTAAAAAAATCAGTAAGGTATCTAACCATAATTTGATAACAGGTAAGTTTTTTTTACATGAGCTGTACACAGGAGGCCCTGAGGAAAACAATTTTCCTCAGGACCTATGTCATCTTTGTGGGGGTTCCCGTGTGGGGGTTTTTTTTAAGGAAAGGAAGGGACGAGAGTTCTGGGAAGGAAAAGGGTTTAAGGGGTGGGTAGGAATCTGGGGTTTAGTGTGTCCTGGTCATCCGCCTAGACAAACCCACCCCATGAACCCGGGCACCCCCGCTAAATCACCAAACGTAGCGAACCACTTGGGGTGACCTATGGCAGAGGTGTCGGTTATCCAATAAAGGTTCCCGGGGCGGCGGTACCCATTCCCGCCTCCCAACTACTTACTCCCAAGTACTTCACTCATATTAAATAATTTACCTTATGAAATTAATTTTGTCCATCCAAATTAATTGTAAATAATCTTCAGTGATTTTTTTTATACTCCTGAAAACTAAGATAAAAATTACTCGTTTCAAGGCATTATTATAAATCGGTATATACCTTCGAGTAGCTAATATTATTTCTTTATTGTGAGCAAACTTATCACACGTCCCTCGAATTAAATTTAAATTGACATTATTTTGTCAGTATATTACCATTATGACAATGGCTTGTTGCGATCGTACGGACCTTGTTACAGCAGTTCTGCTTTAATATGGTCAAGTGACAAATACTGTTATGCACAAGGCACAAGTGTATGTAGCAAATCGTCTCCGGCCAGGGACGCACATTACCTACTGTACATTATACACATCCACTACTATCTACTCATCTACTGCAAGCGCTTGGTTCTAAACAAATTAAATACAAAAATACATCGCAGAAATAAATATATGAAAAACGTAGCTTAAATATAGTACTATAAGCACGGTGGTCTATTAAAAATTACCCCTTTCGAGACGTTCATAAAATTAATTAATCTTTTTAATTGAAACAACAATTTTAGGACTGAATCATTTAGATACTCGCTTGTACCTAGATTGCATGCACTTGGCAATACTTTCGTAGAAGAAGTAGATGTGTTCAACTGTACGGAATATAGTTATAAGAAGGCTGTAAAACATACCTCAATAATAATACGTGGGTTTATTGGTTTATTTTACTTCTGCATGGGTTCTAGGAATAAAATTTAAATAGTTTATTTTACTTCATGATTACTGTTCCACAAAATTATTATGTATATAATAATTTTTCATTGTGATTAGGACGGCGCAATCTATTAAAACACAATTGAATTTCTCTGTAAGGAAAGATGGAGTTTTATTTTGTTAATCTCACAAGATTTACATAAAGACAAGTGTCTAGTAACAAAACATTACCTGTAAGGAAAGAAACGAAATTTAATATTATTAATTGTCGTTTTTATCTATCAATTGTTATCTTATCAATTTGCCTTATCACAGCTCATAGATTATTTTTTACTATAATTTTAATTTATTTATTTATTTATTTATAGATAGATTACAAATGAAAGTACAAAGTACATATTAGGAGTTTTGCCTGTCCAACTAGGAAAGTTTCCCGTTCCAGGACAGACAAATTGACATGTTTAGTTCATATTATTCCTGAAATGTACATAATTTCATAACAAAAACAAAAACAAAAAAAAGTTTCATTTTTCTCTGAAACTAAGTTGTGTAATAAAGAAAATGTTTATAATATATATAAATATAAGTACACATACATTTTTTGTGACAAAGTAGAAAAGGTAATCTGGTAGCATATATTATAATCGGATTTACCGAATTAACCTGGTAACATATAATATATTAAGATTTACAGAGTGAGATAAGTAGGTATGTTAGTAGCATTGAGAGGTGTAACATGTACCTGATAACAAGATGAATATAATTATCATAATTATGAATATTATTATAAGATAATTATCCATAGACTATAAAATATCGAGTCGACAGTCTACGATATATATAGCTAAAATGGCAAGTCAAGATTGGCATTGCTTTAAATTAAAGAACATTATATTTTTCTTTACGTTTATATCATATTTTTGTAAAAGCCCGTATAGACGAATAATAATATAAATAAATAATTATTGGATAATTTATATGACTCCTCTATTGATAAACATCGCTTTATCTACACTGCAGTTTTCTGATATTGTCTAACAATAATTTAAAAACTATCTTCAAAATGAATCAAATTTTGGTTACGTTGATGTTATAACGCTCCGTGCATTATATTTATTTATGTTATTAATGAAAAATGATTGCCAATAGATAAATAAATAAATTGATAAACTTAAGGTTCAATTCCATTGAGAATTAAACTGAAGATTGAATATAAACGATTGTAGAAACTCGCCAGTACTTTCCACCCCTACGATTTTTTTAAAGAAGAAAATCGTTTTGATGATCACTCTTATTTCATACTTTTTTTTATACAATTTTACACATGGGTATCCCACAACACTATACCGAAAATTATTACGGCCTAGTTACCCTAACTGAGATATTCATTCACAGGTCACATTCAAAATTAACAGCTATATTATCAATTTTAAAATTTATTTAAAATATTAAAAATTATTAATCAAATCTTAGTTCTCCATATTTTGATAGTGATAAAATGAGTGCAAAGAGTGTTACTAATTTTGAGGAGTTAATTGATAAACGATGCGACGTAAATATGGATATTAGATCAAATAGTTAGTGCCCTATATCATGACAGATGCGGGCGCTTAATATACTCAATGGAGACATTACGATTTGGTTATGGAGCAATTTATTTGATTATTAGTTTATTGGTTGAAGCGAGGATGTCGCCAGTCACATCATGTTTATGCGGTATAAATATACTAATCATGCACTTTATTACTGGGCCACCAGTCAATACGTAACTACACTAATACTGGCCCATCAAACATTGTCTACACGTCTACAGGCTACATCAGACTGGCTCAATTAGACAGGCCAGAAGAATGCCGCTGGAATTTCTGTCAATTTCTTCAGTGCTGAACAAGAAACAAGTGCTTTAATAACATGTCCATTGTCCATCTTGGGACAGGTCACTCGCAATTCTGAATGGAAAAATAGAACCAAAATGATGGTGATCAAGTCGACGGTCCCGAAAAACAATGTCGTATGTGTGATTTTGTAGTTTTGCAGTAGAGCTGTTTAAAGTTTTGTTTCTGCATTTTTACTGTTTTGGAGATCAAGAATTATAGCATATTAGAAAAATATACACGTTTCATTTCATTTCATCCAAAATTTCGAATGTTCAAACATTTAATTAACAAAAATAAATTAAAATGATCCACTGAATAAGACATTTTTCTTCGGGACCGTCGAAGTGAGCGGAAGAAGGAAAGGAATTTAAATTATATGTTTAAAGAAGACAGCATGACAACGTCGATCAAATTTTTATTTCAATTTACGACTTTTTCAAAGTTTCTTATTTCCGTAAAGTTTTAATAATAATAAACATCACAAAAAATATGAACATAAAATGAAATATATGATGAGACAAACTTCCGATTGAAAATCAGTTGCACTTTTGTAAGTCAAAATCGGGATGATGGTTAGACAATCAGTTCGTTTGTACTTTCATTGTTTAAAAGGAGCCTCCTTCAACTTTTTTCGAATATTATTTTCCCTTGCATTTCCTCTTAGGTGTTCAATAATTGCACTTAAGAGGCGCCTTTATCGTCTATTTCTTTTTCTTTTCAATAAGAAAAAATTTCTTCCGAAGAAGACAAAGCGGGTAGTACATAAAAATAAAAACAGTTATGATATATTTCAAAACTTTTTAAACAGACCTTTATAATAATTATGAATTCTCCGCTCGGTCAGCTGTTCTATAAATTAAATTAATTTTGAGTTAGAACTATTTTATATATACGATAATTGGGACATGTTTCCAAATGAATAACCGTTGTTACTGGGCATGTATCTTTTTTTTCATGGCTTTTAATATCGGCCCAAGTGCATTACCAAGACTCGCAAAAGTAAAGCTACAATAACCATAGAAAAATATTATCACATTTTAAAAACACTTTTTTGATTTGGAATTGCTCGTTTTAAAAATTATATTGGGATGAGCGTGTAATAAGGGTTATATTATGTAGTAGATAATAATTTAGCAATATATATTTTTACACCACAAGATTCACTGAAAATAAGGGCCTCATAACTTCAAGAATAACAAATAAGTATGGAAGCAGAACGCTTAAATACTTAATAATACTAGTGATTTTTAATAAATTCAATAAGTTTTTTAAACCTGAGAATAGAGAGACCCTGCACCAATAACATTAAGCGCTGGATAATAAATGACTATTCAATGTATCTTTGAACATCTCAACGTACTTGCCTAAACAATTTGTATTTAGGTAGGTACATTGAGATACATTATTTTATATATATAATATTTTATTTACATGTGTTATTAATTTAAAAAATATGTATATTATTTAATAGAACCTACAGACAAGCCGTCGTGTGACAGCTTTGTGGGACTAAAACTTATATTAAATTTTTCTTCTATTAATAAATAATTAAAAAAAAATTAAAAAAATAGCGATATAGACATAATTTTACTATAAAGTAAGTTCTCGTAACAAAGTGAGACAAATCACAAGATATTACGTCCTGGACACTTCTATCTTGTTACAGACTCCCACACCGAATCAGTCTCGACACATTCTCTGTCCATTAGGGCATTCAATTTCATTATCTGCCTCAATAATTTACTTAGGAGATCTGGGCTATATTACATGAGCACACTTACACAACTACTTTTAACTAGCGAGATAATCTACCAAGATATTGCAATATACAGGCGAGAGAAGAGGTTGCAAATATGCACGTCAACCCGTCGGTAAATCAAATATTCAAGAAGAAGTATAAAAATTGTTGAACCAAAAAACTAAAATTTTTCGCCCACGAAGCAAGCTTCTTCACCTTTCAAAATCAATTGCATTTGTGTGCAACAGTTATGTAATAGAAAAATTATAATAATGAAATATGTATCAAGGCGATTCCATTATTTTTCGCAAGTGGCGCAAATCATGACTACAATAGAAAGGCGGATCGTAAAATAATATCATTATTTTTTAATTTGATCCTGTAATATGCATCATGTTCAGGAATCCTTGAGAAAGAGAGATCGAGGGCAAAATCAATCATCACTCTTACACCTACATAGAAAATGTTTTCCTCCGTAGAACAGCTCATTCAGTAAGTAATACGTAACTAGCAGTTAACCTATTCCGCAGGTTTTTGCTGCTAGGCTCTGCGAGCGGCCTTTGATTCGATTTCGCCCAGTTTGAGTGTTGGTGACCATTTTATAAATCCGATAGAAACTGGTCCCAAAAATAGCCAGTTCCTCGGATCACTGGGATCCAGTGACAGCTAGTCACCGGAATAAAGTAACCGCGACAGGCAATGACATCATATATAATAAATAGACGCGAGGTATTATTATTCACGACTGCCAGTTACAAAAATAATCATATTTTCAATGTCACCATATTCCGAGAGATTAACGAAATTACAAATCCAAATCTAAACATATCCAAATCCGAGGCTCCTCACGCTAGGTAAGTGTAAGTGGCGCCATCTTTTGGCATTGCATTAATTCGGTTCTATTACAAAAGTAGATTTGTATACAAACTCCACGTAAGAAAAAGGTTTTGCATAAGGCGCGGTGTCAGAGATGTATTCTTAGCCGAATTCTTAAATTTCAACCGTCCAGTCTCTAGGCTAGGCTATTAATACTGTTGGATGATGATACGAAAACGATTTTTGAACGAAGGTGAAATAAATTGATGAAATTTTGGAGACTCATTTATTGCACACTCTGTACTGCATGCATTGCATATTTGTATAGAGTGGTAAATTCTTTCAATAGACCACCATCCAGAATCGAAACGTTGCTTGAGATAGCTTTAGCCATTCTTAATCATTGGATCTGAATATCCTATGATACTTTCTAACCTTCGTCTTCCGTGTTTTCTCCTTCTGTATCAACATACAATCACTCTTGGAAATTATGGTTCTCATTCATATCTCTACACTCTGCTCAATAAAGCAAAATAGGTTTTTCTTCAGTCGATATATTAATTAACTTAAAAAATAATCAAAAATTTAAAATACCTATTCAAAAAGGTGGCAGGTTTGACATGTTATCAAAGATTTTTTCATGCATGGTCTAAATAGTCACTGGTACTGTACTGAGCTGCCATTAGTGCTCACTTTTCTCAGTCAATGTATTAATTAATATGAAATAAAATCAAAAATGTAAAATACTTACCCAAAAAGGTGGTAGATTTGTTTTGTTATTAAAGCTTTTGTCAAGCAAGGTGTAAGTGGCTGCTGGTACTGTACTGTGTGAGGGGTGTGTAGTGTTCAGTGCTCACTGTTGGGTAGGCATCATGAATAATAAGCCAAACAACAATCTGCAGGCACCGCAGGAGGGTTCGGCAATTAGCAATAAAAACTGCCCTTAATGCGGAGACTCTTTCACATTAGGGAGGGGGGCTATGCGCTATTATCCTTTGTGAAGAGCAAACAGCTTGTGTATCCCATTATCGTTATCGGTGAGGACGGATTGAACATTTTATTGTAAGTGTTAGTACCTAATGATTAGTTGTTTGGTAGTTTTAAAACAAACTGGACACTGCATTCCTAGGGAATCTCAATTATGCCTCAATTTTAGCGATCATTAAATAGTGATAAAGAATCACTTTTAACATTTTGCTTTCTTGTATAAATGTGTGACTGTGTTTTTATTAAGCCACATTTTTGAAAATTTATTTTTTTACGTTATTTGTTTTTGGGGTGTTATGCCGTGTTCCGCTACCTCCTTCTTTAGCCAATATTCCGGACAGCGTTACAGAGTCCATCATCAGGACAGATGTGTAATTAGACATAATGATAGACACTGTAACGCTATCCGAAACGATGGCTAAAGAAGAAACACGGCATAACACCCCAAATCAAATAACGAAAAAAAAATCTAGTTTGTTCCGCATTATATGTCCGAATTAAACCTAAGATAACCTAACCTAGCTAACCAAGTTTTTTTTCATGACTTCATGAAAGTGTTCGGTTTTTTTTTAAATACTTGTATCATTATTACCTAACGACAGATCTTAAGAAAAGGTTGAAGTAGGAAGAAAAGTCATGAATTTTGAAGATATTTTTCTTATTGAAATTTCTATGTCAAATCAACAGTTATATTTACAATTTCCATCATGAGCTCTGAAGCTTTGATATTTCTATTTAAATTTTGACAATAGTTTCTGGCACATTTCAAATACCTAATTATTATTATCAACAATAATTATTGGATATGCTAAAATAGTGTTGAAACTCGGGTGAAGCTGGGAAGGTATTAGTTACTAGTCAAAACATAATCGTTTTAATTAGATAAATTGTTAATTAACACAGAGTTTCCTACTTAAGGGTAAAATAATATTTCGATTTCCAAAACCGTTGGGATATTATTAAACTTCAGATTATTATTAAACTTATATTTTTATATAACTATTATTAAACTTCAGACAAATCACTGTCGTGATCATGAATAATATAAAGAGATACAGAAACCAGGTACACAAATCAAACACCCGCATCTTTGTTTAATAAAAGTCCGATGTGGGTACCCTACTGAAGGTATTTCTATTACAAAATAATGTATACCTACCTATTACTTAGCTCTTATATCACAAAGATTACATACACACCAATTGAGAATATTGAGTAAACCACACAAATTGAAGTGAATTTATCAATCCATATGATTACATATTATATTACACATTACGCGTATAACGTATAACGCAATCTAGAAACTGAATAATGTTCTTTAGATTGAGAGAAAATTGAATAGGGTGTGTGTATTATTACATGGAGTCTAGAATATGGCGCTCAGATTCAATCGGAGCAAACCGGAACGTTGTTCCGGTCTGTGAAAACCGTCGGCTTTACTATTCATGTGCGTGAAATATAACAAATACAGCCCCGGTCAGTGAAATGAAGTGAAGATGATCTGCCGACATTGGACCCCCGAAATGATATTTATTATAAAATTTTAATTTTTTGTGCATTATTTAACAATTTCAAATGTAAAATCGATTCAAATATACCCTTAATAAAAATTTGGGTTGAGTATCAAACGAATTTATGTACAATGTCGATTTTTTGTACTTATGCACTAGATATACAGTAGATAGACATGAAGATTTTTCCTTAATGCGTTTGAATGAAAATATGTTTTATACTTTGTTATTTGGCAGTACATCATCTCTGCTAAACCCCTTGGGGTCACTTAGTTATATTTTGTGTAATTACGGTATACCGTATTTTCCCTAAACCGACTGCATATTGTATATAAGTATGCCAGGGGGGCAACTGTCGGCGGATCAACTATGTCATGTAACCCAGTAAAGTATAAAAAATAAAATATAATTTAGTTAAATACATATAATATACTAGAAACAAATCATATACTCACCCAGATATTCGAATATCTTCGTAATCTGTTAATATTAGGAAATTATGAACATTTTTTGTTGTTGTTAAATCACACACGAATTATTAGAAAAATGTTTAAGAAAGGAAGAAGAAAATGGATTATAATCAGTACCTACCCTATTCAATCGAGGTTTCTTCAACACTTTATTTCGAAATATTTACATAATTGAATAATGAATAATAGTAACAAAAAATAAACAATAGGGTTTCTCATAATATTTTATGGGTACAGTTATAGGTCCACACATATAACATATGAGCTTGATAAAACTATTAAAATAGTTGCGTTGACCTGTAAATACCAGAGTAAAATAACCATGCGAATTTCCTAACACCAGAGATCATAATTTGAGATTTTATCTCTTTGGAAAACACACATTAGCTAGATAAGATTTTCTTTGCTAAATTGGTACCAAAACAAATTATTCATCCACACAGAAGTCGAGCGCTCCGGTTGCAAAATTGTTCGATTCGAAGCACTGGGGGGTAGGTGTAGGTAGGTACATGTGTATAATGTATGGAGGGGGAGGGTGGGAGTAGGATGGGGCGGACAGTGTGAGAGAGAAAGAGGGATGCTCTCAAGTCTGGAGGAAGTCAATGGTGCTTGAAGAGACAGATAGGGTGATTGATGAAGTATCGTTACTAAGAACTATACGAACGGAAAATAAAATGATGATTCGTGTATTTATATGTTAATGCACTAATGCTATTCGTAAACGTTGTATTGCCTCTTATGGAGAGGAGATGGCGGAAGCAGTGACTACTCGGAAGGGAGATACCTAATCACTTAAACATAACAGTAAAGTGAATAACTTTTAGAATAATCATTGATAATAAAACATTAAAAAAATAACTAGTTTGATTTACTGCTTTCAGAAAAACTTACTTGAATAACAATAGTAATAATAATAATAAATAGGGCAGGCCATGAAAAACACGTGATATCATAATTCCGATTTTGAACAAGAAAATTAAAATAATTTTCTGTTAAAATATAATATTTTAGGTAGGTACCCACTTTATTGCTTATTTGAATTTTTCTTTCACCAGCAGTTTCAAATACGAAAGTGACACTTAAAAGCAAATTGGATATAATGATCGTGAAAATTTGACGCTGGAATACACATACCACCCACCGACAACTGAAATTAGTAATATTATACTATACTTACTAATATTTGTATATTTATTATCCCGATTAAACTCCGTATAGGTGGATAGGTACCTACTGTAAAACTGTAAAATTATTTTTTTTATATTGTAGTAAGATTTCTTCGTTTGAAGACTTTCAGGAATTTTCAGCAGTGTGGGCGATGAAGATGGATGAAAATCTTTGGGTGAAAGTATTTAAATTTTGAAGTGCATTTTTGACTAAAGTGTATAATAAAAAAATCGTATTTTTCAATTTAAGGTACTTTTTTCACCTCCAGGGCTAATACAAATTAAAATGAAGTTTGTGATTATATCATACGTCCATCACTCCTGGACACACTGAACTACCCAGCCCTCACACCTTTTTTCTTCCCAGAACTTCCTCTCCTTCCTTTCCCTAAAAAGACCCACCACACAGAATCCTCAATGATGACATAGAGAAATAGTTTTCCTCACGGCGTCCTGTGTGGAGCTAATGTTAAAAAAATAATAGAAAATTATGGACTCTTGCAGTAGTTTAATTTATATTGTCAATTGCTGAAATTCAATATTTGAATATTTTCGATAATTTAATAGTAAGTAATAACTTTTTTAATACATATTTCACAGGTCTGCTCTATAAATTAAATAAAAATCCACTGTTACCGTAAATATTTGAACAGCTTGTAAATATATGTACCTAAGTATTGTATATAGTAACTATTAAACTATATCTGTACATACCTAGTAAGTGTCCACGATTGCAGTTAGCGACGCGAGGAAACGTTCCACTTTCCACGGAGAAATCCGCGCAAAGATGCACTTATCAATGCGGCAGCCTTAGCTAGAACTCGAAACTAAAACACAGATAAACCCCTCAGGCTGATTTGTTCGCTATTCGGAACAACTCGTAGAGATATCGTAGAAATTGTCGTGTTTCCCTTATTTTCAAGATTAGAAAAATGATCTAAACGATGTTAGAAAGAGAAAATATCACGCTTTATATTAAAATTCAAAAGTGAAAAACTTAAGACGAAGCCATACGATATAATGCAAAATCTATTCAAAATCGTGTATTTTTGGTTTGAAAATTTGATCGCTTAGAAATATTATAGATGCTTCAATTAAATACTGCGAGTAGAACACATTGGCCTTGGAAATAATCGAGTAATTTTTTAATAAGTTTTTTTGTAAGTCTGGAAAAAATAATGTGTCAAGCCTATTAAAAATACTTTCAAGTGCCAAAATCTCCTACTAATGAATCCATTTTCGGATAAAGTTTCATTACATAATTTGGCAAATTAAGTTCTTTACAAAATAATCGGATTTTTTAAAAATATTTGTGCCTGAATTTCACAAAATAAATAAAACATTAATTTTGGCGATATTTTTTTCCTGTCAATTAAAAGAAGCATTACATAATTGCAAATTTCATCCTTAGCCATCTGTAGAAGGGCCGATAACGCGTCGTTAAGTCGCATCCCAGATTCGGGGGCGGGTGGACGTCTCTAGACTCCACTTTGCTTGGTTCCGTGCAATCGATTTTAAATTTCCTTGTTATTATAATAGAGAATTCCAGTCCAATTTTTTTTTATTTTTTATGAATAATGAATGACCTTCTAACTTAAATAACTGCATATTTATTTTTATTTTTTTAGTTAGTTTTAATAGTTAAAATAAATGTCAAAGTTTTAATTTTTCAAGATCCCCCGAAAACCACGGAATCTAGTGTGACGTCATCATGACTAACCGAAGTATGAATCTTGTAGGGAACTGGAATCAGCTGTTCGACTCCCGCCATTTTGAATTTCAGCATTGGAGCGTTTTCATAGACATTACTGGGTAATACCATCGTTTTTTGCACAGTTAAAGTTTTTGAATATTTTAAATAATATAGATAAACTAATAGAGATACTTTATTTTTGATACTGAATTATTTAGGAATAAATAATGTTTCAATAAAAATAAAAACTATTATATGTCCAATTCTCTATAAGCCAATAACAAGGAATGCCGAACGGCTTGCGTCTTCAGTTCTATTGATTTCTATATATAACTTTGACCTAGGTGACGCGGCGCGGTGACGTCACGCCGCCAAAATCCAGCAATAGGGTGTTTTAATGACACGTTTTAAAATAGACTTTTCAATATTTTTTTAAAACTACATTAAATATTTTGTAATAAAACTTATATATTCAGAATCAGCGTATATTGGTCTATATGAACATATTTTTTTAAAGCCATAATATTTTTCACTGGAGTTCCTTATTAACAATGCGTAAAAAAGGAGTTGTGTTTGAATGTGTTTTACAAGTCTTTACGAAATCAATCTATGAAAAATAACTCTCAAACTCCAACCTTTCCAAAAACTTTTTCTCAATTATTTTTGAATCCCTCCCAAAAAGAGGCGTGGATTCCGTTGTCGAATTTCTCCAGGACTAATGGATCACCGTATGAAACCAAAGTTTCCTATCGCAATTTAAAAAAATAATTATGAAACTTTGGAATTTTTTTACATGAAACGACAAAAAAGTGACTAGATGATAACGTTGGTAACGGATGCGTTCAGAAATGTTTCATTTATTTGGAATTTACGAAGTGGAAATGTTTGATCTTCCGTCAAAATAGGCCCGAGGCCTGAGTGGTTAATTCCGCAGGCCTCGAGCATGTTCTGTCAGATGGTCAGATTATTTACGCTTTGTAATAAAATGTATATAAATAAAACATTTCTGAACGACTCCGAAAACTAAAAACTGTTTTTGATAGGTGATGAAATAAGCTTTAAAATTTTATTATTAGAAATAAAGATAGTTAAAAAAAAATTGGAATGCAAACACAAAAAGTTTTAAAAATAGCTCGCTTTGCGTTTTTTCTAACTAAAATTACTGATGACAAAAGAGAACAGATTCATATTTATTAGAAAAATGTATTATAAACGTTACTGTCACCTCACTTTTTTGTAATTTTGTGTAAAAATAATTAATAAAAAATTCACAAACATTCAACTTTTTTTTTGAAATAGCGGTCGGAAATTTTGGTTTCATGGAGGCGTAGGGTACATATTAATTTTTCTGTAGTTAATTTTTAGATTTTGAATTTAAAGCCCTCTTTCTAACACAGATTAATCATATTTTTAACCATGCTAGAAAGAAAGACAACGATTTCTATGAGACCCGTATGAGTTGTTCCCAAAAGCGAACAAATTAGCCTGCAGTGTTGACTAATCCTACGAGCTAAAAATGTTAATAAATAAGATAAATTTTGCGGTTATTCTTCCACAAACTAATAAGTAAACATTTTTTCTTTTCGGAATGAGAAAAATCTAGTTTGTCTCTAACACTGTATTTACTGGCAAAAAAACAACATTGGTGTGCTATGTGAATTACATTTAATATTTCAAAAAAAATGCATTTTAACTCAAATATTTTTTTTAATTTGCAGTGGAATGCGGTTGTCATGGTGTTACTATCTAATAACGAACCTGCAAAAAACATATTATGATTCAAACTAAAAGGCAATGTAGGCCAACCCTAAAGAAAATTAAAGAAGTATAGGTAGGTACTCCAGTTTGTACGCCTGCATTACCTCCTGAACGTGGCGAAATGAGATGAGAACGAATGAGAAGTGAGGGAGCAAGTGTCCCAACTAGCACTAACAGGATCACTTCCACCGCCACCTCTCTTTGAATGCATTGTGCGACCTTCTCCTTTATGTTCTCCTGGAGCTTTATACTATAATCCTGCCGCTGAGAGCTCCATTGTTACCTTTCCCCTTTTTCATACGACACGCATGCAACAGGAAGAGAGGTTACAACCAGTGGCGTAGCTAGCATGGGTGGCACCCGGGGCGGACAACCTGGTGTCACCCACCCCAAAAAAAAAAACTATCCAATCCACTTACCTTGTTTTCTGAACACTAACACTTGACAATTAATTTGAAAGACAACTTTTTCAACAACCAATAGGTAATAATTACAATGTTCGAAAGAAACGAGAATGACACTGGTGACAAGCGAGGAATATTTCAGGGGAATCTCTAAATAACAGACCGTGTTCATGTGTAAAATATTTTTGTGACAATATTCTACTTAATTTTTTTTCCACGGTCGGGTATCACCCCTCATCGAGTAGCACCCGGGGCGGGCCGCCCCCACCGTCCCCCACTACGCCACTGGTTACAGCAGAGCTATCAGCGGTTCGCCATTACTTTTTCTTCCGCTTACTCCTACACTATACCTTCTTATCTAGAATCCATACCACTGATCTCCTCACGGCCTGATCCAGGTGTCCCTCAATTATTTGAAAGAAATATTGAATTAAAAATCTCGCTTAGTAATTATCTATCTTTCAATCTTCGCTTATTGAATAAATGCGTAATCATACTAAGGGTGTTTTTGTCCCTTCTTCAATAGAATTTAGGCGTTCATTTGAATACTCTCACACGGAGTAGGCACCTGCAAGTTCGGTGAATAAATTCTACTTACTCCCCTTGTCCAAGCTCTTTGTTCAACAACATAAAAAAAGATATTCGAGTATTTCATCATTCATCATCGCTGAGTATTTTCTGGTCAGTTGAAGCTATCATGAATAGGTAGCAGTTTACCATAAAGCGGTCAAGTAGAAATCTATCAATAATTCATCCCTTGAAATAAGATCTGAGTGTATAAAATAGCTCAAAACAAATTCACAAATAATGTTAAAGACGTTGTTCTAGATCAGTGTTCCGCAAACTTTTTGTGATCGAGGTACCAAAACAAAAAAAAATTTAGAGGTACACCAAAAAAAACAACGTTTATTTAATATTTAATATTAAAAATCAATATTATGAAAACATGTTTAATGATATATGTGAACCTGCTTAACTGAGCACAGGCGATCAAAATTTGGAGCAATCGTTGATAATGCTTCTCTTGTCTCTTCGACGATCTTCCCCAGGGGTTCTCTTTTTTATAATTTAGTGCGAGTTGACAACCCCAATTCGCATAAATAGGTCGTGGTAACGCTTTGAAATCAGTGGATACTCATTTTTTATGCATTTTTTAGCCAAAAATGTGCTAGCTCTATTTCGGAAAATTTTACTTCAGAATTCTTCCTGCTCGTTCGGTAAGTGTCCAAGGGAAATGGTATCTAAGAATGGATTTCTAACCCAGTTCATAGGTTGCAGATCACACTTAGGAAAATACGAGTTCATTTATTCTGCCGTGTTTCACTAGCCTATGCTTCGAGTGTTTCGCTATCAAAGCCTACACTCTTTTTATTGAATCGGCAGCCATGACATTAGGGAACATTTCGTTACTGTATACCATTGGGCGTGGCTGATTCATAACACCAACTTAGCTTTCAATCTTATCCGATGACGTTAAAGTATTAAAATTCTAGCCTTACTTTTTTGGTTGCGCTCATTTAAATGGGCGAATATGTCCGTCTGGCCTATTTTACTACCGATCCGATTGTCGGATCACTTAAGCTGGTGCAGCGTCGCAATGTTATTTTGTTACAATGTAGCATTGCAGTGAGGCACACCAGCTAACGACCACGGCACACCACTGTGCCGCGGCACACACTTTTCGGAACACTGTTGTAGATGACAGATAGCTGACATCAGATAGAAAGCACGCTGAGTTTCTCATTCTTGAGATTTGACTACATTCATGTTGTTACTGTTGACGTGATATTGGTATAAATACGAAAGGTTTACGCAAATATTATTTATACTTTTTTTTCAATAGCTCCACACAGGATGTCACGAGGAAAATAATTTCCCTCAGAGTTTATGTCATTTTTAGGGATGATGTGTGGAGGGTTTTTTTAGGAAAGAAATGAGAGGGAAGGAAAAATGTATATCAGGGATGGGTAGGTATCAGGAGTGACGGAAGTATGAATCTATCCCTCGCACTGCCGTGCAAGGCGATGCTCCGGTAGTCCTGCTGTAGAGGTCATAAGGTTTCCCTTAATCAGTCTCTCCCGATCAGGCCTGCCATGCCCGGCCTGCAATGGACCCGGGCCCTCGTGCTAAATCACCAAAAGTATCTGACCTCTTGGGATAACCTGAGATGTTGACAATCCAATACGTTGATTGTCACCAAACGTAGCTGACCACTTGGGTGACCAAAGGTGTTGGTAATCCAATAAGCGGTACCCATACCCGCCTCCCAAATTGAATTTATACATTATTATGAATAAAATTTCAATTTTCCTAATTAAAATGAATAAAAAACGCTCACAGACAAGGGCTTAAAATTAACTTAAGATTTTGGTTCCCTTGATAAAAATTGGCAACCATTCACCTAGGTGTGAAATATATCGAATTTCTTTAATAATTCTAAATACATATCTAATTCCATGTATTTAACCACTAAGGTCGTTTCTAAGTGCCAAGCCTACGTTTTCGAAAGGTCAAAATATTTCCGCTTTGCAGTAAAAATCAGATAAGTGCAATATTTATGAACGCATCCGAAAACTAAGAACTGTTTCTAAAAGGGGACAAAATACGCTTTCAAATTTTATAATTCGGAATTAACAATATTTAATTTTTTAAATATAAAAAAATTGAATGCAATGATAAAAAAGTTTAAAAAATGCCCCACCTTACATTTTTTGTTACTAAAATTATTAATAACGAAACAAAAGAAAAACACACATATTTTATTAGGCAAATAAACGTTATCGTCAACTCACTTTTTTGTCGTTTGATGTAATAAATTAATGAAAAATTCCAAAACCTTCATAATTTTTTTTTTAAATACTTTGGTTTCACAAAGATTTCATTAAATTATTTTGAGGTTAACTTTTTATTTTAATATATAGCGCGGTGTTTTATCTTTCCAACACCTTTTAGTCTTTTAGATCATATTTCTGATACGATAGTAAGGGAGACACAACGATTTCTATGAGACCTATCCTCTTAGCTTGAGGGGTTAAATAATATTTTTGATTAGTGTAATCACAAATTCTCAGTTATCATTTTGTCAAATCATATTACATTCCACAATTTTTACTGGTAAGATATATATTTTTATGGCTTCCAAAAAAATACGAAAGTTCAATCTAAATGAAGTAAAGAGGATGTGTGGTGGATTGGAGAATAGCTTCGTATCTTACAACCTCCACCTTCCATCCCTGGCCGGCCAGCAGTCAGCTGCCCGAGGCTGGGGTAGTTAAGGTGTAACTCTGTTAAACGTTAAACTCCCGTACAACTCCGCTAACTTAACTAACTGATACAACTAACTACACTCTCGCTGCCAATACCATCACTTAGGTAGTAGGTACACTTCGCTACCACCCAGAGGTGTGCCGTGCTTTTCCTTCAGTTTTACCCGATTTTCCAGAAAAATAAGTTTTTACTTCGTATTTTTAAATTGTGGCATGCCATTGCAACTAGATTAGGGGGTCTAGCATAGTGAAATCGATAACTTTAGAATATAGCATCGATTGACGTAACCTTCGATGATTTTATATTAATATCTCAAACACGGTTGCGCTGTTGACAGCCAAATTAATATTGACGGGGAATAAATAATAAATTTATAAACCCTGGCAACACTGGCGGATCTGTCTACGAATTTTCAATTATAAACGTCAAACCGCCACGAAAAATTAAAAAAATACTTGTATATTGACAATTTCTAATTGAAATACGAGTACTAACCTTTATTATACACTGGCATGGAGGTATTTTTTGACACTAAACGGGAGTTAATTAATTAATGAGATCTTTAAACATATTTGAACCATTTTCATTTCTTCAAGACGGAACGGAATAAATTGATCGCCTCTTAGATGAATTTATTAAGTCTATTGATGGAGTATATTGTTTCTTTCAATTCTATGAGATTTTTAGGTCACTTTATTAATAAGCCAGTTATTTTGCATAACGAAAAACATTATTTAAAAAGTTGTGTATATTGACAGCTTATCGCCGCTCTAAAATTGGCGGCTTTTGTCAACCGACTGTCGGAATCATATGTTGACCATGCTCGCAAATAACGTCAACTGACCATAGATGACGAATTTGGTCAATACGGTAGTGATAAAGGATTTTATCGATCGACCGTGGGCATGCGTGATATGTACGAATACTTGGATTTTTAAGTACAATCTCGGTACCCACAACATATAAAAAAACTATAACTTTTTGCTAGGTAACCCCTTCGTTTTGAGGATCGATTGACTGTGCTATGGTTACCAAATGGTTTGTCAAGGGTCATCTGTTTTAACGGTTGCTAGAATGAAAGCAATATTAAAAACAATTGTTAGTGATAAAAATGCGTTTTTTCAATTAATTTAACCGCCTGTTTTAGGTCATTTTAACTTTAGCTTTTACTTTCCGTAAACCGATAATTACTCTAGAGTTACTCCGCCATTTTGATATATTTAACTTCAACATCTCTGCGTATTTTTCAGATGGTCAAAACATTCCCGTTTTACAATAAAATGCAAATAAATGGAATATTTCTGATCGTATCCCAAAATTAAAAACTGTTTTTGAAACGTGATAAAAATTTTGCGCGCAAACATAAAAAAGTTTAAAAAATGGCTCACCTCACGTTTTTTCTAACTAAAATTTATTTATTTATTTATTTCAAAAACATACGGCACAACATGTGCCATTAACATAAATTATATTATATATGTATTATAAAACAATAACAAAACGAAAGTAACAACATAAATTGAAGTTAAATATAAAAACAAAAGGTAAAAAAAGGAGTTGAGGTAGTAAACAGTAAGTAAAAAGTAAGATAGATAAATGAAAGTATAAAGTAAAAGCATAAAATTATAAAATATAAAGTATAATGAAAAGTTACAGATTGAGATAGAAAGTTAAAAGGTAGGAAATAAAAAGTATAAAGTTATAAATATTAAAAAAAAAGTGTAACAAGTAAAGAGTAAGAAATGCTCTTAGGATAAAATAAATTGCTGATAAACATAAAAACACGTATATATTTTATTAGACAAATGTATTTTAAATGTTATTGTCACCTCACTTTATCTTTTCATATCATAATAATTAATAAAAAATTATCAAAGTTTCAATTTTTTTTTTCAAATTGCGATTCAAAACTTTGGTTTCATAAAGGTGTACATTTTGCTTTTATGGCCACTATTTTTTAGATTAGACTATAAAGCGTGGTGTTTTGCCTTTCTAACACTGTTTAGAACATAATTCTCACTTTGATAACAAGGGAGTTACGGCGATTTATATGTGACGCATGTGAACTGGGACAAATATGGTCTCCTGCCATTCAAGGGGTTAACAGTTCTGTAAGGTAACGTAATTTCGCGCTTTATCATTGATTATTAATCACGATTAATAATATATTATAGAAAATAATGGTTGTGACAACGAATTCCTCATATCAAATATGTCTTGCAGCGAAAACCAAAAAAATTTTGACCCCGTGTTAATAATATGACTATTTGGGACGGACGCAAATTTCTGGCGCGATATCGCATATCGAAAGTCTTGTAAACTTTGTGACACATTAAATTCAAGGAGATATTACAACTACTAGAAAGTAAATTATATTCTTTTCCGTGTAATATCGTATGTTTTATCGTATGACGCCATTTATTTTTAAATATTCATACAAATATTTTATTAGATACAAAGCCGTCAGATCCTACGACAAGAAACAAAATACAGCCGGAAATTTTGATAGTTGTTCTGGTTTTCGAATTTAATTTATGATGTGACCGCACTAACAAATAATGCGATGTATTTTTTCGCTTAACTTAGGGGAATATTCTGCTTTTTAGACTAGCCAAACTAACAATTATTAATTCTTCAAACTTCGCAATTCTTCAATAGTGGTGTACACAAAGTTATTTGTTTTCATTTATTAATAACAATTATTACTTTAGCAAAAATACAGTTGAAATAGCGCACGGTAATATTTAACACCCTTTTCACTTTATCTGAAGGTCAAAATTTAAATTTAGTTCACGATTTAGCTTTGTGTTGAATCAGATGGCCCTAAATAGATTTTACTGTAATTTAACCTACAAATATTGATTCCCATTATAATACGTACTAATAGAACACCAATATGATAGAAAAGGACGTGTTTACATGCAAAAGTTGTTAAACTTTGAAATGTATTAATACAGTTAATGAAATTGACTTTGAGCTATTAATCTAACACCTCTAATTGCTGTTTTAAAGTAGGTACCTAATTCGTATCCA
Organism: Glyphotaelius pellucidus; assembly: GCA_936435175.1. Lineage (NCBI taxonomy): Eukaryota > Metazoa > Arthropoda > Insecta > Trichoptera > Limnephilidae > Glyphotaelius > Glyphotaelius pellucidus. Next base: position 26,226,361 of record OW386537.1, read on the forward strand.
GAAATTAATTCCCACTTTGATAGTACGAAATGATTAGAAGTTCAAATATATTTGTATCACAAAGAGTGATTTGTATCACTAATATATGATGGATTGATGCTTGTAATGATGTAATAATATTATTAATTGGTGCAAATAAATCAGTTTGAATATATTAATTTCACTCTATTTGAAAGTTTATGGCTCACTAAATAAACGTCATGGAGCAAATATTTATTTTGTAGCATTCATTGAATTGTTATTAATAAAGACTGAATTAATGCTCGGCAATTTAATACTATCATTAAGTAAAATTTAGGTATTCACCAAAATTGAATGACATGCAGTTTTTTCATTACGAGATTTTTGAGAAAAAAATTTCACAACGCCTTAATATAGGCAATTTCGATAGCACCAATTTCAAGCCACTTTCAGTTTCACGTTTTCAGTACACTTTTAAGATGAAGACATACTAAATAATGCAAAAACATACAAAATCATATGTTTTTGTTTTGATCGCTTAGAAGTATTATAGGTGCTTCAATTAAATACAGCGTGTAGAACAAATCTTGGCCCTTAAAAATATCGGTCATTTTGTTAATAAGTCGTTTAATAAGCCTAGAAAAAAATAGGTCTATAAAAAATACTTTCAAGTGCAAACTCTCATACTTATAAACCCCTTTTCGGATATGGTTTTATTGCAAATGTGGCAAATTCAGTTTCTTTTATGATAATCGTAAAAATTTATATTTACGCCAGAACTTCACAATAAAATAAAATATGCATTTTCACGTTGTTATTTCACAATACGGCCGGCGGTCGATGAATTTGGATTTTCAAAGTGAACTCCATGCCGTGCACCGAAGAACTACTGACTAATTCCACCCATTTTATGTCATTCCGCCTCGGCCGGAGCGAGGAACAGACGTGTAGGCTCCGCGTCGCTTGGTTCCGTAAAATCAATTTTAAATTTCCGTTTTACTACAATAAACAATGCGTAAAAAAGGAGTTAATATTTTTTTCAGGCCTTGACGAAATCAACCTGTAATAAAAAAATTTCACATACCTTTTCCAACCTTTCCAAAAGCTTTTTCTCAAGTAATTTTAAACTCTTCCCATAAAGGGGCGTGAATTCCGAATTAAATTTTTCTTGAACTATTGGATCGCCTTAATAATAAATAATAAGATGCGATACGATACGATTGTACCTCCCGGCCAGGAGCAATCAGTTTTTCGGAAAAAAAATTCACAACGCCTTAATATAGGCAATTTCGATAGCACCAATTTCAAGCATCTTTCCGTTTCACGTTTTTAGTACACTTTTAAAAATAATAAAATATGATACGATTGTACCACTCCGCCCAAGAGCACCATGGCCAGTAGCACTCCCGGTTAAATCGGTACACCGATAGGCACTGATTTGTGCTGAAAATATAATCAAAGGAAAAATCCATAATTTTAACTCAAAAATCGTTGAATAATTTATTTATTTATTTCTATTCTTGTACATACACTTTACAAATAATTACATAGTTTACATAGATAATAGGTTAGTAATAAGAAAAAAACTGTTAAAGATCCGTAACTGTATGTAAATAGGTTAGTCGTAGTGTTTTGTAATAATGACGCATTTGAATTAATTTGACGAAATCTGAAAAACTGGCCACCAAAGCTTTTCCGACTTACTTTCGGAAAACAAACTTTCTTCAAGTTAATTAATTTTATCTCAAATACACTTGGAAATCACAATCACGGCACTCTCAGTCATATCCGGTATGGTCTAGTGGCTAGGATACCTGGCTCTCACCCAGGAGGCTCGGGTTCGATTCCCGGTACCGGAAAATTTTTTTTCATTTATTTATCGTTTTTATTTTGTATTAGCTTAAATAAGTGAATTTAAAACAAAAATCGTTATTTTTTTTAATTCCTTATTGGAACATAAAAATATTAATAAAAGAATATTATTTTTTTATTAGAAAAACTCTCTTTTTTTGTTATTCTGGGCTCGAGTTCCAGTGTGACCGTTATCTTTTTATTATTCTGTGACTTGTTCTTTTTTCATATTTTCGTTTAGATTGTTGGTGTAATCTTTTTCTTCAATGAGAAAGAATATTATGCTGACGAATTGTAAATGACTATTAAAATCTAAAAAGTAAATAAAAATATTTTTAATTAATTTATGTCACGCTGAAAATATGTTTTTTTTTGTAAATTTATTTGTAAAAAATATAAACATTATTCATAACAGAATGATAATTATAATATATGTAACATTTCATGTTCCTAATTTTGTATCTGTATTTTTTTATTTAAAAATGTACTCCCATAAAAAAGCTTTGCTTGAGTATGTGAGAGGTAGGTGTTATTTATTTAGTTAGGTAATTTTTTAACTTTATTTCTAATGTTGTTTTTATTATCTAGTTTTAATTTTTAGAAAAAGTTTTTTAAAAATATTTTCTGGCAATTTATTAATGAAATTTGTTCCTATTTATGTAGTTCTGTTAATCCTTTTACATTTCGGAATATCGGTTTTGCATATTGGTATGGAATTACGAATAAGGTCGTGGAGTAATTTTTCGTAGTGTATAGCACCCAATATATTTGGGCATTTGCGGGTTAAAATTAAAAGGGACTGCGGACGTTCTGAACTAGTTCGAAAAACTTTTTTGACACATTCGATACTATCGATGTGCACAAATATATTCAAAGAGTCCTCGTTATAATGATTCACCTGCACTTAATGATAAAATGGAGTTAAAAGGTCAGGTTTGATTAAGTTAGATTAGTTACTATATGAACACGTGTCATCGCTTAATATCTTTAAAAAATTAGGTTCAACCATGAAACATGTTGTAAAATGGAGAAATAATAAATATTGGTGACCGGACAAATTTGAATGAAATCAACCAACACCTCCTATGAAAAGACATTGAATGTGATGAAAAAATGGTTAAATAGGTTATGTTGGGTTAGGTTACAGGCTATTTTTCAATTTTTATTTTTCATAGCTTTGAATTTTTAATTTTTTTTATTTGGATGAATACCGCACAAGAGTCCCAACTACTCCCGCCTGGAGCCAGTGAGACTATGGCATCCCCAATTGGGGTATATTGTGAGGCTGAAGGTAGTGGGGAGAGGAAGGAGATGGGGAAGAGGAAAGTGGGAAGTACCTGGCTATTCAGATCTGGTCACCAAACACGGCTAAAGCCATTTCAAGTAACATTTCAATTCTGAACGGTGGTCTTACACCAGGGCGATACTGAGAGTATCTTCCACTCTGGAACGTGGCGCAAATATACTATATATTATTTTAAATGAATAAATTGTGAAATAACACAAATTAATCAAATAAAATTTATTTTCCACTCCGGGATTCGATCCCGCGACAAAATGACTTTTCAAAGAGGTGTTGAATTGACTTGATTCTGAGTTGGCATGGAATCATAAATATTATAGATGTTCAGTTTTCTTCTCTGATGTTAGACTGCATCCGTCCCAAGTGAGAAGGCTACTGGTCACTAAAATTCAATTTATTTAACACGTAGACTAGTTTGGATAAGTAGTAAGCATCTAGCATATACCACACCTTGGGTGGTTTATGCAAAACAGTTAGCTAAGTCACCCCCCGCACGGTGGAGGTGGTCAGCTGATCCGTAATGGAATCAATTGCCAGCTATCAGTTGCCGGTAGTTGCCAGTAGTTGCTTAAAGTTGCCAACGCCGCTCATCTGCTGCTACCGACCAGTCTAATGGGAAATTTACTTAACAGGAATTAGCCTTCAGATCCGATAGATACTGTACCATAGTTAACTCACTTCAGTGACTTTGGATGCCCAAATACACACACGCCGACAAGCTGTTACAACTTTCAATTGTTGCCCATTATTAATTTATCATCCTGTAGTCCTGTGTGTGTAGAGATAACAGCATTTCCATTCAGTATTATATCGACTTTCTTATTCATTATTCAGTTTTTTTATTCATCACACATTTTTGTTGATGGTTGAACTTATTTAATTTTTCGAAGAAAACTTCTTCTGAAAGGTTTTCACTTTGTGATGCCATTATTTATTTTATTGAAAGACAAATAACTTTGTATGCACCACTCTAACATTTTCCCACTTAACCGGTTTTTCCCTTCTAATGATATTGTAATCCCAAATTCCAATAATCTTCCCCCCACTCTTACCCCCTCCCCCTTCCTTCTGCCTCTTCCCCTGCATTTAATCTGTGATCTGTATTTAATTTGTAAGTTCATCATACTTTTTTCTCCTGATGAAGTGAACATTGTTCAAATAGAACTTATTTAATCTTATCTTATGGAACCATTTATTGGATAACCAACACCTGCCAAGTGGTTTGCTACGTTTGGTGACTTAGCAGGGTTGCCCGGGTTCATGGGGGTGAGGTTTGTCAAGATCGTGGCTGCCGATTTGCTGCGTTGTGGGCCGGATCGAGAGAGACTGGTTGACGAGGTCTTTTGACCTCTCTAGACAGAATCCCTCGACCCACCGCCTTGTACCGCGGTTGAAGGGATGGATTCATACGTCCGTCACTCCTGGACACACTGACCCCCAGATTCCTACCCACCCCTCATACCTATTTCCTTTCCAGAACTTCTTCTTCTTCCTCTCCGCAAAAAAAAACCTTCACACGACATCCCCAAAGGTGTCGTAGGCCCTGAGCGAAATTATTTTCCTCAGGGCTTCCCGTGCGGAGCTAATGTTAAAAAAAATATATATGATGATAAAAATAAACAATTGAAATTATACACATTGATGGTTCTTCATCTTCCTCTTCCCCGTTTCCTTCTCATCTGCACCCTTTTCTATTGGCGCTTTAGAAAACAATAAAAAACATGCTATCTTTGATGCCTAACGATGAATTCGGGTCTCTGGGGATTTAAGAAACCAACTTCAGATCTTTTACGAGGACTGTTTAATTTCCACAGCAAAATTTTCCAAATTAGAAAAACTTATTACGATGATCGATGGATTAATGCTCGGATTACCAGATTATGTAGGTACTTTTCGGACCAATAATCATAATATCTAGTAAAAGTTCTAATAAAGTCAATAATTGATTTGTTGTCATAAATAATAATAACATTCTTAGGAGCGCTTATTCCCAAGATATAAGATTCCCCTGTTTTTTTTTTTTAAATTAAGCCATCCCCACTATTTCATAATATGAAATTTCAAGATTTTTATACGCCTAATTCGTTCTGAAAAAAAAACTATTTTTTTTTAGTTTTTAGCCTTAAGTACCAAAACTAATACTAATATTATAAATACAATTACTGCAGGCATTTCCCGTTTCCAGCGGCAATTTATTTATCAGCCTAGATCAGAAGCATCCAGTGTTGCCAAACGATTAATAATGTACAATTCCCGCCAACCATCAACCATATCATTCAGTGTAATCCAATAAGCGAAGCTTCCAGTTCCCAGTCTGGCAACAACCGGCAAAAGCGAACTTTATTCTGAGCGGATTTTAATTAATTTGCCAATGTTCAGCGCTTGTACCGCTTTACCTACCAGGACTTAACTTCGCCATTTCATTAGCGATAATTGCCATTAAGGTTAAGTCATCTGTGATTTATGAGGCGGTTAAGACATGTTTTGTATCCGTCAAGTTTAAGAGTGTTTTTGATATCGGTTCGTTGGAACAAGGATTAATTTTGTTCACTTGAAGCTTTTCACTAAAGTTAAGTTAACGTGTGTGGTGAAGTTAGTAGCATGTTTTCACTAAAGTTAAGTTTAACGTGTGTGGTCTAGTTAGTATAGCATGTTTATCAAGTTCAGAAGTTTGTTTAATATATTATTGTACATTTTTTAAAACGTGCATTCAAGCAAACTAGATTTTCCGACGAAATGAACTTCACGAATGAAAAACAATGAAATTCATTCAATTTAATCGTTGTTGAACGATTCCTGTCGGGTTAAGTTTTCAATTTTATCAAACTCCATATGGTCGTAGTACCTAATAGTAATAATTACAGTCATTAGGGGTCACCTGTAGTACAGGATACGACAGATAAATGTTAAATCGTTAACAATTTAAAAGTGTATTGAACTACGGTAAATATTTATTAACTACTCAACGAAAGATCTATATAGAATTTATATTTTAGTTTATCATTAATCAACTAAACAAATGAGACCTTCAATTGGCTGCTACAAGTGTATACACAATACGTGGAATCCATTTAAAGAGAACTCTTGATTCTCAAAAAGAACATTATTTCAATAGTTACTCAATAACTTATCGATGCGTAAGTTTAGTTATCACGATATCCATCCAATATTTTTATATTCATCAATAACTTCTACAAAATGCATCGGCTGAAAACAGCAACATCTGAAATATTAAATTAACGAACGATTCTTATTGCAGGGGAAAATATCTAAATTAGAAATGTATTGTAACACCGACTTTGAATAATAAATAAACTGCTAAACTAGCGCAAACCTGTCTTGAGCTGAGTGTCCACTGCTGTGGGCTGGGTGTTAGAGAGGAGAAGGGGGAGGGGTTGCAGGTGGGTGAGAGGTTATTGCATTAGCCAAAGGGTGTGGGCCCCCCCAGCCAGGGGACCGGGCCAGCCGAGCCCTGCGAACTTCAGCACCGGACTTTAATGGAATAATCCAGAATCCTGGCTAATTCTTAATTCTATAATGTAAGCACGTTCCACGTACCGCAGGTAGAAGTTAGGTACATTACATATAAATGTACTGAAAATAATGCTTTCTGTAGCAAACTACGCGAGCCGCATTACATTATGCCTGCTTTTAATTAATGTGTTTCTTATACAGGGTGTTAAGGGACATACGAGTACTTGACTTGTACCAAAAATTCCTGACATCATTGGAGTAAAAAATGTAAACGAAATTTTGGTCGGTGAATTTATTTATGCTTTTTTTTTTCTTAAATCATAAAAAATCAATACTTGTTGGACAATTTGGGCTGGGATGAGGGGTTGGCCGATTACTCGACTGAGTGAACAGTGATGACATGTGGAAGAATTTTTTGTTGTTGTTTGGTTTTGAAGAAAAATAATTTGTTGTCAAAAAAGTTATCGGAAACCAAAATGTCATTAACGTTTTTTACTCCAAATAATGTCAGGAATCACTGGTTATAGTAAGTCAGCTAAGTCCCGTAACACCCTGTATAATAAACGGTTATTATTTTTAACGTACTTCTCTGAATTTTGATTCATTAACTTTATATACCTGATATTAAAACTGGTTGGAAGGAAAAATAAATAACAAGTAAAAATACTTTAAAGTATTTACCAAGACGCGAGGAAAGCAGTATCGAATTATTAACAATTTTATGATCAGTAACGCTATTTACGCAAAATTCACTTACGCAAATTATTACCACCTTATAACATATCTGAAGTCTGACTTGATTCAACCTAGAGAGGATTCAATAATAAATTAATACTGCATTATGTAGCTGATGTAACTGGGCATCTAGGCGGCATCGCCGATATGAAAGATCCTAGATCAGTAATCATTGGCCAAATTACACCATATTGTCCTTGCGCTGGGCCGGCTAATGGAAAATGACGCTGATCCTAAAGAGAATATTGGCTTTAATATCCTCTTCCTAATGCAGTTTGTGCATCAATTTGTCCTTGTGTCGCTCCAGATATGCGATCCAGACCATACTTCCATTGTACATTAGCACACTGAACATACGGTACACAGACAACAGAACACTGGCCAGTTGGTAACACTGCTACTTATGGATTCGCCTTGTGACTGCCGCCTGCGACAGTCGCTTTTCGAGACCACCGCCCTTTCGCCCCGATTCGCTTTTGTCTGGCTTGTGTTTACACGGCCAGACACCTGCCACCTCGCAGCCAGCCGGCCCGACCGGCTCACTGCCCAGGCCCCCGCGCCACCAACTGCCTTTTTCAAGGCAAAGAAGAAGAAGAAGGACGACCTGGCCCCACCGAGACGAGATCACAGGACCATCACCTCAATCCAGAAGAGGAAAAATATCATCCCTGCCGTGCGGATGTACTCCGCGCGGCTAGAAGCCGCAGACCCGGAGGAATCTCCTATCGTGATTCCCCCTGGCGCCCGCCAGTACCGCAGCAGGACAAAGACCGGGACCGTGCTGTACACGATCCCCGCCATCCAGCCCCAGCAGCCAGTGAAGAGCCACCCCGCAGACCCGAGGACAAGGCCGGCCATCCCCATGCCGTCCCCCGTGATACCCGAGCCCGCCCCCGCACCCGGACCCAGCAACCGCCCCTCAGTAGGCCCAGCTTCGGGCTACGTGCCGCCCCCCAGACCCCAGCAGCCATCCCAGGACATGGAGACGACCCACGAGGAGGGTTGGACGAGGCCGTCCAACCCCGTGAAGAGGCCCCTGTCACCGCAGGGACCGGAACCGGTTATTGTCGGTAACCGGTTCTCCGACCTCAAAGAGGTTTCTGAAGGCGGCGGCGCTCCGCAACCCAAACGCGCCAACACTACTAATCCCTCCCATTTCTCTTCCGCAGGTACCAGAAGCCACCCCGAGAAGAAGGATCGCGTCCCCCCAGTGGTCATGACCCTGGGCACCCTGACTCACGCCCAAATTACCTCTACGGTACAGGGACACCTGGGCCACGCCAATTTCACGTTTCGCTACAACCGGGGCGGAACAGCGAACATTTTCGTGCGGAGCATGGCGGATCACCGCGCTCTCACAAACGGGCTGCGTGTGGAGGCGCGCGGCTTTCATACATACACGGCGGAGGCTGAAAAACTCAAGAAGGCAGTCATCAAGGGCCTGCCAAACATCGAGACGGAGGAGATCGCCGCAGACCTGACGGATCAGGGCTTCCCCCCAGTCAAAGTCGTGAGGATGACGACCGCCGCTGAGTACCCGATGTACCTGGCTCAGTTTGGCAAGGAAGTGAACATGGGCCAGCTGAGGGCGGCAGTAAAGTACATCTGCCACTGCAGGATCCGCCTGCAGAAGCACCGCAGCAACCATCTGCAGCACGGGACACAGTGCTACCGCTGCCAGAACTTCGGGCACGGGTCCCGCAACTGCTCACACACCGCGAGGTGTGTAAAGTGCTTGGTGGAGCACGCCTCGGCCGAGTGCCCCAAAACCACCAGGGACGAGCCCGCCGCGTGCTGCAACTGCGGAGGCCCCCATCCCGCCAACTTCAGAGGCTGCCCGAAGAGGGTAGCGTACGTCGCCTCCCTCCAGCAGCGACAGAAGCAGCCCCATCGCCCCGGACCAGGGGCCAGCAGGCCACATCCTCAGGCGCAGCAGACGACGAGGACTGATGGACGCTCATGGGCCCACGTGGCTGGCGGAAGAGCGGCCACCCAGCAGCCCGAGGCGCAGCCCGAGGCGCAGCCCGAGCCTCAGCCCCAACCGCAGCCCCGCTCGCAGACCTACACGCAGCAGCCCACAGGCTCCAGAGACCCAGACGCCACGCTGATGATGTCCCTCCTCATGGGATTAGATGGCGTGAGATCGCAGCTGGCCAGCTGCACCTCCATATACCAGAGGGCTTGCATCCTGATGGATGTCATCACCACCACCATCAATGTTTAATCCCGAGATGGTGAACGTCCTCCTGTGGAATGCCTTCAGCATCCGCTTTAAGATTGATGAACTGCTCGCTCTGGCAAATAACACTAACATTGACATCATTCTCATTTCAGAAACACATCTCAAACCCGACACACCGCTGAGAGTGCCCGGCTTCGAAGTTCACCGGGACGACCGACTAGAAGGAGGAGGCGGAGGCACCGCCATTTTCGTTCGTCAATCCATAACATCTACAAGGATCCCCACTCCGAAGCTGAAGCATACTGAAGCTACGATTGTCGAAGTCACCATAGAGGATAGAGCGCATACCTTCATCGCCGCCTATTGCAGACACCACAACCTTCTGGTGAGAGAAGATTTGGACAAATTACTTAATCTGCGCCCAATTGTTGTTCTAGGAGGAGATCTCAACGCCAAACACAACTATTGGAATAACTACAGAGGCAATGCGAACGGGAAAACGCTCTTTACGCATATGCAGACTCACAACTACACGATAATGGCGCCGGACAAACCGACATACCACGCAGTGCACGCACAGTACCCCAGCACTCTGGACATCGTACTCGAGAAAAACGTCAAGACGATCTCGCCACTGCGCACGCTGGATGAACTGTCATCGGACCATCTGCCCGTGAGCTTCAGTATTGGAGGAACGACTTCAAGGAGCCCCAGAAAACAGCGAAACTACAAGGACGCAGACTGGGAAGGATTCAAGAAAGAGATTAACGAACGAATACACCTAACATCGGGAACTCTGCGCTCTACAGATGAAATCGACGAGGCCGCAAGCACTCTCACGGAAATCATACAACATGCACAAGACACACACATACCTCTCAAAGAAGTACACACACACACGATCAAGCTTCCCGAGCATGTCTTATCGCTCATCAAGGAGAAAAATCGCTTGCGACGCATCTACCATCGTACGCGCGACGGCTACTTCAAAACGGCCTACAACACTCTACAGCGGGAAATCAAGCAGGAAATAACGGACCTCAGACGCCAACTTTGGACGAAGAAAGTTACATCACTCACGCCAAAGGATAACAGCCTATGGAAAATGGCAAAAGCGCTGAAACATCAAGACCACACGATTCCCCCGCTAGAGAAGCTAGACGGCTCAGGATTGGCGCTGTCACTAGAAGAGAAGGCGAACGCGCTCGCCGACGGTTTCGAGAGAGCCTACGCAGCCACGGACGGCCTATCCGATCCGGAAACGGATCGACTAGTAGATGAATCTCTACGACATCTCGAACAAGCGGAGCAGACGAACGTCGAAGACATCCATTTCAGCACACCGAGCGAAGTTGCCGTCATTATTAAGCGATTGAAGACCAACAAGGCGCCGGGAAGCGATCAAATACACAACATTCTACTCAAACATCTACCTCAGAAAGCCATCATCTACATCACAAAACTGTTCAATGCCTGTCTCATCACCGGACATTTCCCACAGATCTGGAAGACGGCGACCGTGCTGCCCTTCTCGAAGCCAAACAAGGACAAGAGGCAGCCGACAAGCTACCGGCCGATCAGTCTACTATCCACGCTGAGCAAAGTATTTGAACAGGTTATACTCAACAGGTTGCTTCCACACCACGAAGAAAACAACACTTTGCCAGACGAGCAGTTCGGATTCAGAAAGAGGCATTCCACCACCCACCAACTCACCCGAGTAGCGGAATTCATCACCAGAAGATTTAACGAACATCGCTACATCGCCGCTGCACTGCTAGACTTGGAGAAGGCATTTGACACCGTTTGGATCAGAGGGCTACTGCACAAGCTGCACAGAACTAACACGCCCATATACCTAACGAGAGTGATACAAGAATACCTCAAGAACAGATCCTTCCGAGTCTTCATCAGGAACGCGCTGTCGTCACTACGTGAGATTCCAAAAGGCGTGCCACAAGGAAGTCTACTGGGACCTCATCTCTTCAACATCTTTACACATGACATCCCCCGAGACGAGAGATGCAACCTGTCTATCTATGCAGACGACGTCAAGCTGTACGTTTCCTCGCTGAAAGCCGAGATGGCGGCCATATACCTACAGAGAGCGCTCGACGCTCTCGTAGAGTTCTACAAGATGTGGCGCCTCAAACTGAACGAGGCCAAAACCGAAGTCATCATGTACACGAGGAAACGCGTCAGAAGGACACCAGACGTCAACATCGAAATGGGCGGACACGTCTTAGAATGGAAGGATGAAGTCGTTTACCTGGGCCTGACTATGGACTCACGACTCAACTGGAAATCTCACCTAGCCAAGATGCACGCAAGAGCCAGAATGGCACTCGGCATGATGAAGCCCATCTTCAATAGAAAAAGTCCGCTACTTCCCAGAACCAAACTCCTGACTTACTATTCGCTCATTCGACCGGTGCTGACATATGCTATTCCCGTGTGGAGTAGCATCTCACAATCTGACTTTACAAAACTACAGACACTACAGAATCTCTGCATTAAAATCACATACAACACTAGAATCAGAACAAATTTGAAAAGACTACATGCGAGAGAAAACATTCCGACCTTATTTGAATACACTCACAGACTGACAGACCGATTTTACAAATCTTTAAGACACAGTAAAAATAAACTCATACAGGAAATCGGTCAATACAATTCTCCCAGCGACTTCACATTCAAATACGTACACAGACTACCCAAACACATTCTGATGGACCTTGACCACATCTGGCATGAACCAGATTCAGACGCCGACGAGTGAGCGAGCAGTAGGTATTCCCAAACTCCAGACCCCTCCCCCGTAACTTATGTTTATATATCTATGTATATATTTATATAATATTGTATAGTACGTATGTATATGTATGTTTATCCCCTATAGTCCCATAAAGTATATATCTACATAAAAACAGACATACACCCCACACACACACAATGCAGGATATCGTACACCGATATCACTGAAGGCCGACCGGGTTCATGTTGACCGCCGGCCGAATCTTCCTGGATGAGGTTTTTCATGGTTTCCTCATTCCCGAAGGCAAATGCGGAAGAACTCCAAATAAAAGGACATGACCGCCTCCTTCCCACTCCCAACATAACACAAACACACACGTATGTATTTATGCTTTCCAGTTTGCTGACGATCAAGAGTAAATGATGACCAAAAAAGATGCAATTTTAGTAGGGTTTTTAGGTAACAATTTTTCCCTACCGATTAAATTCAGGACCTTAAGTCTATAATAAACAAGTAAAATTTTTAAATACCCACATGAGGTAAAGATTGCGAGGCGCAAATGACGCCGTTCTATTTGTATAAAGAACATTAACTTTAAATTCAGTAAATTTAAATGATTCACCTCTTCAAGGAATATAAGAATCTAGTAAATCAAAATCAAAAAAAAAAAAAAAAAACTGCTACTTATGCACACTGATTAGGGTCTCTTTCCTTTGGTAATAGCATTTGTTCAGGCCACTCCGGGACATATATCCGGGGGTATTTGCATATCACTTCATCAGATGTTGTTGATGCTGTAATCTATAAAGTGACCCGTGTAGTTTGAAAGCATTCTTGGCAGTAATTTACACCCGTGAAACTTGACTGTCATTTATTAAAAAAAAGCGGTTGAAATCATATCATCGAATTACGAGTTAAACACAGTAAATCTAAACACTAAACAATATTAAATTGCAACGTGTGCAGAAAAAAAAAAACTCATAATAAGGATACAAGAATTTAAAGTCAATTTATCTCATTTCCGCATATTTTGACATGCGGCAACTCAAATGAGCACAATCAACATAATTCTTTTCTTGAGACTGAAAAGATCAGAATCTTACTTACCAAATTCAAGCATAAAAATAGCAGTTTTCATAATAAGTAAAATACTTTATCTAATAGTAAAGAAGTAATGTTAATTTCTTTGATGCGTAATTTTTTTTATGGTGCTTGTCAAGTTGCAATCACCATATTTTAAGACGTCTCAAAAGAGAAAATATTAAAAAAAATATATTACAACACTGCAGGCGTTACCTCTGTTCATCTATGAAATGAGAAACTCATGTCTGAATCTAACGCAACGGAGGCGAAATTCCTTGCTTCATAGGGCTCTTCAGATATAGGTGGTGCTGCTGTGGATAGCAATAACCGAGTGGGTATGCGATACTTTCACCGTTCAAACCTAGGCGGATTTCGCTTCTCCTATGAATAGCGAAACATCGTTTATTTTCCCCTGTCGAGTCAGTCACGTTCGTGCCGTCCGTGAACAAATACATACACTGTAATCAAGTATTAACCGGTGAAAAAAGTGTCTTATTATTGAAATGGATAGCGATAGAGCCTGTTTCGCAAAACAAGCGAAAAGATACCGCCTGCACAAGTGCACAGGGGTTTGGCGAAATCGCGCTTGATGTTTTTCGCTACTCGCTGCGGCGGTGAATATCGTTTATACTAGTATTTGAATAGGCCTTTAAGCTTTGAACTAAGGCAACGAAAAAACAAATACAATTGAATTTGTTTACAACTGTTACTGACCTTGCTAGAATGAGATTGAATTACTACGCTGAAGATGTTGTGTGATTGAAGACTGATTCCTGGTCAAACGTGATCAACTGGCAACCTAGAAACATAAGGCACCGCTACCGGTAGGTGTACCACGCACATGCACACTGCTCAGTGCACAGTGCACAGGATCTGGTGTACCGGATGTAACCCAGCGCCGATCCCAGCAGGGTCTCCGCCGGTGTCACTTTAGCAGCACCCACCGACATCGCCGCCCGGCTAAACGAATTAGCGACAATTTACTACTCTCATCTCGTCGGTAACCTGCGCGCTGCACGCTGATCTCTGATAGCCGCTCGCTGCTCAATGCTCACTGCTCACTGCTCACCATGAACATATGCACACCGCACATGTACGTGCAGGACAAGGAGACTGGCCAATATGAGCGAATAAGCAGAAAAGTTATGAATTAAAGTACCTCGAAATACTACCTAGAAATAAAACTTTGCCAATAACATCAATTGTCTTCTTATTATTATATTAATTTAATTACACTGCCAAAAACAAATTGCGCATTTTGACTGCAAAGACTTTTGTACAACTTCAAAACATCCGATTTTTCTATGGTTTTCATTTTAGTTTTCATCACATCACAACCTCAAAAAAATTAAGCTGAATATATAAAGGAATGTATTTGACTTTCTTTAAACAGTGATTCCTGACATTATTTTAGTCTTTGGTGACTTTTTATGAAGTTTTTGTTTAATTTATTTTTTTCTTCAATCCCAGCAAAAAAAAATTCTTCCACATGTCATCACTGAACACTCAGCCGAGTAACTGCCCAAACCCTCACACAGACCCTTATTGTCCGATACATACTTTTTTATGAATTTGTTTGAAAAAAAAGTCAAAAAAGTTACCGGAGACCAAAATTTCATTTACAATTCTTACTCCTAATGAGTCTAGTTTTTGCAATGTTAATTCGTGGTGGAAATCCATTGTATTATAATTGAAATTAAATACTTTTTCACTTTGTTCCATTGTTGAAAATAAACAAGTGGAAAAAAGTGAAAAAGTGTTTTAATTTCAATTATAATTATTACTCCAATTTATGTCAGGAATCACCGGATAAAGTTAGTCAAGTACGTCCCTTAACACCCTGTAAATATTTTTTTGATAACCAATTTTAAAATTAATATACATATTAAAATAAAAACGGTTAACTATGACAATTATAAACCTTCCATTGCTGATAGTGAACGATAGAAGTGTGACAATAAGATAAGTAGATGAAAAGGTAGATTGAGTAACCTACTTTAAGTACTGCAGTTGCGTAGCGAATTTTCGTTTTATGTTCCCTGTAGTCGAGTAAAAAATGTTAATATGGTAATAATTTAAGTTAAATGAATTTGTGAATCCAAAGATAAACGAGTTCTGGTTAGAATTGGTCTTGCAAAGAGGGATATGAAAAGTAAGTAATTTTCTGCCGTTATGATTTCACTATATGACCACTGTCTCCAATTAGCGTCTCCTCGTGTAAAGCCAAAATCTTGTGTGAAGAACATAAATATTTATAAAATTTCTTCTTCAAAGAAAACTTATTTTGTGGCACCATTTGAATTCAAAATAAAAAGTAAACTTAGTTTTTACCACTTTTATTGTTTAAAAAACCATTATGTTTCGTGAGCTAAGCTCACTTCTTCGGGGTTTACTAACTAATTAAATTAAAGTTAGTAAACCCTGAAGAAGTGAGCTTAGCTCACGAAACATGTTGGTTTTACAATAAACGTGGTAAAAACTAAGTTTATTATTTATTTTGAATTTATAAAGTTCTATAAAATATATCTAAAAGAAACAAATCAAGGTAACAAACAAACATTATCACAAGAGTGACACAATCCACTTCACCAGTCACGCTTCTCTCTCCTTCCGCAAACTCTCAGCCTGTGGATAATATTGTACTTACATCAAGAGTTGTCATACTAGTATTCTAATCCTACTCGTTTGTGTTGAACACATCAATCGGGTTGTTGACATGCAGTCATACGTTAAAGAAGGGGTGAGAAACCTGTGGCCCTCGAAGCTTTCGGTGCGGCCAGCGAGCACTTTGGAAAGTGCTGCTACATTCAGAAAGCACTAAAAGAAAATTGCACTCGGAAAGGGAGAACGGTTTATTATTAGAAGAATACTCGTCACATGCGAAATTAAAAATAAACGGTTTAAAATGAGGTCACAATAAAAAAAAAATATTTCTACCCCCCCCCCCCCTCCACCCCTCCTCAGGGCACTTAAACCTATGTGCGGCCCACACATAGATTTAAGTGCGGGTAATACCACAAACATCCAAATGGCCCCCGATGCCAAAAAGGTTCCCCACTCTGCGTTAAAGGATAACTCGGTAGTCGTGAGCCCAGAAGACAATATGCGAAATGATTAGGTCAATAAGCAGTATCTAACCTAGTATCAATAAGAGTGCGACAGCTTCCATTACCATTGCCAAACCATAATGCTGTTTGTTTGAGTAGTTGACGAAGTATCTTCAAGTTTGAAGGTAGAGCCCGAAGGACCAGGACAATGTATTGCAAAAGTCAAGTTGATGCACAGAAGCAATCAGGAAAATCGTTCCTTGACTTATCAACCCCTCTTAAACGTGGCGTGAAAATCATTCGACTAGTACGGATTGGTCGTATCCGCAGAGTGGGAGGAAGCAGAGACGGTAGCAGACCAAGAGAATATCATTTATAACATGCTAGCCGACTTGGATTGACTTGTAGAAAAGGATTTCAGAAAGCCAATATGCCAAAAAAATTGAAAATAAAAATGGTGTAAAATCGAATTTTAAGAAACAGGACAGAGTAAAAAAATATTTATTGGTGTATTTCACGGAAATGCGATTCACACATCTAAAACTCGCCATAACACCCAATAATGTGTAGCCAGCTGTGTCTACGACCTGCGAGCTGCGAGCTCCGCACCTGACGCCCCCCAAATCTGATAAATCTCCGGCTTAAGCGGGCCCGGGCAGGTGGGGCAGGGGGGCGACTGAAGGGCGAGAGGAGAACAAACGAGGCCCCGCGCCAGGCACATTACTCCACATTTCCAGGCCATATCTGGGAAAATAGGATTGTTATTACATTTGCAGTGCGGCGGATAAGAGGACGAATAATCCGGGTAATAAAGATCACTTTTCTTCTTCTCCTTTATTTTCCAATTTCGGTGTCATCCTAATGGATTTACTCGTTTCTCTTTACACAGAAAGAAGCCTGTATTGTTTCATTGTCTGGAAAATACACAATTTAAATCTAGAACCGAGCGTGTTGGGAAGCTGAGGAAAATTGGCAAATAAAATTGCAATAAATACATAAAACTGAATTGAAATTTAACTTATTTTTTTATTACAGAAATGATGAATTTCAGCCGGTCTCTAAAAAGCTTATTTTACTTCCAACAAATGTAAGTGAAGTAAATATATAGATCCTGAAAGCTATTATAGAATAAATTGCAGTTTTCCAATTCCTGGGATTGTTCAATAAAATTCCGGGAAATCAGGAAGCGGGATCCCGAGGCTCCGGAGAGAACCCTAGTAGCGAGGTGTTTCCGGAAACTCGTCGGTTTGTCTTTCAGTACTACCTTTTAATGGATAACGTTTGCTGTTCTTAGGTTACTATAAATTGCAAATGTTGCAATGTTAAACTGAAATCAACGGTCCCGTGTAATGAATCGCCCCCACGGTAAGCAAATGTGTTCGGGTTCAGAGATAGTGATAAGGAACTGGCGACTGATGCCTGGTGCCTACTGCCTGGGGCCTGGTGACTGGTGGCCGGTGGCTGATGACGGGGTGATTGGGTCCTTCCTAATTTAACAGCGGGCAGCAAGCAGTGATGCTCGGAGCAGGTTCCCGCCACTTATCGCTGCACCATCTGCTTATATATGATAAATCTTATACGAGTATATATCGATATGAATCTTTAATTTTTTTCTCATAAAAGACGCATGTAACAGAGAGAAAGATTAAAAGGTAGTTGTTACAAAAGGTAAACTAATATTTTAAGGCTGTTTAAATGAGATGTAGTGATCGAACGCTGAAAGGAAGGTCATTTTAGAACAAGTGTTTTTAAGCCGCCGCTGTCCGAATTTCTATCGATTTCTTACATATCTCCCTTAAACATTTGAAGCTTTTAAGCTCTTAAAAAAATATGTTATTTTTGAAGATAATATCTAGATACGTTTCACGCCGAAACGCAAATTATATGAAATTATCTCGATCGAAAAAAATCGCAAAGTATGCTTCGAAAATTATTTAAAACAAGTTAATTTCTATTATTTTACAAGTTATATTTGTAAAAAAATTCACAATGTTTCTTTAAATGATACTTAAGATACCTTCTATGAGATTTGTGCTCTATTTTAAACGAGTCATGTTTTATTAAGCATTTTCATAATTTTCGCTTCAATTTTATCATAGAAAATATTAGCGCGCTCTGTCCAACATTCGTAATTACATATCTCTCCATCTTCTTCTTTTTGAGCCGGGAAGCGTCACCTTAAGAAAAATTCTCCTACAAATACCCGTGCACAGATATTTGGGATACAACATCACAAAATTGCACATTCTTCGACTATCTAAAAAAAAAGACACATCATTATTTATTTATTTTTAAGACTCTACAGACTTTACAAATAAAACACTGCATAAAAACCAAAAAAGTTGTCATTGAAGAAGAAGACACTTTTAAATCTAAATGAAAATATGAAAGAAAACAAGACACAGAAAAACAGAAAAAGACAATGGTCGCAACTGGGACACGAACCCAGACCTCTCGTCTAACCGGGACGGCGCGTTTTCCAATTTCGCTATTGCCACCTTCTGTCAAACCGTCATATTTGTCAATCTCATATTTCAAATATTTAGAATCATTAATATTATCTTCAACTAGTTCTTTTTCCATATTATAGGCAACTACTCTTTTTATTGGAAACAATCATTCAAAGAATTGGTTTGTAACCTGAATAGCGTCTCGGATAAATGTATCCGAATTTATTCATATGGAACTATTGACTTCATGAAAGTCTAAATGAATATTCATTTGATGGGAATAACCTTCAAAAGTTATAAAAAGAGAGTTTTTCTCGTAAAAAAATAAAAAAAAAAAAAAACAAAAAAGTTGTGTTTAAAAAAAAATAGATAGGTAGATTTTAATCATTTTGGTGTCTAGGACAACGAAAATAATTGATCCAAAAGCTATCTGGGATGCTATTAGTTGTTAAACTGCATAAATATTACGGATTGTGCCGCGTTGCTTCGAAGCAGAGGGGTTTATTTACTTAATACTTATTGGCACAACTATAGATATTATACAAACGGATGACGGCTATTTCCATCTGCAGTAATTTCACAGCTTCTGTACCTGCACCGGACCCATGATCGTGCTATCATTTACAGTAATTGAAGGCCAAATAAATTGAATTGATGTAGCAATATTAATTTAATCAAAAGGCTATTTATTTAAGTCCTCGGCGTTGCCCAGGTTTAGACAGCAAATTTACTCTTATTTTGAACGTCAAGTGTGCAATTATTTCATCAAGAAGTTTCAAAATTCTGCTCTAAGGAATTGAAAAAGAGGTTTGAGTTGGTTTTTTGAAATCTCATGTAGACACTCATCTTCCTCTTGTTTTGAAGGTCAAAATTTCAATAATGTCGAACTGTTGATTTGCACAAAAACTGTTGGTTTGCACAAAAAACAAATCTTCGCCGACGACATTCTTCTCCATATATTCTAAAATAGAAGATAGGTACACAGCAGAATCCTTGTGGTGATTTTGCACAAAAACAGTGATTTACAAATAATGCTATTATTATTACTACAGAATTATAGATTATATTAAAATTAAACAACGCAGAGCTGCTGCATATCAAATTGATCTGTGTATTTCACAGCGTTTGATATATCCGGTATGGTCTAGTGGATAGGATACCTGGCTCTCACCCAGGAGGCTCGGGTTCGATTCCCGGTACCGGAATATTTTTTTTTCCTAATAAAAAGCTTTTCAACTAATTAATAAGAAAGGGATAATATTAAAACGAAATATGCTTATCTCTATTACGATGTTGATGGATGCATTAAGATTTGGCGAATTACCAAAGGAAATAAAAAAGTATCGGAATATTTTTTTTGGGAAATGTTTGTTTATTTTTTCTCTCAATTACTAAAGGGAACTACTTTTTCCATACATGGTGGAATAATGAAGGTGGTAAAAATTGATAAAATTAAAAAAAAAGTGTTAAAAAAAGTTTTCGTAAAGTCCTAAATTTTTGTAAGAAAACAGAAAAGTGTAATCACCAATACTACCACATTCAGACCAAATTAATGAAATTGTAAAATACATTTTTATAAACAATTACAAGATAACTTGAAACTTTTTTGGAGAAATGAAAAGAAAGATGAAAGACATTTTCCAAGTTAAAGCTTAAAAGAAACTCAATTTATTTGAAAGTTACTGAAAAGCTTATTTTCGATTCTATATAAGCATGAAACTACCTACCAAATGATTAAATTAATAATGTCAAGTACGTACTACGTATGTGTTATTAATTTGGTTTAGTGTTATGCAGTTTGCAGCAAATGAGGGGCCAAGTGTTCATATTATTATTAAAGAGA
Organism: Glyphotaelius pellucidus; assembly: GCA_936435175.1. Lineage (NCBI taxonomy): Eukaryota > Metazoa > Arthropoda > Insecta > Trichoptera > Limnephilidae > Glyphotaelius > Glyphotaelius pellucidus. The sequence continues at coordinate 26,247,048 of OW386537.1, forward strand.
TGGAATTTTGAAGATAGGTACAGTTTAAAATCCCGCAGAGTAAACATCTTAAATTAATGACGCAATTATTCATAGTTTAAATAGTTATAAATATCTTATCCACGAGATTGTCGCGAATAAGATCTATCGACAGTTTGACTAACACGCATCTGTGGATCCACTGTACGCAAGCTCAGTGGAATGCCATAAGAGTTCAATGCAACAACGCTTCGTTTTATAGATAAAGAGGCCAGAGGACACCACCTATGTACTAATATGGTCGAGAAAATACAAAATAAATTTTTACGATCCCTCTACATGAGAGAATTAGGTTTTTTTCTCATGGCTGTTTCTCGGGAATGCTGGGTATCTGCAGCGGACTGCAGCCTTCGTTCCAGAAGGGACGTCGCATTACTGTTGGCTTTTAAGTTTTTGAATGGTTTATCATCAATACCAAACATTGTAGCTAAAGTAGGATTCTACGAGTATGTATCGGATAATTTCACGCGAGGTCTTTTGATTCTTCCCAGGGGCAGAACTAACTTACCAATAGTGATGCACCTGCGAAGACTTACTAGGTTAATTAACTATCTTGCAGGGAATGTGGATATTTTCCACATGCCCTACAACAAATTTAAGCGTGAAAATTATTTTAAGTGTGTGAACCTACGAGTGTAATTTTTGCCAAATGTAATGTATTTGTCATGTCAAAAAGTTTGTTTGCAATTTTCTTTACCGCTTTTTTAAAACATTGGTTTTTTATTCTGCTTTTGCAAATAAATAAAAAATAAAAATTTCGATTGCCGAGGTCTTGCAGTGCCAGCGAAATATTAATATCGAGTGGACTAAATAGTTTTTATGCTACAATGAGGCATAAACACGAAGCAAACTGTCAACATTCCGAAATGCTTTAAGAGCCATTAACCGGCGGCCGAGAATTTAAATTTCATCGAATGATGATCTTGCGATCGTAGCCTTGCAACTGTAGAGGGCGGTTCCGATGAGAAAGATTTATTACCCTCCATACCAGCATTTTAACATAATAACTCAATATCGATTTTATTTCATTCAAAATTTGCTTTGATAAATACCTACATTCAAAAATGCTCAAATTCGTGATGATAAAACAATTAAAATTATGTACTTTTTGTAAATATTTTGTGATCATAAGTATTTATAATATTTCAATAGGTATTTTCGTCATAAAACAAGGGCGCGGATCTTTTTTTATGATTTTATTTGAACTAAAACTTAAATTCTGAAAAGTAGCTTTCCCAAATAATTAATTGATTTATTTTACTGCATGACTTAAAAATGACATATTTCCGGTTTTGTCTGGTTATTCCTTCTTAATATTAGTCGTCATCGGTTAGTCCAGAGGTCGGCAAAGTGCGGCTCCGGAGCCGCATGCGGCTCTTCGGCCCCTCAAGTGCGGCTCTGGCACAAATGGCCGAAGACAGGCGTGCAAGACCCCGAAACGTAACACAGTTTTTTTGATGTTAGAAGAATACGTTTCATTCGAAAACCAATAGTCCCTTTCTGCTCAAGAATTTGAAAGGGAAACATTATTTCACTTTCCAAGTCAGCTGAAGCATCGCCAAAAAAATAATTCCTCCATTGACAAACACCATTTCTAAACAACCATTTTAAAAATGATGGAAGCATTTCTCAGTGGGTTTCAGGAATTTGAAAATAACGGAATGCATTTGTCAAACACTATCATTATTCTTCGATTTGAAATTTTCTACTTTTGGCGTTGACATTGGTAACTTCGAATACAATTGTTAGATTTAAAGCAAACAAGGAAATATGGAGCTCTAAATTTGAACGTGTTTGTGCTGATTTGTAAATATTGAAGAAGAACAAATGTGAGCTTAGTTCACAACACAAATATTCTGCTTTGAAATACATAGAGAAGGAAGACATGACCATCTTCCACGCTTGGAATAGTATTCCTGACTCTTATGATCAGCTGAAAAAACTCGCTTTTGCTGTTCTTTCCCTTATCGGTTCTACATATTCATGCGAACAATCTTTTTCAAGCACGAACTTTATCAAGAGTCAACTGAGAAGTAGTCTTTTTGATGAGAATCGTGCCTAAAATTAAAAATAACAAAATACAAACCTGACTTATTTAAACCTTCCAAAGGGTGCTAGGATATTGTTCACATTAAGTGTTTGTCCGTCATTGTCATGATTTAAATTTATGGGTTCCTTGATTACATATTATTTTACTATTCCGATCTAGTAAAGTATGAAATAAAGTTTTATTCAGCCCACCCGTAATTTAATGAAGTGCTAAAATTGTAATAAATGTTTGCTAAATCAATAAACAGAGTGGCTCTCAAATCTTTTTTGATTCGTTATAATGTACATAATTGGCTCTTTAACTAATAAGTTTGCCGACCACTGGTTTAGTCGAACTGCTGAACATGAAAATGGATGCCTCAAAAACGTCCTTAGGAGGAACTTACAATGATTTATATTGTTATAATTGTCGATATCATTATTATTTATTTTTCCTTTTTACGTTCTTTGTTTTGCTTTTTAACGTATATATTATTTTTCTTTTAAATTTCTAATGGTAATGTTGATTTATTTCCTTGCTTTCTTAATTTTGTTATAATTTCATGTATGCTATGCCAATATGTATTGCATTGCATTGCACAACCCCTGCGTGTAGCCCGGAATAAAATAAAAATAATAATAATTGTTGTAGGTGAGCGGGGCGGGCGGGCGAGGGATGTTTTGTTACCACTGCCCTCCCTCCATGCCCCCGCACCAGCACCGCCTGCCGCAGATCGAGTACCCCTTCACCCCCACACATCCCTGTAAGTAGCAACCATCTATAATATTTATTGTTCAATGTATTAATAATAGTAATAATAAATTAATAATTTCTACAGAACCGTGTTCTTGAGATAATCACGTCAACGGCGCCTTACAAATTAATTCAAATGTAAATCTAACCTATGTGCACCCTATTACTTAAGACTAATAATTTCTCACAGTTAAGATTTATTGCCACTGGCTTATAAGAGGTTAATAACTAATAACTTGTGACTTACAACTAAGATTTATAACCGGTGACTTAAAACTTTATATATTTATGACCGAGAAGACTAACAACTGTGGCTTAAAACTAGAGACTTACAACTAATATGCATACTACACCTAAAAATTCACATTGTTATGATTACTGGCCGTGCTGTCAGTGGTAAGACTTAAAATATAAAAAAAGATTAAGCGTAAGAAACAGATTGTTACAATACTAAGATAATCACGGGAAACATAAAAATAATTCGATCTAAGTAAATCCCTCAGACCGAGTAATTAAACACCAAAAGTAAATAAAACATCACTGAAGCGATGCGGTCATTATTCTGGATACGATAATTAAAAAAATGTGAATCTTAAGTTTTTCTCTGAACTAAGATAGGCTGTGGACCTTTCGCACATGTGAAGGGAGTTTATTCCAAACTGTTGGGCATGCTCATTCATGGAGGAAAGACTCCCTTGTTTCCTCCATGAGCATGCTAATACAAAAGTCCGGTCTCCGAAATTGGTATTGGGATTCAGGTCCAATGTCCTGAATAATCTATTTTAACTTGCGTATCGTCGCCAACGCGAAAATACCTTCCATGTGTCACCACAAAAACGTAAAATGAAGGAGGAGCTGAAAACTGATTTTTGAGAGTTACAGATTGTTTTTTAAAACATCAAACATACGCTTAGATGCATCTAAAACCACAAAGCGTATTTTTGATCTTTTAAAAAACGATCTGTGACTCTCAAAAATCAGTATTTAGCTCCTGAACGTTTTTGACACATGGGAAGTATTTTCGCGCCGACAACGATATAGTAGTCTAGTCAACACAGAAAGAGGTCGTATGTGACGTTATCGTTGTAGTATCTTCCGTCTTTTTAGTTTTCATACCAGACATGTGAGAAGGAAGTTTTTTCTCGATGACTTACGTACGACTTTTCTCTGGGACTACTATACTTGTGTTTACTAACATTGGTTTACTAATGACGGGCACTCCAGTTGTGTGATTATGATCCTTCTCTACGAATTCTGAGATCGCGAGTTCAAATTCCGGCGTGAGCAAAGTAAATTTGATTTCAAATTCAATATAAATATAGAATACATATTGGTGGCACGTTCCAGAGTGGAAGATTCTCTCAGTATCGCCCTATTAAAACAACACCATTCAGAATCGAAACGTTGCTTGAAATGGCTTTAGCCGTGTTTGGTGACTTTCTACTTTCTTACCTTCTTCTCACTTATGTCCTTCCCCTCCTCATTACTTTCAGCCTCGTAACATACCCCAATTGGGGATGCCATAGTCTCACTGACTCCAGACGGTTGGGAGGAAAACAAATTAACTTGCTGGAGGAAAAAACGATGACGAAAATGATTCAGATTCTTTAAATTCCAGAGACTGTCTCCGAAGCTTTTTAAACGATACAGCTACTTCCATACATTACATAATAGTTGTCAGTTATCACTAACAACTTTGGCAGATATTCTCTAGCGATGTTTATTCAATTGATCAGCCGCTAAATAATAATACGATATTGTTCACAGAGTTGGTTCTGGAGAACGAACGTTTATTCTGACAATTGATTGTTGGTGTTGATTCGGAATAAACGTATAAACAGGGTATCCCGGTTATAGCGTTGTAATTTGGCGGAAGTAACCTCATTACCGCTACAATCGCTCCATTTGCTGGATTAGGGGCCAATCACACAATCCGCGAGCTGCACGGTACCTACACACACCACACACAGAATACACTAATACACACCACACATCCCTACAGATTCTATACAACACATTACTTCTATATCGGGTGTGCTTTTGCTTTATTGAAGACCAGTGCAGACCCGTAAAAAATCACGAGAAATTATAATATTGTACGATTTACAAAGTTGAAAATTTTTATAAAATAATATTTGCCTCAGGATCATTGGGCTTTCAAATGACGATCTAAAATTAACCTTTGGTATGAAGACCGTTAGGAAACTCGAAACATTATGGTACCTGTCAAAATTGTAAGAAAAGAAATACACATTTCGAAGATAGAATTATTAATTGACAAAATAATGTTGGTACTTATACTTCATCGTTTATGTGATTGTTCCCATAATTAGAATCAATTTTTAAATTCAAAGCAAATCCCAGTTCTAGAGATCATTGAACCGGAGTTATACATGGTGACCGGACAACTCGGAATGAAACCAACTATGAACCATTTCAGATAAGTCATTTAGAGTGATAAAAAAATATGTTTAAAAATTGGTTAAGTAGGTTACGTTAGGTTAGGGTTATCGGCTAATTTAAAAATATTATTTTCATAGCTTTTAATGACTTTTCAAGGAGGTGTTGAGTTGACTTTTTTTCTCAGTTGGCATGGAACCGTTATACACACACACAGAGACACACTACGAAATAATATTTTTTAATGAAAAATAATGGATGCACGTGAAATGAAATTATTTCTTTCAGGAATACAGCAGGTAGCAATATTTTAAGGAGATTATTTCTTGTGTATTGGTGTTCAATGTATCGTTATAGAACTACAATAGAGTTCCGCGGGTCGCGGTGCTCCAAACTATTTTGAACTAATTCTAACTATTATCGGTGTGCACAAATGCATTCAAAAGTTCGCTCTTTAAAATTGCCTTTTTTGTAAAACGTTTCTCATAGTCACGGAATGATATTCTTGAAAACGGAATAACAAATATTTTAAACGCAAAATAAAAAATGCAAGATAGCGATAATATTAGGGTTTTTTCATCAATTTTAAAAACATATTGTATATTAATCCTTAAATTGTCTATGATTTAAAATAAACTATATTCTACCACTGACAATAATAAATTACGCCTCATTCGTTCAAAATGTTTAACAATATCATTTAATTAACTTAGTATAATTAAAAACATGTTATTGTTTTCGGAAAGTAGAAATTCAGTGTAAATATTTACACGTAGGTGTAGGTATTTGGAGCGTCGCACTCAAACAAATGAATTTTCGGAATTTAAATAATTGGAATAAAGGTCCATTAAATGGTTTGAGAGCTCTCTAACAATTATATCCCAGTCAACTATTATCAACTCCGCCAAAGGGTATAGAAGTTTACCAATCACATATGGCGTACCCCAAGGCAATGTATTAGGCCCACTTCTCTTTCTAATACACATCAACACGTTTTGTAATTTGGATACTGTTGGTACTATAATATCTTTTGCTTAAGACACAGTTATCGTACTTGAAGACGAAAATTTGAATTCAACCATTGAAAAAGCACTTTATGGCATTAGTTATACAATATAATAAAAATAGAAAAACGCTGGATAGATTCTAACCTCCTCACATTTAATAAACCAAAATACCTGCTTTTTTCCATACGTAAGCAAAATCTCTTTCAAAACTATCATAAACTTACCATACATTCACGTTCACAGAACCTTAACACACCTACATCACCCCATATAACCTAAAAACATTAAAAGAAATTAGGAACTTAAGGGTTATTAAAGACTGCGATAGAAGGCCCATATCAATTCTACAACAAAAAGGCTTCACAAATTATGTTATATTTTCTACTCTCTCAGATTTATCTTTAACCTACAAGCACTAAGATGCGTTTCCTTTGCACTTTTTCAATCAATTGCTCCATACGGTATTGTGGGATGGGGAGTTTGTGCAATATCAATTCTTCATCTCTCTCTTAATTCAAAAACTATTGCTGAGGATAATATTCAAATGTAACCCATTACACCCATCGGAGCCACTTTTAAAAAAATCACAATATCACATTTTCGACAATTACACATAAAGACAATTCTTGTATATATATGGAAAAAGGATTTGAAAAATAAAACACAACAAAAAATTCACACCCGTTACTCGCCACACCTAAAATGCATGATTTCTCCAACGAAAACAGCTTTTGCTCAGCTCATAAGTGTTCAGAATTGGTTATTTATAAAGAAAAGGAACTATTTTAAACCTCACATCATTAAATTTAGTTGATTTGCTTATTAAACATTATTTTTATATTCAAACTCAAAAAAATTATTTATCTAATTATTTATTTTTATTATTTTATTTACTAATGTATTTTATTTTAGCAAAATCAACAGTCTAAAGTAAGGTTGGTATATGCTTGTGCAATCTATTTAACTGAGAAATCAGTTAAAGAATTCTTTATTATAAAAATACATATATTAACAAAATATTTAACGAATTAACAAATTTGTATTACATTTTTTGTATAATTATGTATACAACTTTTGACTACAGTAAAATGGGCATATGCCTAGTGTGGTAGTCGAAAAGCCTGTAAAAAAACTGTAAACAAAAATATTTTACAAATAAAGGAAGAAAAAAAAATGATTCGCAATTAATTGTATTTGTTTTTGCTTTCAATATATGTATTTATATCCCTTTGGCACGAACAAAGTCGCCAGTTACCGCGGCTTATTGGATGTCGGACATCGACAGAGTATATGTAAACCCACGAACTCGTCATCATCTGTCTATTATCAATCACAAATTGAATTTGATCACGGGGGCTACCTACGCGGGGGTATTTAGTTAGGTCTGAAATCTATTTGGCGCTCAATTTGGCATTCCCGCCCTTTCCCCTCCGCCGCCCGCCGTACCCTCGCCCCCCGCAGTAACGAGTCAGTGTTGCCAACTAATTGCCCGGATGACAAATTCACCCCTCACAATGGTGGAGTGGTAGTTAGGTACCTATCTCACTAATCAATTATTGTTTACTTTTGCATTTACACTTTGTAGCTATCAAATGATTCAAATGCTGGGGGGAGGGTTGAACGCTGGAAAGTATAATTTAACTGGGAGGTATTTGTACCCACAATTGACTACACTGCTGCCGCAATTCGTATAATAACACGACTCTCGCGCGTAATGGCTTTATTCTCCTTGTTCGCAAATCTTTCCGAGAACTTGTGCCACATTCTGGTTATGTGTTACGTTGTAATAGTAATGAGTTTTATCTTATATAATGGATTATTTATTGTAGCTTTAGTTTACTAAAAAACATAAAAAATTAATAAGGATAAATGTACAAAATTGCACTTTTTTGGAAAATGCTTAAATATATTTATCGTAATTCTTGCCATTGTGATAAAGCACACATTGAAATCTTCTATTTATTTTATGTAATTGTAATTGTTTGAACATTGAATAATTATCAATTAAGTAACAAAATAATAAAATATATTGACGTTTTGGAAAACAAGCCAAAGCAATTCTTTCTCCGTTAGCCAAAAGATTATTAAATTAATTTGGTACACGGTACTTTTATTGATAACTAGCGCAGACCTGTAAAAAAATCACGGGATAGTCATGGAGGTGTTATTGCGTAAATATCTCAACGAAATGTATCCCACTACTATAGCGGTGCGGGGATACCGGATTTGTAGTTTCCGGTCGTTTGGCATAGAGCGCTGGAGGTCAAATTGAAAAAATTGGAGTTAAAAAAGTGTTTTTTTTTTATTCAAGTGTCATAATACATCAATGTAGGGATGTCTGAATTCCCGAAAAATCAGTTACAATTTTGAAAATAGAAATTGAAAACATTTTCTGATGTAAATGTCGCTTGTTTAGTTTTTTCAAACAATTTCAAATATTTTTCTAATTTTGTAAATGAAGTTTAAATTCAAAGCTTAAATTCTAGAGTTCATTGACGAGGAGTTACACCAGAGACACAACCGAAAGTACTTTTAATAATACATCATTTTCATTGTGCATTTTGAGAAGAACCGATCTAATGTCATTATTGTAAAACGAGCCATGAGTAACTCATATTTAGTATGTTGATTTTCTATGGCACGATATATCCGGTATGGTCTAGTGGCTAGGATACCTGGCTCTCACCCAGGAGGCTCGGGTTCGATTCCCGGTACCGGAATATATATTTTTTGTGAATGAATTTTTAATGTGACAAGCTTTTCAAGAAATTAATAAGAAATGGATAATCGTAAAACGAGTAATATCCTATCACTAATACAACGTAGATGTACGGGGAAATCGAGATTTATTGCGAATTACCAAAGTAAATGAAATTATAAGAAAATTTCAAGAAATTTAAACTCAACTTACGAAAATATGTGGTGGATTAACACAAAAATATGTTTTTTTTTTTTTTAAATAATATATGTAAGAATTATATCAGGGATACGCACCTATTAAAAATATACATAATGGATAAAATTAGGATCTATAACTTCACCTGCCATAACACAGGGACATCCCTAGCATGGCGGGTGAAATAATACTAAAAAAATAACCTTTTTTTACGATATAAAAAAAAAAATAATAATTTAAAAAATGAAACGTGTATGATCAGTTTTTCAGAACCGTCAGAACATTTTGTCGCCCGGTAGCCAGGGAGGATTTAAAAAAAAAAATTCAGTCATGAAATATTAATTATTACATTTAAGTACAAGTAACACCATTTACAGGTAACTTTTTTATTAGATTATAGACAGAAGTAGACCAACAAAGCTGTCACAAGCCAGCTTGTCTAGAGGATCCACTGAATCAATATGTCTACAGTCTATAATCTTGTATAATTGTATGTACATGAGTAATATTTATTTCTATGTACATTAAGAGTTTTGGGAAAAAATTAATTCATTTGAAGATATTTGTAAAATACATGGCTTAATTATAAATACATAATATATCTTAATGTACCTTCCTAAAACAAAGAATTTAGGTATGTACATTAAGGTATTTAAAGGTACATGGATAGATCATTTATCAACCACAGTTTTATCATTTTGAAGCAGGGTCTCTAATTATTCTCAAATTTTAAGTTTGTTAAAAATCACTGGTATCAAGTATTCAAGATTATGGTCTCCATATCTATTTAAAATTCATGGAGTTTTTAGCCCCTTTCTTTCAGTAAATCTTGTGGTGTGCCCGTGTATCAGTAGCTTTTTGAAAAAGCTTTCTCCCGCATTTTCCATAATAGTAATCTACGAAAGGAGACCTTTTATTGGAAGTAGAACTCTGTACCGTACAGTATTTTGAATTTTTTTCTTTGTTTGTATATATTTGGTGTGACTATTTTTTTTATTATTGCAGTTTGCAAATTTTGTACATATTTAATATAAATACTGCTCGTGTGCCCCCAAGTTCGTATTCCATATCTAAGGATGAATTCAACTATAGAACAATATATAAAATATATATTTTATACAAATATAAAATTGAATGCTTATTTGTCTCTCTGTCTTATCCCGTATTTCTTGACACATTTTTAAAGGTATCGTGAAACATCACCCGGGGCGTACCCGACTTCTTTTATTAACTTTCGAGTGCCAGCCATACATTCTGCTAACACTCTTTTCTCTGTCCATTCCTCAAATGCCTAAGCCTTCAAAGCGTTCCTTTTTTTAAATATTATTCACCAGTGGTTCTGTGAACAGTAAATCTCGCATCCAAATTTTTTTTTCTAATATTTATTTTTAATAAATCAAATCAAATTTCTTCTGAAATCATAAGATTTGTACAGGGAACTTTAAATCCCTTTAAAATTTTCAATGTGAGAGGCCGATATGGGTACCGTCGCCCCAGAACCATTTATTGGATAACCAACACCTCTGCCGCATCTGCGGATGCGTCTGCACACCATCTGCGTGGCAGGCCGGATCCGGAGAAACTGGTTGAGGGAGACCGTTGTCCTCTCGAGCATATATAATCTTGTACAGCGTTGAGAGCGATAGTTTCATACGTCCGCCCCCACGCACACAAATGTAAATTTAATTAAAAAACATTTATGAATGTATGATTTCATAAATTTTCAAAAAACGTATTATACAATTTGTTCAAGCAACTCAATAACATTTCTTTCTTCGGGAAGAAAGGAATGTTGATATAATGAATAATGAAAAAGCATTAGGTTCCATAATATTGCAAAATTGCGAATATCAAGAAAGTAAAAAAAAAAAACATGTCGATGGCGCATTTGAAAAAATAATCTCTACTGAACCGTTAAAACGGTCAATACCTTGAGCCAGAAACGGAACATACAAGCACATTTACAGACAGATGAATTGCAAAACGGCCGAGTTAAAACAGGACCTTAACGCTTTACAAAATTTTAATACGATTTTACCACCTTCATTCTAATGCAAGTCAGAATTCAATTTTTTACGATTATCCCAAAATATATCGATATCTAATCTCAACAAAACCTTTCGTTCCAATTAATGTAAAAATAATTATTTATTAACTGAGTTGTGTATATGGAATACAGCATATCACTATTTGTAAAGATAACGATGTATCTTATGTAAGTCATATGTACCTACTATAAATATGGATATATTTCTTCAATAAAAGAAACGACAATAAAGAAATGATAAATGAACACGAGACACTTAACTTAGTACCTACTTCACTCCACAATAAGATAAGGTTAGTTAGAAGAAGATAATGTCGTTTCTGGCAGAGATCCAAAAATGTCCATCTTATTGAGTGAGTCTGGTTTCAAATACAACGTGTCGGACGGTCGACGTATCTGGCCCATTAGCTCAGTTGGTTAGAGCGTCGTGCTAATAACGCGAAGGTCGCGGGTTCGATCCCCTCATGGGCCACACAATCTTTTTGGCATAAAAGAAAAATTTTAAGTAATAAAATGGAAACATTAGTGGCTGATATTGTTTTGTATAATGAAACTTTTTAAAATTATTTTTTTCTTCCTTTAGCATAAGCTTTACACTTACATACTTCTTCTTCTTCGTGTGCCCTATCGGGTCCCCCGACGTTGGCGATCACTTTGGAAAATGTCTCTCTACATTGTGCTGCCCGGAATAGCTCCTCCGCACTTCTAATGCCGGTCCACTCTCGTATATTTCGTAGCCAAGACATTTGTCTCCTACCAGGCCTTCGGCGACCTTCTATTTTTTCCTTTCAATATTAATTGGAGCAAGTGATACCTTTCCCCTCGAAGTACGTGACCCAGATATGAAATTTTCCTGACATTTGATTGAGCCCGCCTGAGAATTTCTATGTTAGTGATCATGTCGGTCCATTACACTTACACACGAGTACAAAGAATTTAAAATATAATTGACTGTGTTCTTATTTTCTATACTTTTTTGGTTACGAAACGTAGAGTTGGTTAAAAATTAGTGATACTTGAACATTGAGTAAAAATTGAACCGTACGCTTAAATTTGTCATTTTGCTATTTAAGGAGCGGCTCAGCGGGTTCTGCGGACTTCGAGTGGACGGAGCCAATGATTGTTGATATCAGTTGCGCGCTGTAAAATATATACTTTTTTTTCAAAAAATTTATATAAGCAATTTATTTCATGAAATGTTTTTTAAAGAGTTAACGTTTTTCAATCAAATTTAATGATTTTTTTAACTAATATTAATTTTACGTTTTTTTGTTGTTTTTCACTACCTAATTTAAAAAAAAAACTGTTGAGACTACTGTAGTTGTACAGGACTATTTATGTAGTTTCAACATCCTTCATCAGGTGTTGTTAGTATAGATAGCTATATGTAGTTTTTAGGTCACTCATACATACTATATGTCTCATAGATATCAGTTGACTGGTACCTTAGAAGAGTGTCGACTATCGTCTTTCATGTCTGATTCACGAATGGTTACGGAAATAGCCGATGATACATGATGGACAGCTGGGCCCCACAGTGTTTGGTATCCAAGTTTCAGAATAACTTAAGAGCTTCATACAGTACAAAATATTCATTGCTAACCTTATGATAACGTAAATAAAGCAATTTGTAATCTCGAAGATCTTTATTGGAGTTTTCCAGAATATATTTCAAGTTAGTAATCTCAATCACTGGGATTGTGGTACATCACAACTGCATTTTGTAATTATTATTAATTACGATATTGAGAATCAGTGATTAAAAAGTATGGTGGACACTTTCAGCGGCAAAAAATTAATTACCGTGAGTCTATAGGATGCGAAAAAATCATCGTCGGTTTCGAGAGAATAACTAATCCGCTGGTCAAAAGCGTACATAATCAAAAAAATATTGTTGCTAATAATATTCAATCCTAAAAAAATGTTTATCCAAAAATAATAATACGCAAATGAGAAGGTAAAACACTAAGAACATAATATTAACTGCTAAGTATTAAAAATTTAACGGCTGATAAAATGATCCTGCCTATTCCCGCTAATGCAATATTAACGACTTCACATTTGAAAGTTAATCAATTACTCGGCTCACCTGATCCACTGAACCTACTGTACGCACCAGTGTTCAGCGGTAACCACCGAGGAGACAAACCATAGAATGGTGTTGAGGGCGTGTGTGTGCCCGAAGAAAGCTAAATTCGATAAATTATTTCTTTGTACATTGACCTGTCTGGGGCCTAGAAAGGTCTTATGCAACTTGGCGACAAACGTTTTATTTACAATTGGTATAGATCACACATCTATGTAGGTATTATCTGTTCAGTTGTTATCAGTGGCGGACTAAGCCCGTCAGAGGCCGGGGCGGCAAAGCTGAATGAGCCCCCCCTAGTAGAACAAGCTCTTTATTCAGTTCACACGGTCCTCTGGTCCTGAGAGGCCTCCAAACGCCTCCATGTTCCCTGGATCTAATCCTAAACAAGGCTTTAAGGCACCAGGACACTGGAAAAAAAATGACATTTTATTTTTTATTTCATTTTTTGAAAGACGCATTTGTTAATAATGCTTTCACCAAAGTTTTTAATGAAATTCGTAAAATTGAAGGAGATACAGAATTTTATATGAAACCGTTTTAAACAGTTTGTATGTTAAATTATCCTTCAGCAAAACTTTTAACGCGTTTTTCTCGAAACTACGTTTTTCAATCTGGTTGACAACATATTAGAAAAACTATACATCCGATTTGCATGCACCAAATCTTTAACTGTTTGAAAATCCAGTCACTATAGCACTACGCAGGGATTTTTTCGTAAAAAGCCCCCCTCTATTTTTTTTTATAAACGATGAAAATTTTCCATAAAAAATCGAAAATAAAATTCGTAGTCCGATTTTCTTTTTTTTTTTTTTAGATATCAAAATTCCTCTACGTGGTGCCATAGACACTGGATTTTTGAACAGTTTAAGACTTGGTGCATGCAAATCGGATGTTTAGTTTTTTTTTTAATATGTTAGTAACCAGGTTGAAAAACGTGTTAAAAAAGTTTCAAGAAAAACGCGTTCAAAGTTTTGTTGAAGGATAATTCAACATAGTGGATGGTTCGAAAACTCGGCTATCGTGGAGAGCATTAGTTTCTATGTTCCCGATGGTTAGTCCGTCACAGACAGCTTAGACTGTTTTATCTCCCGGCTTGCAGAACTAACTTGCCAATGGTTATGCCAGTCGGGAGAGCGGTCTTGTTGTTAAATAAAATCACTTATCGACATGTTCAATATCAATGAAGCACGATTCAAACGACAAGCTTTGTTGCTGTTAGTCTAATTCTGTTTATCTTATCTGAAATATGTTCTCTTTTAAAAACGCTTTGAAATTGTAACTTTGTAATGTTTTTAAAAATTAATAAAAATTAATAAATTGAATTGAAAAAAAAACGTACAATTGTTTCAAACGGTTTCACATAAAATGCTGTATCTCCGTCAATTTTTCGAATGTATTTAATTTTTTTTTAGAAAGAGCATTTTTAACAAACGCGTCTTTTAGAAAATGTAACGAGCGGTACGTAAATGAAGCTGTAGAGATTTACGTGTCGGAAATACAGTGAAAACTGTGTGAGGTGTACTTCGACACGAGAGCAAAAATCCTCTAAAATGAGGATGATTCCCCACTAGAAAATATCTGTTCAGTGGTTGTATGTTCAACTCCCACTCCCAGTAAGCCTTGCCGTACCGCAGCCGCAGCAGTATTAATAACCTGTTGTGTGACACGAGATCATCTATCCGACTCGCCTCCAGCCTCCTGCCTCCTGCCTCCTATCTCCTGCCCCCTCTGCGCTCCGGGCGGAATCATCCCCTGATTTTATTTGAGGACTTGATCCTCCCACCCCTGTAACGCTCGACAGATGTAATCCCGCTAATTCTCGGGGAGTTGCGGGTACCTACCCTGCTACCCCAACCCACCCCCACCCTCCCTCTTGTACAGTCTGTAAAGGGGCGAAGTGTGGAGGGATGGAATCATTACTAATAATACCTTCTGCAATAAGCATGATTATTTGACACGTGATAATTATTGTTGCACTGCATTAGGGCACCGCTGTGGAAAGTAATAACATAAATCATAAGTTATTATTATTCATATTACAACTTGTTCGTATTATCGCATCATGCGTCGAGCTTGCCACGGTTGACTTTGCAGTCGGTGGCGTCGCTAGTGCAGATTTGGTTGATACAAAAAATAATCATTCTGTGTTCTTGAATAAATAAAGTTTTGATTAGAATTTGTAGAACTTACTTTAAACAAAACTAACGGTCAAAATTGTAATTTTTTCATTACGTCTTTTTGTTTAATTTTTTAAAATATAAACCTTTTTAATTGTTTATATGAAGGAACATAATGATTTAAAACAACATTATGACATATTGTCACTGATCGTCACAAATGCTTTCTAATAAAAATAGATTATTTGGTTAAGATTATATTTGTTAAGCAGGGGTATAATATTTATGTGTTATTTTAGAAATAAAAACACAAGCGCCATTTACAAGCAGGATAATTATTGACAGTCATAGTACAAATAATAATACAAAATACAGAAAGAAAGAAAAAACAAAAATTTGTAAGATTGATTTAAAATTAAATACAAATCAAAGAAAACAAAATACATATACGTACATTAGTACAAATTAAGTGAAATCAATTTACATTAACTCCAGACAAGAGGTCTGAGGAAAATAATTTTTCTCCGGTTCTATGTCATCTTTGGGGTCCGGTGGAGGGTCTTTTAGTGGAAAGGAAGGAGTGAACCCGGGTCTTGAAAAGACCCATGTTGTA
The DNA here is from genome assembly GCA_936435175.1 of Glyphotaelius pellucidus. Taxonomy (NCBI): domain Eukaryota; kingdom Metazoa; phylum Arthropoda; class Insecta; order Trichoptera; family Limnephilidae; genus Glyphotaelius; species Glyphotaelius pellucidus. Next base: position 26,263,017 of record OW386537.1, read on the forward strand.
GGAGAGAGGAAACACAGAGGCCGGCAATCTTTTCACTCAATAACGAGTCAGAAACGAGTAGAAACTAGCCTCATGTGAGAATGTAAACTGTGGACAAATGTTGGGCGCGCGTTTGGCATGTTTCTCGACTGTGCGCCGGTGCCGAAGGAATCAATGACGCTTGTTACTCGGAGCATTTTCCATTGAAACACCGGTGGAACAAGGACAGTATTCCCACCCGGCCCCTGTACTCTAAAGATTGCAATGCGTTTGTTAAGATAGGAGAATATATCAAACGGACCGTGTCTACACGGAGTCGAGGATTTTATCAGGTATTTTGGGGCTCCAAGCCATAGTTGGCTGCCAAATTCAAGAAAAAATAAAAAATAAAAAAAATAACCTTTATGCAGTGGCCTTGTTAAAATACGAGCTGCTGAAGTGTTTAATAATAATTTTGTGTTTTAATTAATTATACAGTTGACATTTCATCTTTTCAATCGATACTTTATGATATTTCGGAAAGGGGATATTAACACATTATTTGATTAGAAAAATAACCTTATAATAATAACATTGCAGTTAGGGGTACATTTAATTTGGCTAGCAATAATTCGTTAATTTCATTGAGAATCAGTAGCGATCCACAAAGCAACGAGAGCTATTTCACCATTAGGGTAGTAATAAGGCCGGACTGTGGCTGGTAGGTAGGTACAGTTGCTAGTTGCGAGTGGACATATACATTTCCGTAATTAATGTCAATTAAAATGTGACTAATTAAAATATTAACGCAGGCTTATTGCAATGACGAATCCCATCCCAACCGACATCTGTGCGCAGATATGTATGTGGCGAGGATGTTCGAAATAATTGGTTCTCCACTCACCATCAATATATTTTTCTTGGTAAATGGGCCGATGACCAAAAACTAACATTTTTTTAAAAATCATTGTGCCAAACTATCATTCTGTGATATTTTTGCTATTTTAAAATAAAAGATTTTTATTGGTAAAATAAATTTCATTAAAAAGTTCCCATAAGAGAGAATTTCCGCAGAAAAAGCTGTGAAAATCGAGTAGATTTTTCAGTTCGGGAAAAATGTTAAAAGTTTGATTATTTTGAAGCATTCGGAAGATCATTAAAAAGGAAAGATAATACAACAATAAATTAATTAATCAGAAATTAATTAATCAGAAATTAATTAATTATGAATCAATGAATATTGTTACTTTTTTCATATGAGTCAGATTCTTTGAAATATTTCATTATAATTTAAAATAAAACGAAAACGTTATAATCACCACTTTTACAAACTTAGAGAGACAATACAATATACATATTATTTCTTTTAATGAAGTAATCATTAGTTGATAGTTAATTAATCATGAATTGATTATTTGATAATTAATTAATCATGAATTAATTTTGAAATAATCATGAATTAATCATGAACTAATCTTGAAATAATCATTCAATAACTAATTATGAATTAATTATTTATTATTAAATATTTTTTTCTTCACATAAATCAATTCTTTGTTAAAATTAATCATTATTTAATTGCTAAACACGATGGATTACTTTTGGCGCATCAATTTTTTCAAATTTTTACAAAGTATAAAATTAAATCACTCCCGCTGTCTGTACGCTTAGATCTTTTAAACTACGCAACGGATCTTCATGCGGTTTTCACCAATAGATAGAGTGAATCATGAGGAAGGTTTTTAAGTATATAATATGTCAAGGTTTTGTGTAAATTGGTTGAAATGTATAAATAAACGGTGCGGGCTGGCAAGCAGACAGCGGGCAGCGGGCAGCGGGCTTGCAAGCGGGCGGTGTGGATTTGATATGTATGCAAATTAACAGATGACGTTGTGGCGTTGGTCATAAAGGTAGTGTAATGGCGTTGTGTTTCGTTAGCCACAGCAACGCGTGGCCGGGTATGCTAGTTTAAAATAATAAATAAAGGAATATGTTTGTTTATTTTAGAGGAATAGAACGGAGGGTTCAAAATACAAGAGTAATAAAAAAAAATACAAATGCATTAGTAAACATGATGACATAAAATATATACAAACAAAAAAGAAATGGTTTAATTCTGTGTTTTGGCTTTTAGATCCCTCGTTTAATAGCTCCGTGAAATATTCTGAAATGATATTATTCACCGCTGCAGCGTGATACAAGCCCGTATGAAGTTGCATTCAGGAATATGATTACGATGATGCAGCCATTGCATTTCCAAAATGTTAGTCGGAGAAGATACCTCCAGGATTTAGTGTTGAAAACATATTACCAGTTTGTAATAAATAATAAATGGATAGACCTTTACTGTACAAAGTCATAGACATTGTTATTTACTAGCGTTCTGTGACAGTAGAACTCATGCGGGCCTTTTTCGAAAAAAAAAACTCGTCGGGCCGCTTTGGAAATTTCGGAAGCGTGACGTAGCTTAAAGTAAAACATTGCCACTTGTATTGCAGTTAATTTCAAATCTCCCAGTGGAACATGGACTGCAAGCTACGTCATGAATTTTCAGCCAATCAATCGTTCTATTCCCTCGATTAGCTAACCTTGTTAAACGCATTTTCTACGAACCTTGCCTAGAATTCTAAAAAAGATAGATTTTTTATTTTCTCTTATTTAAACCAAAATTTCCTTTAAAATCATAAGATTTTTAAGCAGGTACTTAAATACCTACCTACTTAATTATAATCCATAAATATTTTATGTAACGTTTTTAAATTATAAATAAAGCCAAATTACTTTATAAGTAGTTGCATGCATGTTCCAAGTAATTGCACGCAAATAATTGCATGCATGTTCGAAATACATGCACGCAGCTAGTTGCATGCATGTTCCAAATAATTGCACTACACCAAAAAAATTGTGTAAATTGCCCAAAGTTAGTGTCGTACTTCCTTCAGCATCACAGCAACCGTGGCACCATTAATATCAAAGCTTTTTTCTGCAAAGCAAAATATTGTTATACACAAATCTCATGCAGTTACAAGTAACACACACGTCCGCTCAGCTGAAATGGTTTCGCGACACTAGTTGCATCACGTTTTTATACTACCCAATCGTGCAAAAACGTGATGCAAAGAAACGAAACGTGAAAAACAAAACACGATGTTTACACTACGCAATTAGTTGCATACCGCTAGTGATTTTAATTTTGTGGCATACAACTAATGCGCACATGATTAAACTATATGTTTACACGTGAAACTATCAGTGCAACTAATGTCATGAAACAACTTGTGCGCAATTAGTTGCGTAATGTAAATCGGCTTAAGGAATTTTATAATTAATTTATCGAAACAAACATCAGAATTTCAAAGACAATTCGTTTTTCAAATTTTCTTCAAGCAGGTTAAGCATAAGCATTTAATAGTTTACCTTCCCTACCAAGGTATCATAATATTGATTATTCTGATTTGACGTTTCGTAGCAGAATCCACGCCATACGAACTCTGGCGGGACAAAAAGGTAGTATCCAACACGGCCACAACCTTGAACCGGAAAGGGAATACACAAACAAATTTCCAAATGATGAAATTCTAAGCAGTCTATAAAATATAAAAAAGGGTTTTTTGCAGGTTGGTGCAAATTAGTGTTTGCAAATTTCTGAAGGTACTGAATTCAATTTAGTGAATTAGTAATATAAATGTTACTAAAAGAAAAACTGAAAAATTTATTTAATTAATTAAGCGACAAAAAGCAATTTTTAATTCCCGAAATGCAAAGCACCATTGAGTAGTTAATGAGATAATGAAATGAATTGGCCGAGAGAACGACAGCAAAAACAATAAAAATAATAAATGGTAATTGATAAAGTATTGTTGCGCCGATATTTCCATGTGAGACCGAGCTGATGGTAGCTGTTGGGGCCCAGCGGCTCACCATGTCACTGGCTAATTGTGTTTGTGTATAATAATTATTAATTGGGCTTAATTGGCCGTCCGTGACGTGCTGCAATAATATCTACGAATACTGGGCTGGCTGAACGAGTGGTCTATCTATACCGTGTGGATTAGCGACTAGGGATGGACAGCTCATCCTAGAATGGGGATTCAATGTTTTCAAAGCACCAACGTTTTATCTCCCTCCGGTCTAAGAGCACGGATATTTTTGCTGTACGCTAAAATTCAATTAACATAAACAAGATATTTTAGAATGGTTTAAACCCAAATTTAAAAATTTTCTTTTAAATTTTTTTAATTATAGTTTTGTTTTGAGGCTGTCTTTGGAAAAGTGGGTCGAAAGAATTGCAAATATGAAAAACGCTATTTATGGTTAAACCACCATATCTAGTAGTTCTGTGAATGGCGTCCAAAAATATATTTCAAGTTATCTCTTATTTAATAAATCGAAAACAAAATTTCCTCTGAAATCGTAAGATTTGGAAGAATGAAAATTTAAATAACTTTACCTTCGTAATTATAAACCATACAGATACAATGTATTGTTTTTAAAATGTATTATTCTAATTTAAATACTTAACTTCTTAATTTTAAACCGTATACAATGTATTATTTTTTAAATGTATTATTTAAATTTAAATGCTTACTTTCTTAATAATAAACCATATACAATGTATTATTATCAAGAAAAATTTAAATCGGGAATTGTACGATTTGTCCGTAGAAAATTCACTTAATGACAATTCTTCTTTCAAACTTTCTTCACCACGGTTGGTGTTTAAAAATATTTAATTAAATTAATACAATATCAGCGAAACTCAATTGAAAATCTGAAACAGAAAAATCAGAAAAAGATAAGGTCATGTCTGGGACTCGAACCCAGGACCTTCGGCTTTCCGGGCCGCAGCTCTAAACACTGAGCTAATGTGTCCCTATCCGATCCTATCATTTTTAACTGTATCATACTTCGACTAAGAATTACCAACATAATCTTCATTTTCTTCACGCATATTTTATTGGCTGCTATCTGTATGATTGCAAGATTCAACCAGAATTAAATGCAATCTAGATAGTGTCTAGGATAAATTTATCCATTTTTATTCAATACCCGACATCTATTGACTTTTTCTGCAAGTCTAGGGTGAATATTTATTTTTATGTTTGACTTAAGGTGATTGTCAAAAGAATTCAAATTCTATTCTTTCATAGATGGCGCGCGTATAATTATTTTACGGAAAAACGCCTTTTAGAAGTTGTGCTTTAAAATATTAAGAATAATTAATTGTTTGTGCCCGTACGTATGCAATATGAATATGAATACATAGTTTTGTCAATAAAAAAACCTCAAACCTTTCAAGAAAGGCTGACAAATACAATTTTGGTTGATTGAATATTGTATTTGTCAGCCTTTCTTGAAAGGTTTGAGTTTTTTTAAGAAATTTTTTTTTGTAAGAATCGGTAGAAATTCGGGTAGCGGCGGCTTAAAGAGCTGGCAATGTGTGAATGCAGTGCAGTACAGAATCTTGAACATGTAGTCAACGAATGCCCGCTCCAATCATTCCTAGTCGGGATTGTTGAGGTCCACAGAGCGACTCTCAAGGCTATCTGAGACCCCCTACTATACGAAAGAAGTTGATAAGCTCCCACAAAACTAAATTTGTGGACACCAAAGAAAAAAAATAATAATTAGGATTATACTCTATTATAAAATTGACATGTTATCATAATGCCGAAGTAATTTCAGCGAAACCCTTTGCTATTAGGTCTTTAATAAAGAAATGATTGGAGTCTATTAAGGTATCCCTTATTCCGTGTGTGCATTAGCCGGGTTAGGTTGGTTAGGGTGGGTATAGGTGGGGGCGGTAAGGCGGGGTGTGCTAGGGTGGCAGACACCCTCGGGAGCTGTGCGGATTAAATAACACAATTACACACTCGTCAATCCCATCAGCCATCACACACCGCACACTGCTCCAGCCCACACTCCTACACTCCTGTGGTGGGCTTCTTTTAAATTTCATACTTAAACTTCAATTTATTAGAATAACTTTTTTAGTTTACAAACCTCTTTGTAATATACAATCAACAAAGAATAATATTAACAAATCTTCAATGAAAACCGAAACAGAAAAGACACAACAAAAAAGGTAATGGTCGCAACTGGGAATCAAATTCAGAACCTCTGTCTTGCCGGGACAACACTACAAATAATTGAGCTATTGAGACCTTATTATTGGAAAACATTAAGCTTTTCTCTAAAAGTTGTAGTATACAGAGTATTTAGATAGATTATTTAAGATAGATTTATGGATGAAATCTACCCCTTTATACACATGGAAAAATGTCGCAATATTTTTTTAGACAAGTTTTCAAAAGAGTTCAATTAATAATGTATCAGTTTGTCTTATTTTGTGTCCCAGTTATTTTTATTAAAGTTATTTTTGTAAATTTTTTGTTTGTTGCCTACAAGTTTCCGGCTTTATTCGGACCAATAATTAATAATGAACTCTAAATTCAGAATTTAAATTTCGCATAATCACTACAACTAAACCGTATCTTTAAACGAAAAATATCTCATCAAACGCAGTTTATTTAGGGGATGATATTTAATAAATTGAATATTATATTCGCCGTATTAATGTGCATTTAAAGTGAAATGAAAAAAAAAACAAATTTTTAAATGCATAATTAATGAGCACTTTAGAGTGGTTCCCATTGGCGGGTTGGGTGTTCCCCTCTTCCCTCCCCCTCCTTCAGTCCCCCCGGTCTCCCTCCCAGAGGCGGACTGCCGAGAGCTTTCTCCTAATCCTATAATGGGTAAAAATTATAGATTTTTTCAATAATCTCAAAGTACTAATGACATAATTTTAGAAACTTCCAAATAATTTTTGAGAATTTGTACTGTGAGGAGGGTAAGGATCGATTGAAATTTAATTATTTCTTGTTACGAAGCTCATTTAGGAACTTTACCAGTTTGCTCTGAACACACATACTTTAAGAATAATAATTATTCCACATTTGCTTTAAATCAGGTTGATGCCAAGAGTCGTTTAATGTCAGTGATCATAAAAAATAAACCTACCTCTTAAATGTACCCGTTTTACGTAGTAATCTTTTATAATACGGGTTCATCAAATTCATTTCAATTTGGGCTGCGGGTATAGGTACCGCCGCCCAGGAAACCATTTATTGGATAACCAACCTCCCTGCCATAGGTCAGTTGGTTTGCTATATTTGGTTAAGTTTCGTCATAGTAGGGGTGCTTGGGTTCACGGGGTGAAATTTTTCTAGTTCTTGGCGGCGGATGAGTTCGCCCACCTACTGTGTGGCGGGCTGGATTAGGAGACACTGGTTGATGGAGACCTTTTGCCGGACTCTCTCGACCCTAACCATCAGATTCCTACCCACCCCTCAAAGTTTTTTCTTTCACAGAACTTCCTCTCTTTCCCCTCCATAAAAAGTCCCTCTGTACAGCATCCCCAAAGATGGCACAACCTTCGAGGAATTGTTATTTATTTATTTATTTATTGATCAACGCCCTTTTTCAGGGCTTAATTTTCTCAGTGTCTTCGCTAATAATAAATAAATATACATTTTTTTATTAGAATAACTCTCTTTAAAATAACTTTTCAAGGTTATTCCCATAAATTTAATATATCGAAAAAGAAACTAATACTAATAAATAACGAAAATGCGAACATACATGACAGATAAAAATAAGAAGGTAACGGTCTCAACCGGGCCTCGAACCCCGGAACTCTCGTCTTATCGGGACAAGCGCCTCAACCTTTTCGGTCATTGAGATCTCTTATTTTAAAGTCATTTTTGTCAATCTCAAATTTCAAAATAAGAATTAACAATATTATCTTCAAATATTTTTTTCCCAATATTTTTGGCAGCTACCTTTTTAAATGATCACAATTTTCAAAGAACTGTTTTGTAACTTGTATAGTGTCTCGGAAAAACATAGCCGATTTAATTTATATGGGACATCTTTTGACCTTTTTCTGAAATTCTAAATGAACATTCAATTAATTATCAGATTAACTTTCTTTGTTATGACACATAAATGTTAACATATCATCGAAGAAAAAGGTAATACTAATAAATCTACACTAAAATAATAAAAAAGAACGTACGAAAATACTAAAATAATAAAAAGAAAAAGACACGGGAAAATAAATGTCCACCACTTCGTCCACGAAACTTTCTTTACGTCAATTTATTTTGATAGACAATCAACACGTTTTGTGGACGATGTCCACTCCTTCATCCACGAAAGATGTTAAATGTGTATCACAATAAAGTGACGTAAACTACTTTGCTTTATTTAAATAAATAGTGCCACCACAATATTTACAAAACTTTTTTCGAAAAATTAAATAATTAATTTCGTATTTTATTTATCATCAAAATTATTAAATTTGGTCGGCGTAAAAACAAACATCGTAAAAATATTCTTTTTAAGCCTTAATAAGCCTTCGTAAGCCTAATTGTCCAGTTTTTTATAAAAGTACATGGATCTTTCTCAAATTGGTAAAAATCAGCCTCTCCAGGGCAGGCCTGTTAAGCTTGTTTCATCATTAATATTTAAACAAATCTTAAAAAAATATTAAGCAAATAAAAAATTTTCAATAACTAGGAAAAAAGTTATTAAAAAAATTGTATATGTAGGTATTATTACCCTGTGCTAAGGGTGCTTAGTCACCTGCATGACTTGGTCCCGCCCTTGGCATTTCCTCCAAGGTCCCGCCACTGGCTAACTACAGAGTGTCCAAACGTTTCTCATTTCCGCCTGGAAGCTGGAACAATTGTGTGAATTTTTAACTACGGATTAAGAACAAAAATTTAATGGATAAGTGAAAAATTCATCCAGCAGAGCCTCCCCACTCAGGGAAGGTAGAGAGACAAGGGGGGGGGGGGGGGAGAACATACACAAAAAGATTGAAAACATTAAATAACGTTTTAATTTGTCGGGAAGCCGACATTACCGGCGGTTTACAATTAGCAGCAAGTACATTCCATTTAATTCCGCTAAGTAAGAGCTTCGCAGGTACACCTGGATAATATAATGAAGAAATAAAAGCACGAGGGTAGGGTACCTTTATGAAGTTGTTTGTACTAGCAAGAGAAGTCAGATTACAGTATATTTACGAAGTTCATACATTGCAAAAAGTAATCTGGAACAATTGACAGATGCACGAAGAATAACCTCCTGACATTTAGATACACAAAAAGTCTCCGAGCTTTATTCGAATGAGGAAGACGAAGACTGCGCGGGCATATCAACTATAAACAGCCGACCTAATGACAGGGCGGGCTCTATTGATAATGCCCCCACGGTGCGATGTGCAATGTGCTACGAGAATTCTGATGCATTATTTCGAATAAGTGCATAGGCCACAGTCGCGGGCCACAATCAAGTATTGATATGCGAAACAGATCATGATACGATGATAGAAATCGAATAAATATGGCTTTGTCGAGAGTGAGGTGCCGCGCGGCGAGAAATCGCATTAATTCTAAGAAAGCAATTACACCTGAATCGATACCTCCTTCCAGCTATGTTATAATCTGTCGGCTTGCGAAGTGTTAAGTAGAACACAACGTGTCATTCCAAAACTATTTGCATTCGTTTCAAACGCTATCTAGTATCTGATTAGTATTAGAGACACAAGCTTTATTTGAGAAAAGTGTGCCCTGTGCTGATAAGTGTCCATCACAAGCATCGCGGGCTCATAATTTTGCAAACCGGTCAACATATCAATCTATTAATGTACATACATGCAAGGTATATCATAAAAAATATATGAAACATGCTATTCACCTTAAAAAATCATAAGACATACACTTTAATTAAGTATTAGTAGTGAAGCTTTTATGAGGAAATAGCTATTTTCAAAAAATAGGTACGCACATCCACAGATATCATTAATGTTGATAGTATTAAACGTCTTATATTACGCGTAAGTGAAAATCGCTCATAATCACTGCTGGGACGAGGAAAGAATTATACCGTGAAGAAAAAATGATTTCATCACACGAAGATGATTGCGATTGATTATCTGATAATAAAATATCTGTGAACCCTGCAATCTTCTCAGTGAAACAATCTCTGTCACTTCTTTCCTCTTCTCCGCGCCCTCTAGTACTTGGCCGTAATGTCCTGTAATTGCTCGTGGCGAATGCAGAACCATTCTATTGTTACTACACACTTACAATCCACACCGCATTATTTATCAACACAATTATTGTCAAGCTATATTGCATTTGCAAAACATAATAAATCTGCAGTCAACATCAACACGCGACAACATAGCGTGCGATATTATTATGATGGTATCAATGGTTTATTAACGACGTAAATAAGTGAAAATAAATATTTTCATTCAGATTATTGTAATCTTATTTTATTCTAATTTATTCGAGAATTTACAGAAATTAATAGATATTAAATTCCAAGGGATAAATTATCGCGACAAAGTTTCTGAAAGGATATTCTGCGGAGGTGCTCGCCGGCTTCCCTAAGCGCTGAGATCAATTTGAATAAATCCTTCGGTGTATTGTACTCGATTTAAGAATTTTCCATTAAAAGTTAGTAATAAGATAAATTTGTTTCAGTTCTAGACGTGAACTACACTCTTTTATGGCGAAATTCAATAACCGACATTAAACAAATTCGATATTGAGTTAAGACCGACCGATAACCAGTCTCTGTAAGTTGACGAAGTTAAGGAAATAAGCCAATAATAGCGGGTTCGGGGTACTGTGCCTCGCTCGGGAGCAAATCTCATTAAGTATTTATTTTAGTAACACTGTTATTAAAGATCAAAGGGTGTGTCCATTAAGGTACAATCTAGTTAGAGTTCTCCTGCCATCCCTTCGGCGTAACTGGCACAACTGGCCGCGTCCCTCGGGAGGGTATCGTAGTGCGGCGCGGCGAGGGTCGAGTACTGACTCTACACTCCACTACACCTCACTCAGCTCTGTGCTTCTCTTTGCAGACACGTCCTACTCCTACCATCCGGCCATCCACGACGACACCTTCGTCAGGAGAAAGCAGCGCAGGAACAGGACCACCTTCACGCTGCAGCAGGTAACACCTTCACACATTCGCATATTGTCCTGATTTAATATCTGTTTGCATAATAATCATTGTGTTATCGTTACACAGTTGGAGGAACTGGAAACAGCTTTTGCTCAAACCCATTACCCCGATGTGTTCACGAGAGAAGACCTCGCCATGAAGATAAACCTGACAGAGGCGAGAGTTCAGGTCGGTACTTATTTTAATTCTGCTTACCAATATTAATACCCTCTTTAAATTAATAAATTATTATTTATCTTAGACTTTAAAAGCAGAAGAGAATATATTGAATCAAATTGTAGATTATTTATCCACGAAAAATATTGTCTTCCCACCTACTTTCAGTTCTTAGAACCCAGAATCTAGTTAACTGAGTAGAAAATTTTCATCTAAATATTTACCTATCATTATCACTAAATTATTTAAAAAAATGTTTTTTTTATTAGTTCGCGTTACAGCCATTTGATCATTCAAAGTCTAAAATTTAAATACGGATTTTTAAAAATTAAACACTAATTATTACAGATGCTTAAAGCAATTTGGTAAACGCAATCATTCATGTATTTGGATTGGTTTGTATCTGAACCATCAAAGTAATTTCAAGACGCGTAATCAAATGAAGGAAAATCATTGGTCAATTTCAAAATATTAATACTGAGAAGGTATGAACATATTTGCATACCACTGAGTAAAATAAGGCAGTAGTTGCGATAAAAGACTTCCTCCCCGGAGCCTGAGTGGGAGGGTGCAGTGGGAGGGGAGGGATGGGGTGGGGGGAGATCATCTCTCCGAGAACGTTTCAAGGAATGTCTTGTTTAATAAAAGTGCTGAGGTGTAACATGAAATATGGTTATGGCGATAGGTAGAGAAACTTATCGGGTAAATACATTTAGGCGGGCTGTTCGCCTAACGTGTCGGAGTTCATCTTTTTAGGGTGAAATAATCCCCTTTCAAATAAAACTGACAGATAATTTGGGTCATAAATAAAGTTTGCGCGCCAAAAGTTACAGGTAGAAGATTGTTACGATTGAAAAAAACTGAAATTGCTGGTACTTCGGTTTTTGGTAGTTTTTATGTCAATTTTTTTCAGGTGTGTATTGTTTATTCAGCAAAAACCATCTGGGAAACTAAATACTGCTCATTTTACAAAACAGTGTTGAATACAGAAAGTATTCTGTTTAGCCAATTTATAGTTTCAATTTAGCCGACGAAGACAGTATTCCACTTCTCATAGTTTGACGTTAAAATAACGGAATATCGTAAAAAGTATGGCTGTATGTCTTACGTGTCAATGTACATCATACGTATCAAGAAGCAAAATTTTATTTTTTGAAATTGATGAAGAAGCATATTTAAAGAAACACGAAAGGGACCAAAACACAGCAAATAAAAAGATATCGGTCCCAACTGAGAAACGAACCCAAGATCTCTGTCTTAACAATATGGGACAAAGTTACGTCAGTTACCTTTTAATTTTTCGTGTCTTGTTCTGTTTTATGATTCGTTTAGATTTATCGCTATTATCTTCTTCTTAAATGATTAATATACATTGATGTGTAAAAGCTTCAAAAATTGTAAAAATAAGTTATTCAATAAAAATAGAATATTATTTTATGCTTGTAAAAAATTCACACATATTTCAGCGTACAGCATATTTATACCTACTGCCTCAACTGCCTCAAATATTAGAAAAAATATATTTTATAACCTTCTTTTATGAATAAAATATTTATAACCTTATTTTTCTTCCTTTTTTTGAAAAAAATATCATTTAATTTTATGATGGTAATTTTTGAAAACGGTTTAAATAATTAATCAACCAATTTAAAAAAGAAATTACAAAAAATCTCGCTGATAGGAATGTCTTTATCCAAAAAAGGGAAAGTCGGTGGGTTTTAATAAATAGAGGGTGAGAGGGTTGTTTGTATCGTCGGTGATAGAACATGATGGTGCGATGGTTGTGAGGGAGGGGGGTCCCGCGGGACTCCGCCAGCCACTTGCGGGTTGTAAGGAAAGGGGAGGGAACTCCGTGATATATTGTTAAGTCGTATGATTTACCTTGCTAGTCTTGATACTTGATACACAATGTTCATATTAACTTATACTTTTTTACATACGAGTATAAATTTTATAAAGGGGTGGGCAGTTAAACTACCCGTTTTACAGCACGAAATGAAAATTAAATAATTTCAAATGCATTATTTAAAACAGTAAACTTACTTCTGCAGCGAATCTAGGCCGTCAACATCAAACTATTTACATATTATGTGTATTATTACTTAATCGTTAAGACAATTCGGGAAAGGGTCGTGAAACTCAAATAAACTTCAAAAGTAAAAAGTATCTTGAGTAGTATAAAAGGTCAGTAACGCCTGAGTGGACGATTGTAAAATTGTTATCAAAAGTAACTAGCCAGGTTGTAAGTTGTAAGCACAGTTTAAAGTTTAATTTCACATCACCACAAAAATCCTTTCCCATGAAAGTGTCAATAGAAAATCCGATTTTGCAAATATGGGGTTAATAAACACATTGTTTAGGAACTCTGTCAATAAATAATATCCAAGTCCAAATGGCCAGGCTCTCCGGACCTTCCTCCACCTCTCTCCTTGAACTCCCACCTCCATCTACATTAGAAAATTTTCCAATATTGCGACTGTCGTAGACACGTGTGGTAATCACTTAAAACGACTAAGCGAGATGGGCAGAAACATAGAGCATGTCACATTGTGGTCAATGTTACTTTTACAATAATGATAACTGTCCCGTCCATGTACACGTACAGAAAGATTTAAGATTGGGGTATTTAAGAATTCGTCCCGCGCCCCTGCCCGTACACGATATCAAAGAAATAAAAATACTAAATTTAGAAAGAAGAAAAATACAAATTGAAATAAATAGAATGGGAAGGCGCGTGTTCTCAGTTAGGGGTGGTGGGGTAAGCCCCTGGGAGGGGGAGGGGGATGGGGTGGACGGTGTCAAATTTCAATCCATTTTCACAAAATGCTGGGAAGGTTTCCCTTCGTAGCGAGTTACACTCGTGCACGCTGCATGTCAAGATGGTGCCCCCTGTCCGCCGCTCTGTCCATGGTGGGAAGAGGGGTCCAACGCGGTCACACTCGCGAATGTTATAAATAATATATAATACAAGAATACTTTCAATTTTTTAATGCGTCCTTTTTTTAAGATATACTAATACCACTAAAGTATTGTTATTTCAATTTGGGATTTTAATGTAATTCCCCTGTGGTGCTTACACGATATAAGTTTTTGATCGGATTTTTAGATATTTTGTTATAAATAATTTAATGAGTTAATAACTGCAAGTGTGCTTTACATTTTTATCGTTATAGGATGCGGGTAACCTTTTAAATTTTATTAAAATAAGATTTCTTTAAGTTTTCAAAACCAGTTACTGACCTCAAACTATTTTTTTTTTACATTAACTCCACACAGAAGGCTCTGAGGAAAATAATTTCCCTCGGGGCCTACGTCATCGTTGAAGGCGCTGTGGGGAGGGTGTTTTTGAGGAGAGGAAGGAGTGAACATGGGCCTTGAAGAGACCCATGTTGTAGGAGGGAGGAAACACAGAGGCCGGCAAATCGTTCCACAGCCGAGCTGTTGAACTCAAGAACGAGTCGTAAAAACGACCCGTTCTCATGTGACTAATGTCAACCGTGTACAGATGTTGGGCGCGTGTTTGGCGTGTTTCCCGACTAAGCACCGGTGCCGAAGGGATCAATGACGCTAGTTCCTCGGAACATCTTCCATTGAAATACCGGTAGAAGAAGGACAGCATTCCCACCTGACGCCTGTGCTCTAAAGATTTCAATCCGTTTGTTAAGTTAGGAGAATCTATCAAACGGACCGCCCGTTTATGCGCAGAACCGAGGTTTTTTTTTTGGTATTTTGGGACTCCAGACGAGAAGTGGCTGTCAAATTCAACCGTGGGTCGCACTTTCCATTTGTGCAAGTTTTACCGCTAATGTGCCGTAGTAGGCTGAAAGTTTTTCCTTGTTGATTGAAATATCTATTTTTAAGACACTAGCAAGAATATTAAATAATTATCTGACAAAAACTGTACGCAAAATTAAACAAAATCCTTCTGTAAGGAAAAATGACGTCTAATTTATTACACAATATCCCAAGGTCAACCATACCACGGTCTAAACTACTGTCAATCACTTGTCCATTTATTATAGTGCGGGTGTAAAGTGAGGAACAAACTAAAGGAATAAACATTCAAAGACATAATATTTAATTCAATACATGTCATATTTGCCGGCTGCATCAGTCGGTACATTCCAACTCCCAACCTACTCTGCAACTGGTAGTAGATACCAAAGTACCAACCAAATAATAATGAAATAATCTGATAAGTGCCGCGGCGCGCGCTGTCAAAAATAAAATGCTTTAAATTGGGGATTATCACATTTGTGCTCGAATCAATTTAATTGTGTTGCCCGTGTCAAAAATTTGGCGAGGTGGGAAATTCGATTACGTCATTATTTCACTCGCGCACGATGTATGAGTAATATTGAACCAGTTTTATTGCGTTTTCGTCGAAGTTACCTTTATTTTTTTACAATTTAGCGAATATTGTATAGAATAATTGTTGGATGATTTTTATAGCGCCATTTTTATGAGAAAATCACCTCAAGGGCGCTTTTAGAAACAAACTTTAATGTAAAAATTTTTTTAAATAAATTACCCGGAAACAATGTACATTTCACATAATTATGGTAAATTATTTTACAGGCGTCAAGTCAAGTACGTCCGTAATATTAAGTCAAATATGTCCCTCAAAATCCTGTATAATAACTTAGGATGGATGAAAAAAATAAAATGTATACACATATTTTATTTTTACGTTCGCTCCACACAGGAGACTATTTCATCTTTGGGGATGCTGTGTGGAGGGTCTTTTTAGGGATAAGAAGGAAAGGAAGTTCTGGAAAGGAAAACGATATGAGAGGTGGGTAGAAATCTGGGGGTCAACGTGTCTAGGAGTGACTGACGTATGAATTCATCCCTCCTCTGCGGCGCAAGGCGTCAAGAGAGTCCGGCTGGAGAGGTCTATGTTAGGTCTCCCTCAACCAATCTCTCCCAAAAAGGCCCGCCTTGCAGAAGGTGCGCATCCGCCGCCAAGACCCAGACAAATCTCACCCCATGAACCCGGGCACCACTGCCGAGTCACCAAATAGAAAACCACTTGGGGTGACCAATGGCAGGGGTGTTGGTTATCCTATAAATGTTCACGGGGCGACGGTAACCATACCCGCCTCCCAAATATAATATTTTACTAAAGAGTTTTGTGATTGAATTTTGATGTAGTCCACGTCCTACGTCCAGTTAGCTTTTTATATAAGAATTCCATAAATAATATTCTTATTATTAGATCTTTAATAAACGATCTGTCTTTCCGTTTCGATCGATTGTTGCGGCGAACAAAATAAATTGATTTGTGTGGTTGATTCAAACTCGTTTGATTCCATTGAGAAAAATCAAAAATGTGAATAGTAAATGATATAATAACATCATCAATTGAAGTCTGTCACATTATAAATGCCCAATATATTATTCATATATTTATAATGCGGGTTATAAATCAAAATGTTCTCCAATTATGTTTCATTAGAGCGATCAATAATAAAACTTATTAAAGTATGCTGAGTCCTTTAACCCTTGCTGAGTGTTAATGGAGGTCGAATCTATGATGTTTTATATTTACTGATGTATTATTTAACATTAAAATGACATTTCATCTAATAATTGCTTGTAATCCTAATTACGACAATGAAAGCAAAAAAGTTTAAGAATATAATGGTACCTCGAGATACGAGTGCCTTAACATACAAGATATTTGAGATACGAGCCGTCGAGCGAGCGAAGTTTTGCTTTGAAATACGAGCAACATTTGAGATACGAGCAGCATTGGAGATTGTGTCCCTTGGAAAATCCATGCGCTTGGTGGTGGATGAAAGAGAAGTGAACGAAGAAATTGATTTCAAGGAGGAGCCAGAGGTGGAGGAGGTTATCTCTACAAGTGAGATGAAGGAGATATTGGGAATGTGGGAGAAAGTTTCACAGTTTGTGGAAAAGAAAAATCACGAAAAAGTTGCAACTGGTCCTGAATAGGAGCTATTTAAGCCTAACTCATTCCCGCAATATTCTTAAAGGGAGGAAGAAACAAACCTCTTTGGACAGGTTTTTTTTGTATCCGTCGAAAAAGGCGAAGACCATTGAAGAGAAAAGCAGTGACTAAAATTATGCGTACAGTAGCATTTACGTTGTGTGTAAACAAAATACAAATACATTTATAAAACCAGTTTATTTCTTGGCATTCCCTTTTATTATGTTTTATACACAATATTTGTCATTTATAAATACATTTTTCTTATTCAAAAACACGTAACAAGAACAACTGGGGTGGCATTTTGGGGGCTGGAACGGATTAATGGCATTTCAATTAATTTCAATGGACAAACTTGCTTTGAGATACGAGCAAATTGACATACGAGAAAATTGACATACGGAACGAATTAAACTCGTATCTTGAGGTATCACTGTATGCGTCATTCATTGTTATGTAAGTCAATTATTTTTAGTTTTTGTATTTATCATTAAATATTGTTTATTTATTTATTATGACATCCACATTCCATTATGAAACAAGTTAAAGCGATTTTAATTAAATTATAACATGGATATAGAATATATTAGCTATCACGTAAGTTCTGAGAATATTATAAAGCAATTTCGTCTGAGATGGAACGGTTCCTAAAACTTAACTAATGAATATACGATAGCAATAATAATAAAAAGAAAGATATTGTGTGGAGAAATAAGAAAAACTTTGATGTCAAGAATTATATGCTCACGAATTGTAATTGACTTTTAACAAAAAGTTAAAAATGAAGTGTGTTTAAAAATAAATTTATATCCCGCTAATAAATTTAATTATTTAGTTTTGTATGTTAGTAAGGAATCATGAAAAATGTCTAAGTGTAGCGATTTTTCGTGGTGGGTATAAGTTGTGATTGCGCAAGTAATTGTTGAGTTATTTGTTGCATTAGTGCTGTTGGCTTCTATATGAAAAAGTGGTACGCCTCATTGGAACATTTAGACCAATGACAAATATATAACATTGATTTAAATGTTAATAAAAAATTCTCAAAATGTAATTTTTTTTTTCAAATTGCGATCTGAAACATTGGATTTATTAAGGTGTACATTTTAATTATTTCGCGGATAACTTTTAGATTTGAATATAAAACGCGGTATTTTCTCTTTCTGATACCGTTTGGATCCGTTCAATTTGAGAGACGGGTATTGGTACCGCCGCCCGGGAACCATTTATTGGATAACCAACACCTCTGTCATAAGACACCACAAGTGGTTCTCTACGTTTGGTGACTTAGCAGGGGTGCCCGGGTTCATGGGGTGGGTACTCTTTCGGAACATCGCCTTGCACCGCAGTGCGAGGGATGGATTCATACGCCCTTCCGATTCCTATCCACCCCCCAATACCCTTTTCCTTCCCAGAACTTCCTCTCCATTCCTAAAAAGACCCTCCACATAACATCCCCAAAAATGATATAGGCCCTGAGGGGAATTATTTTCTTCAGGGCCTACTGTGTGGAGCAAATGTAAAAAATCGTATCTCTAACCATAATAGTAAGAGAGACATCGACTTCTGTGAGACCTATATGAGTTGTTCCGTAAACCAAACAAATATACCTGACGGGTTTTAAATTTAATTTTATCACTTTTTAAATGTGTTAAAGGGACTTTAAGCTGAAATACTAAAATCGTGTAACTAACTAATTAAACAAGAAAATAAATAAGAAAAGTGTGTGCAAAATGACAGCATAATTACAGCACAATAAAATAAAAAATATGATCCCATTATTGGGATCATTGTATTATTATGATACAGACAAAAGCAGGTATCATTAAATACGACACCAAAATAAATTATTACTACATGTTTCAAAGATCTGCTGTATCTTTGAATAAAATATTCATTGCACAACCAAATCGTAGTCATTTAATCAATTTATATCAATAACTAATAACGAAACAAGAAAATAAAATAAAACATTTACTGAAAAGCTTATATCTCACATCCACCCCCT
This sequence comes from Glyphotaelius pellucidus, assembly GCA_936435175.1. Taxonomy (NCBI): domain Eukaryota; kingdom Metazoa; phylum Arthropoda; class Insecta; order Trichoptera; family Limnephilidae; genus Glyphotaelius; species Glyphotaelius pellucidus. The sequence goes on from OW386537.1 coordinate 26,282,135, forward strand.
CCCCGACCCACGCGACTCCCACAAACTACCCCCGTAACGTAATATGTGACGGGAGAATCCGAGAAAGTTGCTAAACATTTTAATGCATTAGGCGGGCCCCGCTGATCGACAGGAAAACACATTAAATACTTTCATCGTCGCTCCACACTCCGCACGAGGCTTAGCGCCATTACCTTCTGGCACCCGGCACCCGACACCCAGCACCCGGCACCCGGCACCCGTGCACGGGCATGCAACTTTTATAACAGCTAACATCTAACTAGATTCAGGCGAATTTAGCAATCCCCACAAGTACCTACCAATATTGTTAATTTGACAGTTTTATCCGGTGAAGACATAAGCACTATTAATCTTTCTTTACAACTGAATTCCGATACAAAAGATGAAAAACTGTTGAGTAAAATTTATGCTGACAAACTTTTCTTCACGTCTTATCGGATTGCAGTTATTGTAGCTGACATAGTTTCAAGTTTTAACTGCCCCCATTCTTGTGTTTTCCATCCGACTCCATCAAAGCTTGCTTTTCGTTTTTGACTTTTCGACTCTTCCTTTCTACTACATTCCAACCCTTCAAAGAAGTGGATTCAGTCTACCTCACGGTTGTATTTCTCTGCTTACCATACGAACGACAATCCTCGCAGGATTCAGGGTATCATCTAGTTGTTGAAATGGAGTACCACAGGAAAAACAATTTTCTTCTGCTTACCACATGATAGAAAATAGTTTCTGATGTCCTACAAGTATTTAATATAATGTACCATGCACTGACCAGGTATTGTACATCAATGGTACCATACCTTTTAAATCACCAAGTGGTTGTTTTACGTACCACATTAACAAATTTCCAATCATTTACCACACCACACTGGTGCTCAGTATTCGTATATACTACCACAGCACCATCCAGTGGTTGCTTCCATGTTCCGTACCCACAAACTTCCCAGCATTTGTGTGAGACTGTTTTCCACAGTTCAACATGCCTATTGCACCTTACCACACCACACAGTTACTCAGGATGTAGTGTGTACCACTTCACCATTAGTGGTTGGTTCCATGTTCCATACCCACAAACTTCCCAGCATTTGTGTGAGACTGTTTTTACTATTAAACATACCTACCGCACCTGACTACACCACACTGTTGCTCAGATTATGACAATGTGTTGCGTACACTACCACACCACCACCCATTCCGATGATTCCACCCACCATGATTACGCGTACCATACCACGAACTTCCCAGCATTTGTGTGGGACTGTTTTCCACAGTTCAACATACCTATTGCACCTTACCACACCATACTGTTACTCGTTAGGATTGAAACAATGTGTCGCGTATACCACTTCACCACCTAGTGGTTTTTTCCATGTTCCATACCCACAAACTTGCCGGCATCTGTGTGAGGCTGTTTTCCGCTGCTTACCACACGCGTGACGGAGTTATGATGTACCAAATTCGTTTACAGGAAGAAAGTTTGCTAAGAAGTTAATGGTTCCCCCTGTAGGCGAAGGAGTTTGGGTTTCGGGGGGCACATGTGCGGGGCTCAGCGAGACGTTATTTAATATGTTTTTGCGATATATTGCGGGAATTAAATTTCATACTTGGCTTGTTTATGGCAACCTTCAGCGAGGATTACACGGAGGATGGAAGCAATCCCATTTCGTGACAAGTTAAGGTTTGAGCGCTAACTTGTGTAACCATAACCATCAAGTCGTGAACACAGTCGTGAAGAGTGGAGATAAGACTGAAGCGCTGCGAAAGAATCGCTACAATCATTTCATATCAAAGGAGGCAAAATTCTATTACTCTCTTTTACAGAATATTATCCTAAATTTTTCGGTGTATTACGATTTAAGAAATTAGTTTAATTATTATCAAAAATGTATTGTTCACAAATATGTTTTTAACTCATGTAAATTAGCCCAAATCCTTGGGCCTTTTGGGAAGAGTTCACAAAGGTTTCATAGAAATCATTTTATCTCCTTACTTTCGTGGTTGGTAATATGATCTAAACGCTGTTAGAAAGAGAAAATACCACACTTTTTATTATTCGAATCGAGAAGTTAACCATAGAAATATTTAAATGAGCACCTCTATGAAACAAAAGATTCGGACCGCAATTTGAGAAAAGTTTGCGAAACTTTGTGAATTTTTTATTAGGTAATATGTTTTTAAGAAACGTCTAAAAATGAGGTGTAGCAACGTTTATAATATATTTGTGTAATAAAATATTTATATGTTTTTCTTTTTCGTTTTCAGTTCTTGTAGTTAGGAAAATCGTAAGCCATCTTAAAACTTTTTTGTGTTTGCATTAAAAATTTTAATATTTAAAAAAAATATAAGTTTAATTGTAAAAATAATATTTAAAACGGATTTTATCACTTTTCAAAAACAGTTTTTAGTTTTCGGATACATTCAGAAATATTCCATTTATATGGATGAACATTTGAAATTAGTTATTTACGTAATCAAAAACTGAAAATGATCTAAATCTATGGAAATAAATTCTGATTAGAAGCGCCAAACAGCTTATCACAAGAAACACACGCGAATATTCCTGCAATTCAGTCCATGACAGGGTAGTAGAAGAATGACAAAGTAGAAGGTGATGATAATGGTTGACGCAGTGGTTCTGAGAGGCGCTACTCGCTAGTGACAGATTCCACGTCTAATTGCATTTTCTTTGTAGCGCCCCACTTCAATGCTTGCTCTGTAGGACCCTAGGAACCCGGGCCCTCAGGGTCTGTGTAGGGCCGGAGCCTTTGCCTGAGGGCACGCAGCACGGAATAGTCAACCGTTATTGTGGTGAAATAAACTAAAATTTTATTTATTTATTTAACGCCATGGGTATTTAAATATAAGTTATAACAACTATAAAATGATAAATAATTTTGAACATAGGAAAGAATCAATCAAAATAAAATTATCGATAAAAAAAATACAACAAAGAAAAAACTTAAATCTGATTTATGAAAATTAATAGAACACTCAGTTTTAAGATGAAGTTATACTAGTTAGTTTTAGTGAAATCCTATTTAGATGCTATTTAGATTCATCTTTACGACGAATCGGTTTACATTATGAACATCAAAAAATATGATACGCATAAATTGAAGCTTTTACTAGCTTTTCTATGTATTGGAATAACAATAAAATTATTATTTACATAACAAAAAATATAAGCGAGAACCACTAAAAAAAATGTTTTTTCATGACTTAACTATGGTAATATAAGAAACAATTTTGAAAAAAATACCCCTTTATGGTTTTTTATCGTTACATTCTCCTCGAGAATGTAACGATAATAATTGTAAAATCCTGAAAAAAACCCCAGATGTCAAATATCTAGGGATCACTATAGAAAGTAACATGAAATTTAAGAAACATCGAAAACTGTGTAAAAAGAATTAGAAAACTTACTTACATTTTTTTACGATTAAGAAATATCCTAAATCTTTCAAATATTAAAATGGTTTACTTTGCTCCTGTGCAGTCAGTTTTGCAGTACGGAATAATCGCATGGGGGGGCATCTACAAGAATAATCTGTATCCGATAGTAACAACACAAAAAATGATCATCAAAGTTATTATTAAAAAACCAAGAATTTTTCCAACCAAAGAACTTTTTGAAAAATTTAAGGTCCTACCGGTTTCAAAACTATTTCAAAGAAATGCTATTTTAAAAGTTTTTAAAGAATCTGAAATGTCCTCAACGCGAAGCATAAGACCTAGAACTTCTGGGAACATATATGTACCTAAATGCAACACGACAGCTGCACAACACCATTATGAATATGTAGGCCCAAAGTTATTTAACGATTTACCGGATACAATAAAATGTGAGAAAAACTATTCTAAATTTAAAAAAAAACTTTCGTTGTATTTTTACAGAGAAGATTGACTCGCTTTTATCGATGATTTTCAGATATATTCAGATATGTTGCTATTATTTTTGTTGATTTTTTTGTTGATTTTTGTTGATATTCTGTTTCTTTAATTATATGTTATTTTCTTATTGTACAATATTTTTGTAATATTTCACAGTATTTTTGAAAATCTTATTTTTCCATTTTTGTAACTATGCATATTATTTATTATCTTTATATATAATTACATAGACTAGCTCCCCAGTTAGACCCGAGAATATTTCTCTACTAATTGGGTAACCAAAAAAAGTCTGATATGAAATGTAATATATTATCTATTTATTGTAAATATTTACTTTTTTTCTAATAAAAAAAAAAAAAAAAAAAATGGCTAAGACTATTTTTGAGGTTTTGTATGTTCTTACTTTTTTTCATTTTTATAAAATTATGCACAAAATAAATAAAAACCACTTTTTCGCTTACTTTCTTCGTGCAAATACGACACGCGATTTTCAATTTTGTATGGCATGAGAATCGAAATATTTCTGCCGTTTATATTCCTCTTAACCACGTTTATTGTTTAGAAAAACAATACGTTTCGTAAGCAATGCTTACTCGGGGTTTACTTAAAACTAATTACAACAATATACATAAGTTGTAATTAGTTATCATGCACGTAAAGGTGTCAATGGATAGGCAGGAGTGGGAAGAGGGGAGGGGTAAGAGGGCATAATTTACAAAGGGAACAAGTTTAATAGCGGGTCATATAATTTTTTTTTTTGATTATATATAATATTTAAGTGGGACGTTTGCGAGGTCCTTTTCGGCCCGTTTCATACAAATCTTAAATTTGGATTTGAGATCAAAATACCCAACCAAACTGAAAAATTATTTTTGTAATCAAAAGGTATATCAAATATCCAGTACGTATATGAGCTACTTTATTTATTTTTGCTTTAAATTATAAGATACAGGCCATTAAAATGTTTAGTGTTTCATGATTTTAGAGGCAACTTGGGCAATTATTTGTGAGCAAATTAAAAAAAAAAAAATTATTTTAATATGTTAATTTCTTCAGATAAAAACAAAGCAGGTGGCTGGTGTTGATGAAAATTTAAACCTTATCGTCACCTACATAAGGAGTGTTATTGTCAACGGCCCGATTTCAAATATTACACGACATGGTGCATCGCTTTAATATTATTTAATGTGAACAAATAACACGATTAAATAAGTAAAATAATATGAAATTATCGATGTGGTACCTATTTATCCTTTCTGCTTTTGCCATAATCCTCTGGTTCCTACTGGTTTCTGAAAAAAAACTCATTTATTTGAAACATCGACAAAAAAACGTAACTTGATATATTATATTGAACAACGTAAAACTGTACCGAGCTATCTAAAAGCTTAAAAGTAAAACCGTAATTATCGAATATAATACAATAAATTTGAATATAATAGTATAATAACCCGGTGCAGTGGCGGCCCAACCCGCTGTCCATACCCCCGGGCAGTCAGTTGTGGAGGGTGTCCCTCTTCTGACTATCATAATAGGTAACCAGCCCCCGCCGCGGGCCCTGACAGCTATACCAATCTTATATTCTAACCAAACCCAATAGAGCCATATGCTGTATGCGCCCTGATACAAGCAGTCACTTTAAATTTAAAATAGTGTCGATTAAACCAACGATTAGTTTAAAGAAATTATCTGTTTCAATGTCATAACGTAGTTACGTTTGACGCCTGCATGTTGCAAAAACACTCATAAAAAAGTACTGCCGAGGATAAGCGATATTAATAAGTAATATCGTCAACTGGGTAGAATTTAATAAAGTGCTTGTTTTAATTTAATAAAATGTTTTTTTTTTTAAATAGGACTAATATTATTATCTTTACTATGAAGCAAAATCTGCATGCCGGAGCAGTAAATATCATTAAATCAACGTCAAATAAGTTATTTTACAGCAATAGGAAACAGTTTTGAAAAGGTGAAATGTAATTTCGTTAATGAGCAATAGCGTTTGGAAAATACATGTTTTTAAAAATAAGACAAGAAGTAATACGATTTGTCCCATAATTTTCTATTACCAACATTAAAAAGAAAAATAAATATGGGTGAACTCGATAAAATAGTAAAAGGGGTGACTAAATTATTAAAAAAGTAGAAAGACTTCACAGAATACGACTCTTAAATACCAGAAGATTCCACTCGCATGAAAATCCTGAAAAGTCTGAAAGAAACAGCGTTTGAATATCGCTGTTAACATGCTGGAACAAGTGCAATAGATACTATCTGGTTTGCTCCCCCTCACAGACCGCGGGAGGAGGTAGAATGGATAATAGAAAAGCGCAGAGAAAGCGGAAGGAGGAACCCCGCGATCGTTACTTAAACAAATTTGTTTCTTGAACCCTCCAAGAGAGTTTATGGATGAGGTTTAAAATAGCTCCCCGGTCGGGCGCGGTATTAGGTAACCCCGGAATAGGGTTTACATTGCGGTTAGGATTTACGATGATCAGGTCCCAATTTGCCGCTTCATCGGTGGTGGGTGGGGGCGAAGAAGGGGTAGGGAATGGTGAGGGGGAGGGTGACTCCACTGGCACCCGTCTCGCACAATACCTAGTCAGATGAACATCTTGTATTGCAGTTGTCTCAGATTGGAGAAACTAATTGTAAATTGTTGCAAACATATCCTTTTACACCCACGCCATCTACCTCTTCCATTAATTTTCTATTTGGGATACTTATTGGGAAGCCCTTATCAAGTGAATACAATACAACGATACCAATGCTCAGATCAGCCCGATTATAGAATCCCCATTTGATAGACCAAAGGTAGCTCAGTGTCTGGATGGAATAGACGTCAGCAACATTCAGACATAAGGAGCTAAGACTAGCAGAAGTGGAGGCGTTTCCTAGAATAGGCCAAGCCTTTCGAATTATTGAAATCCCAAATCGATGTCAATTCTGTTGTCAGGCGAAATTAAATGAAGAGGGGAAACAAGAAAAGACAAAACAAGGCTTGAAAGAACCTTGCCATTCCGATTTTATCGTAGCTAAAGTCATTTAAAGCATTGTTTCTTGAACGTGAATGTAATTCAATACCAATAAACTTCATTAGTAATTCTTATCTAGTTTTTACAGAAGGGTAGGCAACTCCCTAAGCCGCCATCTTCTGTAATCTGAAAGTTTCCATAGTGAATACTTGCAAAGCTCGGGGTATGCAATGAGAGTGGAAGACGCTGCCCAAACATTTGAATCTGGTGTTGTTTAGATTTGGGACAATACAGCAAAATAATCTTTGTTCGATCGTTCGGTTAGGTTGAGAAGAAGAATTTAACACTGTAGATAGGTTTACTTTAAGGACACAATGGATGTAAAAATTTTGCAATAATGTAAAGGTTTGATGTCTACTTTTGCACGAAATATTTAGGAACGAAAATAGAAGGTTCATCCAAAGTTTCCAAAACATTCAGATTTACTGTCCAGTTTTTCTTGCACGACACCGGACTGGTAGAAATCAACGAGTCAAACATATTCAGATCCGAATGCCGAATTAAGGCAAGCCTTTTTACGACAAGCTTCATGGCAGAATGCCAAGGCCCTCAGGCTTTGGCTTTTTGGCTAAAGTTTGCAAATAAAATTAGAAATGTCAGTTTTTCACACAGATTTTTATGAATGAAAATACGCCCTAAAGCGAAAGATACTTCAAAATTGAAACAGTGTAGCGCCGTAAACTGATAAGAAGAGTACTTCTTATTTTCTTACCTTGCGGCTGTGGTCTTGCTGATTTCCACATTGGCAACCTCCATAAAAACTGTCCTCCGTGTTGTAAAGTTTACTACATGACGTAATCGTATTACAAAGAATAAAGGGAATGCAGATTAGTGAGAGTGATGGGGGGTGAGCGATGGTGGAGGTAGGCGGGGAGGGGAAGAGGAAGGTACAGCGTAAAGTTGCGGAGTGAAGAGATATGCTTTAAAGTCCTCATAAAAAATTCAACACCCACTATTATTATTTCTTACTAGCTTTTCTTTCTGATAAAAATTACGATAATTTTTTTCGTTGAAATATGTAAGTAACGACCAGTTGAGTGGGCATCGCGTTTGTGTCTTGGGCATAGAATATAAGTTAAGAAAAAATAGAGATAAAGATAGTTTATGAAATAGGATGAAATAGTTGGCACATATGTGCTTTGAAGTTTGACAAATTTAATTTATTTGATTATGAGTTGGCGTGAAACCGAAAAATCCTCAAATTATGTAATCATCAAAGCAATGAATAAAGAAAAATTTAAAAGAAAAATCCCTTGTGCGAAAGTGTCGACTATAAAAATAACAGCCTCAAGATTCCGAACGTATTTACGACAGTTCCCAGAACTTAACTAAATCATTGAAAAAAAAGTTGTTCCAATAAAATTGAATATTCTTTATTATATTCTCTCGAATCTCTTGTTTTCACTTCACTTGACTTGACCCAAACTTATTCTCTTGTTCTTTGTTCTTGTTTTACGTACTTATTATTTTATTTTTACTATTATTGAACTCCGTTATTGGACGGTTGATATTTATTCTGTATCACTTCTCTGTAATAAGTATTTTTTTAATGTTAACATCTGTTAACATTAAAAAAATATATAAATATATATTATATATTTTTAATTAGTATTGGTCATTAGTATTTATTTCACGTTTCATGTCAAGTGTCAAGACGGTTAAAAAGTTGCAGACTGTTAAAAAAATACAGTTTTATAATGGCGTCAAGAAATTTTAAAATGTAAAATGGTTGGTAATAGATAGAAACCAACGGCGTGCATAGATTTGTATTAGATTTTCATGATAATTAAAAAAAAAAAATATTCTTTTTATAACTTTTGAAGGTTATTCCCATCAATGTAATATATCATTGAAGAAGAAGATAAAAATAATAACCTAAACATACATTTTTCTATTTTTTTTGTGTCTTGTTCTCTTTCATATTTTCGTTTAGAATATTATTGTTAAATTCTCTTCAATGACATATTATATTTTAAAATGATTGGAAATTACTAACCTTAGCGTTTTAGAATTATTCCGTATAAATACATAAGCATTCCGGAAAAATAACCAAAGGTGTGTGGCTTTCCATCATATCTGCCTATCCCTACGGGGAAACGCGCGATGGTTAGTTAGTTATGTTAATAACATTTGACGCACAATGGAAATTTAAATCGATAACTTTGTAAGGTTTTTTTCATACCCGGCGGCATTGTGTGGTCGAGTATCAAAAAATCACCAAAGGGTATTATTGTGCGGGGGGACTCGTTAAATCACCATTAGGTCGGGGAAGCCGGCGGGGGGAAGGGGGCGGGGTGCAGGGGTTAAAAATTGGCGAACTCCCCGTGGGGCCACCCTACCAGAGTTAGGGGGGTGGAATTACATAGCTTTTTTCTGGGTATCACGATTTATAAACATATATGGTACGTGGAATTTACGGAGGATAGAGCGCACTACAATAATAAATTAGCTTATTTAAATGACGATTTCCGGATATTGCCTGGTTGCATATAGGAAACGTTTCCAGGCACTCATTTTCAGTACAGTTCAGATTCTGGGATGATGAACGGCTAACCTCTGCGAAGTTTTTTTGAATGTTTCTCAACAGGTGAGAAGTCTACTCGTATTACAGGTACGCAGTATCGTTTTTATGGACCTAGAAATAGATTAAAATATATCGAAATATTATCTGAGAATGGACATTATAGTGTTTCACAGAAAATTAATGTATATTATTTTATTTTAATAATAAACATTTATTCATTCAATAATCATCAATAATAAATCGGACTAATTAAATATTTGTTCAATTCAATTTATTGATTAAATTGCTAAATGCTTCTCATAGCTTTTTTGGTAGTGTCACAAAATCTCCACTACATAAACTTATGATATTTTAATATAAACACGTCATGTGAATGATCTACGCAAACGTGATTATATTGGTTCGTGTAAGTATCATTGTTAAAGGAAATATCATTTACGTAGTATAATGGGATGTGTATTGTTTGTTAAAACACAATATCCATTCTGTAATTAGTTTCAACCCTTTGTGTGCCCAGATTAGGGATAGTCGGTAGCTACCCAGTTACCCACCCTTCCACTGTAGGAAGAGAAAAATAATAATTACTCTCGCTAGTTGGGAATTTAGGAGGTACAGTAGGAAGTCTCGCGGCACAGATGTCCCCGCACCTAGAGGGCGTTGCAACATGTTAATTCAACTAAACCGTAACAAACCACCCTCCCTCCACAGCGCACAGCAAACAGCGCTGGTAGTCGCTGTTCACCGTTCAATTGTTCACTCACCGAGCAGGTACACAGGCGGACATCGCAGAGCAAACACCTTATGGTGTATTTATAAATAAACCGACGATTTAACACTGAGAGGCAGCATTTAACCATGCGCACATGCGCCCGGCGCGACCAGTTTTCCCGAGGCTATAATAACCGCAGAACAATCATCGCCGATAGTTACACAATGTAGCAATCCCGACCCCTCGCTTCACTTTGTTGGCACTTTGCGCTACATTCATCTCCCCCGGCCTCACAGTAAAGGGACCCCTCGATGCTTGAACTATTTGTTTGCTTGTACAGGCTGGATGGATAGCACGCATTGTTGGGCTCGAGGGCTGTCGGGGAGGCTGCTCGAGAGGTCATCGAGTGATGTAAACACAAAAGAATAATGCTCCTATAATTACTGGGGTGTTGCAGAATATTGTACAGCGATTCCTCCGAGTGTTTTGTGTTGAGCTGTTTGTAACGCAGAAAGTACAAGAACCCTCCAAGTGAAATGTGATCGAGTTTGGGAGCTATTAGTGACCCACTACAAAAACAATGCACATTATTATTTTGTTTTATGTACTTTTCTTTATATTTTGACGACATAATTGGAAACTTTTGTCAGTGTAACAAGCTTTGTTGATCTACTTCATATCATCCAAATAGAATTAGAACTCCTACCATCATTTATTGTGTAATAAAACATCACATACATCAGCCTTACAACGGAGTGCCTACTACTAAATACGTACCTAGAAATGATATCCTTCTACTGGGTACAAGAGAGAGTTTGGGGGCCTCTCGAGCCTCAACAGAACTCATTCCCAGACTCCACTTTAACACGTTTTAATAAAGGAAAAAAATAATCACTTAAAACCACTTCCACGTTCCCTCAAATCTTATTAGGCTTGTAGCGCGAGGCAACCCTTGAAAACGAAAAATATACATGTTTTTCCTTGACAATCTTGTTAACAAGTGGTTTTTGAGCTCTAATTTAAGTTCCTTGGCTGAGCGGTAAACCCTTTGACTACAAGCCCATTCTTAACCTGTTGTGAAATTGTAAATATAATGTAATAAATAATGCGTACATAAGTCTTCCTAAGCTTTAACATTTACCTGTACAATTTAGTTAATTTAACCACTTGGATCCATTAGCTTGTTTTCAAGCTACCTACAACACGGCCAGACATATGTAATGAGTCATTACTAAAAACATATATTATTAAAATTGCACTTCGTTCCAGAGTGAAAAATAGCTACTTTTTATATCGTCTTGATGAGAAATCACACTCTGAAAGAGATCTGAGTCTTCCAAACAATTCACATTTCAATATACTTTTTTGGATTAAAACGCCTTTAGTCTTTTTTACTATTCTTCGTCCTGTGTAAAGTTTTTTAATCCAAAAAAGTCATACCGAAATGTAATTCTACCATAATTTATTAACGGATTTAAATTTAAAAATAAATCATGCTCCCATTCTCCCGTTCCCCTGATTACTTCCACATAATAATCTCCAATAAAAGTTTGCCTACCGTATTAGTAACAGGTACTTTATAGACAAACTGCCGACAGTCAATTTGTAATCAATCCCTCTTTCTTTCAACGACACAAACAACTGAGCGATAGGTTACAACGGAGCTCTTAGCGGCTGTACCATACCATAATATTTAACTTGACCCATATTTTTTTTATTAAGTACATTTTAAAAAAGTTATTTGAAAATTTTCAAATCAGCTACGAACAAAGCAAGTAACTACTAAAAAATATGGTGACCGAACAATTCAGAATCGTGCAGCTTCAACACTTCCTTTGAAAAGTCATTAAAACTGTAGAAAGAAAGGTTAAATACGTTACGTTAGGTTAGGTTAAGAGCTATTTAAAAAAAAATCATCTTTTAATGACTTCAAAGAGGTGTTGAAAAGTCAGTGAGTTGTAGTGGAACCTGAAAAAATGTACGTATATCTGACAATGTTGCACCATGTACCCGATAAAAAATGGATTATCTCGCCGATAAATCCTCCCGACAATAAAGTTCCAGTCAGTAGCGCCGCAAATCAGGACGTGCCAAAGAATGACAACCTTTTATTCGGCCAAGTAAATGTACAAACACCGGCTGCATTAGTCAGGGTTTAGAGGGGGAGGATTTGGTTTTAAAGTAATAATGACAAGTAATCCCTTAAGCTTATTTCCCTCAATAATAATAAAGCTAGACTTGTACTCTAAAAGGGGATGGTCGGGGCTTGTGCCAGGGGCAAATACTACCCTGGTTTTGTCTAGAACATAAAAAAAGATTTCGTCGTTCTTTGTTTTACATAAATATTTTGCCGAGAACCCAAATATGATTTAATCTTTAGTAGGTACCTACCAACCTACCGGTGGAGTGTATTGCTCTATGACCAAAATTACGTTGTTTGTTGTTTTTCGACGATTTGTTTTATTCGAACGATTGTATGTAACTAGGGATATATTTGTAATTAACAGGTACTTAATAATTTTCTACAGTCAAGATTTAGTAATTCATTTTTTCTCTAAAGTTGGAGGCACTGCGAAAATCATGTTCCATGTTAACCTAGAGGTGGTTTTAGAAACAAAAAAATAATATTTTTTTAAAAGAGTAAAAGGTTTATGAGAGATAATTTTATGTCCCTTATTTCCAAAGCACATTTTATCATTGTGCAAAAATTACTAGCAATAACATGTACTAGCTATTTCACAGCTCTTAAGTCTTGTTCACATTGGTCAAGTAACGAGTATAGCCGAGTAACGAGTATACTCGCTACTTGAATGACCAAAATGCACTACTAACTACTAGATTTATGGTGTTCGGACACGTTTAGTTACTAATATACTCGCTACTTGACTAAACTACTAGCATAATCTGTACGGGCCATTAGTGCAAGCAGTGTGGGGACTGTGGTTTTACGTTTAATTTAACAATGTAAAACATTTTTGACAAATTTATGGAAAAAATACGTTTGATCAGAATTTTGCCGCAGTTTTCTTTAAATATTTTTTCTTCTTTTTATTGCTCGCTTTTTTTAGGGTAGGCAGAGGTTTTCAGCCTTTATGGATTGCATGCCAGTGGTAGCTACTTAGATTCTCTGAAGATAATAATTTCCCAACTTGGAAATGTTTATTTGAAAATCATGTTACAAACAATATAAACACACCTACCTACATGAAATTATTTGAATGTGTACATATAATATATCGGGTATTAAGGGACGTACTTGACTTATTTTAACCAAATTCCTGACATTATTTTAAGTAAAAAATGTGAATGAAATTTTGGTCTCCGTTGACATTTTTGATTTTTTTTTCAAGTTAAAATTAAAAAAAGCGGGCATTGGACAGGTGGGATGAAGGGTTGGGCGGTTACTCGGATGAGTGACCAGCGATGACAAGTGAAGATTTTTGCTTGGTTTTGAAGAAAAAAAAATGAAAAAAACATCTTAAAATGTCACCGGAGACCAAAATTTCATTTATGCCAACATTCTAAATAGTGTCAGGAGTCTTTGTTAGTAAGTTAATTAAGTCCTTTAACACCCTAACTAGTGTATACGGCATGAGTCTCATAATGGTAATATTTTGCCGGATTAGTGGATTACAATGTTGATAGTTGATACCACAACGCATTGCCCGCGTTTTAGGCAAACGTATGTGATTATTTTATTTTGTTTTAATTTCGAATATGAGAACTTAATAAACACAACTAAAAATTAAGAAAAAAAACATCAGATTGGTAGGTACGATTAAAAATCTTACATTATTTCAGTATTCATTTTACAATCTAGTTATTACATTAATATGAACTACAGAAAATAATAAAAATTATTTATTTTTTCCCCAGATGCAACCCTCGCCCTTTATTTTGTAGTAGAATCAATGGCAGATGAGGGCCCGGGAGCCATAACGTAACGACTGTTGATTGGCTTTAGGTAGTCGTAGGTCAGTTTCGATAAATAATTATTTCTGATGTGACGTGACTTTTACAGAGCATGACAATTTTAGGGCAATAAATTCTCTCTACCCTGTGCTTGGAAAGAATAGTAAATTATCTACAGACAGTAAAATACTCCAACACAAGATCGCATTATCAGAATTATTTTTCATGGCTGCACCTATTTGGGAAAACGCAGCGAATTCAAATATAAAACAAGGAAACCCTGCAAAACGAGGTCATTCGACTAAAATTGAATCAGGGTTAACGCTCCACACAAAGATACAAACATTCTCCTGATAAGGGAACTGATTAAATGTCTTGCAAAACCATTTTATGCCGGATTACCCAGCCATAAAGTGGTTAATAACGATAAATTCGATATCCAGCTAAGATGCAAATTCCACACACAAATATAAAAAACCGAAAACGGTCCTCCGTGAGGAGTAACTCCTGCAGCATCTTTGCATTTAGTTTTAGGACATTTCCCATTCCCTCAAATTTAATAAAACTAGTGGTCGCCCAATGGTCGAAATTCGACCATAATTGTAATGTTTTTTTTTTATGTTTGACATTCAGTAAGACCATAGACAAATAATATTAAAGACTAACAATATTAATCTATTCTCAATTTGACCATAGACTTTAACAATAAACAATAGAGTAAAGACGCGAGTGTGTGTGTCAAATACACGGTAGTGTGTGTAATGGTTTTGTAATTGATTTAATCTATTTTTATGCATAATTTTAAAAAAATATTAGCATTCTGCACTCCTCCTCTATATATACTATAAGTGTGCAAAATTTCATACTCCTCCGTCCGCGCAATTTTCGTAAAAAGGGGTACAAAGTTTTGGCTTCACGTATTAATATATTGATGATGATATCCAAATGGTAAAGTAAAATTTAAAAAAAAATCTTTCCACTACATTCGAACAAGAATATTTTTAAAATAATAGGAATCTGAATTTAAACTAGGCAAAAAATCAATTTTAGGGTTTTGTTCTTGGGGTAAAATTGTGTAAATGTAACTCTTCATGGTGTGCAAGTATACTTTGTATAATAATGAGGTACAAAATCTCTTCGGTACAGATCTAATTTATGGTCAGAATGTTTTTGTTGTCATTGTTTACCATTTTTCTTTTTTCCCCTTCAATTTTTCTTATGTACACTGAACATTCCACTCTGAGCATAATTATTGTCAGTTGGCAATTCTAATTTTAGATTGGCAATCATTAGGAAATAAAATTTACAAATAATTATAAATATGTACTTAATTTTATTGTGTTTTAGGTGTGGTTCCAAAACAGAAGGGCGAAATGGAGAAAGGCAGAGAGACTCAAAGAGGAGCAGAGAAAGAGAGACGGGCATGACGTCATGGGGAAGAGAGATGATATCAAGGAAGATAAGGTAATTTTTATTTCGACCCTTGTCAAACCGAATTCAAACTGTTCTTACTGGTAATGAAGCTACATTAAAAATTTGACTCACAAAACAAAATTAATATATAGGATGGTCAAATAAATCACATCCATATTACGTAAACTTTATTAACTTTGGAATATCAAATCATATTCAAAATACATGTAATTAAAAAATTATCGAATATTTTGAAATATTCAAAATTATTTCGGATGAATACATCCGCATGTACAGATAAATCATTTTAAAGAGGACTCGTTCGTTCGTATGTGTGCACACCGATAGTAAGCAAAGGTTCAAGAAGTTTTTCAAATAGTTTGAAACACCTTTTGTCTCCCGTCATTGTTTGAAATACCCGCAGTCCCCTTTTACCCCGCAAATACCCAAATGGGTGATTGAGTGACAAAAAGTCTCTATTCAAATCGATAACGTTTTTTTTTGGTTCATTATTCAGGTTCCTAAGAAAAGAACATTGTTCCTACCAAATGTAATGTAAATTTCTTCAAGTTTTTATTTTTTTATCAAAACGTTGTAACTCTGTCATACACTAAATTTGATAAAAGCTCATCAGGGTGTTAAAATTAAAAGAAAAAAAAATCAAATAACTAATAATGAATACCACAGAATTATTATTAAATTTAATTATTTTTTAATCCATCCAGTACACCACTACACGATCGATGTTTTTAAAAAATAATTTACCTGTACCTACCTAGAGTAATTATTGTTCATATTTTATAGTATCGACCTGTCTAGTTTGGGACACTGATAAAATTATTTCGATTGGAAGGGGGGGGTAAATATTTACATTGGATTGCAATAACTACAGAAACGTGTAATTTCCCTTTATGATGCCAATGATACGATATTCTCCGAATCACAGCTTACTGTAACTGGTAGGGTGAAGGGATTAATTTGATACAAAATTTAATTTTTAAAATGTATCGATAACCAATATTTTGATTTAGCCTATCACCAAATATTTATTCTATTGTAGGCCCAGAGGGTTTTTACATAAATAAAGGAAGTATATATTTTGCATGAGAAATAATTTTCAACATGTGAAAAAAATAACAAAAATAAAAATACTTACGTGAAATGAAAACAAAGAATTTTTTTTTATAATAGAGTGCTTCGGTAGATATACAAAGAGACAATGAGGGTTAGGTTGAACAAATAGGATTGGAATAGGTTTTTAATATATCCCACAAAATTCATCGAGTTAACATTAAATATGCCAAATCACCTAAGCACTGGTTTCCTATAGCGTAAAACCGTTGTATCGGAGAATAAGCGCGGTAGAATAGTTATTCTTGTTCAGGTTTATAAGTTGCTGGAGTTCGGGAGAGTCTAATTTGGAATTTAGTATTGTAAATAAGAAAGTTAAATCGTTTATTTTACGTCTGTCTTCTTATGTATGATTTTTTAGAGTATTTAATATGTACGTGTATTTCATATTCATATCCATCACGTTTCATAAAGTGACATATATATACTGGATTAAGTTGTCAGGAAGATATGTTATAAAAACACTTTAACAAGAACGTATAACAATATCGTAAGCTACTCTACAGATATAATAATAACTAGTGGGGTCTATATAACAAAAATAAATAACATGAAACTCTTTTTCAAAGTAAACAAAAAATAATATATATACGACTACAAAACCATAAAAATCAATAAAAAAAGTCATTTCTCGGATGCGACCAAATCTTTTTTTGTTTTTTTCTGTTTCATATTTTACGTTAGAGTGGTTAATATTGTCTTCAATGATTAAATAATAAAATAAAAACTCAATCTGATCCTCAAACGAATCGCCAATGCACCTGAAATGCAGAACAGTCCCATACAAAGATATTGAAATACACGAGATGTGCTGCAATGTCCGCCTGACTATCGGCGGACTACTACCTAATGGGCATATTTTGGTTGAGTTTTTGAAGGGGTGCAGTAGTATTGGATAACAACATCGGCGACACCAGGAAACATACCCAGTAAAACGGATAGCACATCTCTTATATATCAATATCTTTGGTCTCATCTTTCCGTGACAAAACAGAAGTGACAAAACAAAACATTGACGAATGAGAAAAAAAATGAAGAAAGGGAACAAACAGACCTAACCTAAAATCGATTTTGTTACTGTTCTGTTTTGTCACATTCCTGTTTTACCAGGTTAGTATAGGTCGTATAGGATATTAAAGTGATTGTCATATTTCAGACGGACGATGGCCGCCTTACTTCCAGCCCAGAGGTGTCGGCAATGGACGACGAGCCAGAGGGAGAGCAGGAAGGCGACGGGGATGCGGAGGGCGAGCGCTCCAGTCCCGGGGGACCCGGAGGCGCCTCGGGGCCCCCCACCAGGAACAGCGACCCGGGGGACACGCCTTCACCTGTTTCAAGGTAAACTCAAAGATAATAGAAACAAGGGAGACAGTTCATAAACACCGTTCACCAATACCACTGCTAATCGCATCTACACACACTAAACGCATAACTTTCAAAGCCTCCGCTTCAATAATCCGTGCAGTTTTGTCGTAGCTCGGCGACAGTCGGCACGCTTCCATGCCACAGCTCCCTCTGTTTCTATTCTACACGGTGATCGGAAACTCGTAGTACATGCGGGTATCTGGTGAATCTACATCTCATAAAGAACCCAAAATACTGATTCTTTTATCTGAGCATTTCGATTTTTTTTTTCGGCAACTAAGGGATTAAAAAACCTTTGCGTATTTTAAAAGACATTAATCAGCTGATATTAACCCCCAAGCAACCGATTTTTTTCAAATTTGAAACAAAATCTCAAACCAAAAATAGTTGTACCGTATAAAATCGACTCCGAGTGTGATGTAGATTCACCAATTGTACCTTCCACGAGTTTCCGGACACCGTGCGTAAGTAAAAGGATGGAATATGTATTTACAGGTATATAATTAGTAAGAACTTCAGTACAGGAGAATTTTCTATTTTGTGGTGGAATTCAGTCCAAAGGAATGTGGCGGGCATACTTCGTGAGATTTCACGATGCCGAAAAATTACCTGGCAAAGGGCACACCATAAACGGTGCTCACGAATTAATAGTGGCCATTCTACAGAAAAGTTGACATTTCGCTGTTATATTCAATATAAGCTAATATTTAATACATTATGCAATTTGCTCTTGCGGTCCTGTTGTATAGTCAAGTGTGTACAATATGTAATGATCTGGAGTGTGTTGTAAAACTGTCGTAAAGGAAAGATGTAGTACAATAAGTCATGGGTGTTGGTTACAGGGGCATGGGAGGAGGCAGCAGACCCCCCTCCCCCTCGCCCGCCCCCCCGCGCCACACCATGCCGCCCTTCCCGGCGCACATGTTCTCCGGATTCGCTGATAGGTGAGTCCCGACCCTTTTATTTGTGCAAGAAGTTGTTTCATGATTCTGTCTTGATTATTGCAGGTCATTTCATGAAAGTTCGATCATATTTTCTTAGCCCCTTTAAACCTTGTCCGGTAGCAAAGGAACAAATTGATTTTTAAACTTCTTCAATCTTCGCAAATTCACTTTGTGGCGTCATTTTTAATTAAATGAAAACAAATAACTTTGTAAAACACCACTTTTTAATCAAAATTATCAACATGTTTCGACATCAAAGGTTTCTTCGTTGATTTTTAAACTTTTAATTGTGACAGAAATCGTAGAGACCTCAAATATCGTATTTTTGGATAAGATTTCAGAGATATCCAACAAATAAAAACATTACCATCTCGAAACCTGGGGTCGAGTTGTTCTAAATAATAATAATAACATTACATTTGTATAGCGCAGTTTTGTGTCACTTCACTTCAAGTGCGCGAGACTAAACCCACGAGAGGCGGCGTGGGTACAACTGTACCTTAATTTTATATATTTTTTTGAAATGATGCAAAAAAGAAGACCATTTGGTAATTGTAAAAAAATATTTTTTTTTATTATAAAAACGGTACAAAATATTTTATTTACAACACAAAAGAAAATAATTTTTTTCCCAAAATATAATATGAAGGTACAATATTTAATGTGCGTATAACGCCTGTTGTAAAATTATTCCGCCGGACGAAGGTTAATTATGTGATGAAGTTGTTCCATAATTTCGCTTATATTATTCAATAATTGTAAATTGTTCTCGGGGCGGTGGGACCCATACCCGCCTTCCAAATTCAACAATTCTATCAGCCAATACATTTTTAAAAAAGGTAGTAGGGTCAAAATGCATGACTCAGTCCCACAATGCGATTCCAGCTAAGCGTCTCAAGAATATAATTTCGCGTCTGACCCCGAACTCTGGTCAATTTGAAATTTCATGATTAAGTTTTGCGAAGAATGTAGCGTCTTCCTCTGTGCCACTGTCGTGTGTGACAAGTGTGGTCAGTGTGGCCATGACGACCTGTGACGTCAGTACTTTGCACTGTCCCGGGGGTCAAAATAATAATCGGGAAATTGATATTAATAATATTGAATAAGGCAATACGAATTAATTGATGTGGCAGTTCAGCGAATCGCTTCTGTCGGCTACGCGCTGGCCACCGCTGGCAGTGTGGTGCGCATTGCTTGGCATTAATAACGTTTTCTTTTTTTTTTTTCAGGAGAAAATACCGATATAGACAATGAAATAATAGTTCTATGACACTCAGAATCATGCAATTTCAACAACCCATTGAAAAGTCATCAAAAGTTATGATAAAAAGTAAAACAGCCCGTAACCTAACCTAACGTTACATTACTAACTAATTTTAAAAAAATCATTACTTTTAATGACTTTTCAAAGGAGGTGTTGAAGTTGCATGATTCTGAGTTGTCTGGGCACCTAAACTAGTATACAAAATATGACAATGGAGGAGAAATCGCTTGATTTTCAAACTATTTCTCTCAGATTAATCTGACTATTATTACCGTGTACACCGTAATTCACCAAAGTTCCCAATTTATAAATAAATTAATAACGTATGTATATAATCCCTTTATTGTATTATTTTAATACCCACATTTGGTATGTGAGCATAAGACACAAATTTATTATGCAGTATCTTCTAATGTTTTGCGCAGTAGAAATATCCCTTTAAAATATGGCGAGGCTGTATGACAATGACAGCCGCTTTAATAATAATCATTCGCTGTCATTCGAGAAGTAGAATGTTGTCCGTTATGCACTCAAAATGCATCCATGCACAATACAGAAACGAGCAGACGTTAACGTCAGAAGGACCTTTTTTAAAAATAAATTTTAAACATTTATTTAAAAATTTCTTCTGGACTTGACCACCGGTCGTGGAGAGGTAGAGATAATTACTAAACTTAATCGATGTCAACGGCACACGTTCAAAATATTTTAACACAATTAATTCATGGGGTAATCACATCACTACCGGGCTAGGTAACTCCGAAATCAGCTTTTTTCGAGATTCGCACAAAACCAAACCATTAATTTTTACCACATATAAACCACAACACACATTTTATAATTGTGGTATACGTGTAGCTTGAAGAAGCTGATTTCGGAGATATCGGCTTTAGTAATTACCCTGCGAAATAAAAGGCTGCTTTCGAACTTTCAAAAGAACAAAGTCTTGCAGCCCACAGATTGGGAAATTTTACAGTAATTTACCTAATACATTTAAAACGTATAAAAATTCAATCATGAAACATCGCGTTTTTAGTAGGAAGGGTTAGAAAAAAATACTTCCACAAGAATTAAAAATGCTTTCGTGAGATAAATTATACAAAAAGAAATAAGAATTATTTATGATTCACTTGATTATGAACAAACTATCAATTTATTAATGGTAGATATGCAGGCATATTATTTAGTATCTAACATTGAATTTAATCAGCTTAGTAGAGACCCATTACTTGTAAGAAACAATAATGTAACAATATTGTTATTTCAATATCTATATTATTTTTTAATATTTTTATACTTTATAAAATTATTAATTAGTAAAGTTAAAAAATGAAAAGTAAACAATTATACCTACCTTGTATAGAAACAATAAATAATATATATTTTTAAAGAAAGACAAACATTCCCAGGTTACGAATAACCCAACAATGTCTGAAAATCTCCTACTACCACCACAGAAAGCCGAAAATATTGCTTGTGTTGTGATGGAGAACTTAGCCAGCCGAGGAATCGAACACGGGACGCCCGGGTGAGACCTAAACGCGATGCCTACTCAACCACTGACCGGGCACATTTACCCGTGAAGTCAATTTCAAGAGACTGCATATTTTTTTTAAAATTGAAACCTTTAATTCATTGTGGAATTCCATTTTTAATTTGACCTTTTTATGGTTTAAAACACCTTTATTAAATTTTTCTTCCACTTTTTTATGACCGTACCGGTTTTACCCTAGGACAGGCACTCTGAAAATGGCCATCGTATATATATATTTAATTAAATTTAAAAAAAAAGAAAAACATCCCCAAGTTACGAATAACCTGACAATATTTGAAAATCTCCTACTACCACCACAGAAAATGTTGCTTGTGTCGTGATGGAGGAATCGAACACGCTACACCTGGGTGGGATACTAACGCGATGCTATCTCAGCCACTGCCCGGTGAAGGTGAAAATATAATGAATAGGTCATTACGTTAAATAAAAGAGTGAAAGAAATTTACAAAGGTGTTTTAATCCACAAAAAGTAACATAAGACATCTTAATATTCATCTGCATATTCCTTAAGGCAAGTTTAAGTTCTAGTTTTCTCATAAAACAATTCAATTATTAATAAAATTTTATATGGATTTGATGACCGTTGAATTGAATGATTTACTGTCACCGAATAAATAGTATCACTAATCGTAAAAGTCTACTTTTATGATAGAAAGGGGTTTGAACTCAGCAGACGGTCGTAAAAGGCAGTTTATTATTCGGAGCGATTCGATACACCTGCATAGTGAATGAAAAATTCCACATTGCTTATTGATATTCAATCAAAAATGAATAAACACCAATCTGGGCGCTTCGGAAGGGTTGAGCCAGAGATGGATTGGAAACAATTTATAAATTTATAATAAAGATATTTATATTTTAACTATGGAATGTAATTCTACGTTTATTTTAAAAGAAATTTGATTAGGTAGGTACTACAAAATGTATATTTACAAGTCGGGTTTACTACACATATAACAAAAAACGTAGCGGCCAAGTTTACAAATTTAAAACTCTCATTTTATGATTTTTTTACCCAGTTGCGAAAGAAGGAAAATCTAAACGTAATTAACAAAATTAAATATTAGTAAAATTTGGTAAAGCAATGAGCTTTAAAGCTTTTAGCGGTAAAGAATTTGGCAATCCAATAAGAATTTGTTTCTAAAATCAGGTTGGGAGCCAACTATTTGGTAGGCGGGCGTGGGTCCCGTCGCCCCCAGATAACCAACACATTTGTCATAGGTCACCACTAAGTTTTTTTTAAATTAACGCCACCCAGGAGGCCCTTGAGGAAAATAATTTCGCTCAGGGCCTATGTCATCTGGGTTGCTGCGTTTAGGGTCTTTTTGAGGAGAGGAAGGAATGAACATTGGTCTTGAAGAGACTCATGTTGTAGGAGGGAGGAAACACAGAGGCCGGCAAATGGTTCCATAGCCGAGCTGTTGAACTCAAGAACAAATGGAAAAAAGGACCCGTTCTCATGTGACAAATGTCAACCGTGTACACGTGTTGGGCGTGCGATTGGCGTGCCTTCCGACTATACAGCGGCGCCGAATGGATCAATGACGCAAGTTCCTCACAGCATCTTCCATTGAAATACCGGTAGAACAGGGATAGCATTCCCACCCGACGCCTGTGCTCTAAAGATTGCAATCCGTTCGTTAAGGTGGGATAATCTATCAAACGAACCGCCCGTTTCTGCACAGAGGCGAGGGTATTTTTCAAGTATTTTGGAGCTGCAGATCAGAGGTGGCAGGGTTAGCAGTTGTGTACTATTTAAGTATCTGCGGGCCATGTAAGTACACCTAATTTTTGGAAGGTTAACGAAGGAGGTTAACGGAGGTTAAGAAGTTGTTAAACTAAATATAAATTGCAGACTATCTATCTATTATAGATTTAATGGTAATATTCCACAGGCAAAGATTTTGGGTACGATAAATATAAAAAACGGAACTTGGTAGAAACAAAATAGTAATAGGGAGTGAAAGTTTCACGATGAATAAAAATATATATTTCTTCAAATATATATTTAAATATATATTTCTTATTAACTTATTATCCAGACGAAGAAAACATAGTTTTTGAAACATGTCGATATTGTTAATTAAATAGTGGTGTACACAAAGTTATTTATTTCATTAAAATAAAAATAAAAACATATATTATATCTACCCATTCAAAACAAGATTTTCATAAACCCTTAAATATTTTTCGTTTGAGGTTGATGTTTCAAGCTCAATTTGATTTTTGATGATGTTTTTGATAAAAGAAGAAACTTGAAGAACCTGGAACACCCGGCACCATTCGAACCCGAACCGGTCCGGCCCTTGCTGCGAGCTCGCGAGTGTCACGCGCGCTCAATTGTCGGTATAAAAAGAGGCCTGGGAAGAAGTGTTGGCATTTTTTGTCGTTGGTTTAATTCAAAGGGTTAAATTAATCGTACCAAATTGAGTTTCTGCCGGTATTGTTGGCAAACAGCGCTCTAACCCTCTGCGGACCGCGGCCTCGAAGGGTGGAAATACAATGCACCAAGTGCAGCGTTAAGATGACACCGCACTTGGTCTATGTTTTGAATAAAATTATACTGGTAAATCATTTTACTCGCATATCGTTATAAGCAAGTACCAAAATGGATTCCTTTAGTTGCCTGCCAAAAAATCAGGGGTGACCAGTGACTTTTTTTCGATTCTTCAGAAAAAAATTGATTGTACCCCCGAAAATTTTTTTATAAATCAAAATTTTGTGTATGAAGTAATTCCATTCCAATACTCTCTTATTATTTTTTCAATTGAAATGAACTGAAAAATAGGAGAAAGACCGCGGCAAACCGCCACTTCACACAATGCCTTAAGATGAAGCCACGCATAGTAATGCAAATTCATACAAAATCATGTATTTTTGTTTTGAAAATTTGATCGCTTAGAAGTATTATAGATGTTTCAATTAAATACTGCGTGTAGAATCTTGGCCCTTAAAAATATCGGTAATTTTTTTTATAAGTCTTTTAATAAGCCTAGAAAAAAATAAAGTATTAGGTCTTTAAAAAAAACTTTCCAGTGCAAACTCTCCTTCTTATAAACACCTTTTGGGATATGGTTTTATTGTTTATTGTAGCAAATTTAGTTTCTTTTCTGATAATCGCAAAAAAATGATATTTACGCCCGATATTCACAAAATAAAATAAAATATGCATTTTCACGTAGTTATATCACAATACGGCCGGCAGTCGACGAATTTGGATTTTCAAAGTGAACCTTATGTCGACCACCCAAGGACTACTGGCTTGCCACACCCATTTCCTTTCAGTACTGCCCCGGCCGTAGCGGGGAATAGACTTGTGGCTCCACGTCGCTTGGTTCCGTGAAATCAATTTTAAATTTCCTTGTTATTATATTAAACAATGCGTAAAATGTTTTTACAGACCTTTACGAAATCAACCTGTAAAAAAAATTCTCAAATACCTTTTCCAACCTTTCCAAAAGCTTTTTTTAAAGTATTTTTAAATTCCTCCCACAAAGGGGCGTGAATTCCGATTTCGATTTTCCCTGGACTATTGGATCACCTTAACCATGATAATTCTTCTGAATTTAATGTTTTGAACGTGGATTCTTAGTGCATTGAATATAACTATTCATTAGCAATATTTTCAGCCCCACAACGGAAGGGTTAGCGGCCACCATGCGGGCGAAAGGGTTTACGCCGAGTAATGACGTGCTTCAGATTAAACTTATTAATGTCACAGGCGTCCTTTGAGGAAATTTGATAAATCAATTAGTCTAAATATATTTTTATTGGGCAATTAAATTAACTTTTCATAATCATTCTCAATAGTTGCCGTTGCAATCAACGGCCCATAGAAATGACATTAAACAATATTATTAGGGAGCGGAGAAACATAATATTTTGTAGGCTCGTCCATTGTCGAAGTGGAGAGTCGGTTGTACAATGTACATTAACAGTAGAGAAGATAATATATGATCTCATATCCGATTTGGACAATGATGACCTTTTAGTGCGAGTATTTTCCTCCCGCAGAGGGAGTGCCTCGCCGTGGCGCACGCGCCCGGCACGCGTGCACTGCCACGCGTCATGTCGGAACCACGCTTCCGTGCGACATCTCTGCAGGAATTGCATTAAACAAACGCAATATGGGACGCATCTGGGGTAATTGTTCACAACGAGGTGAAAGGTCGCCATTATTCCGATCTGACAGCAATCGAGTTCGCGTTGTACCAGCGGGGGATCACGCTGCCACCTACCCAGAATCCGTATACAAGGGCTTTATGAAGCGAGCTCTATTGTCTCCACACTGTTTGGGTATAAAGTTCAATAAAGCGAAAGCTCTCTGGGCGGAAGGAGTAATGTTTTGTATAAAATATTCATGACATCTCTTTTATCGGCATTATCACATCCTATTATCGGTGAGGCTTATGGGAGACCGAAAATACTAAAGTATGCATTTAATGACCGTAACACTAGTAGTTTTTGCCGCAAAGCACATTGCATCTAGCTGCTACTCAAAATATGTTGGGCAATAGTGTGTGTGTGTGTGTGTGTGTGTGTGTGTGTGTGTGTGTGTGTGTGTGTGTGTGTGTGTGTGTGTGTGTGTGTGTGTGTGTGTGCGTGTGTGTGTGCGTGTGTGTGTGTGTTATGTTATAATACTACCTACATATTTGTAGGAACTCTATATAGAGAGTTGCGCTCAATTGAATTTAAAAAAATGATAATAGGGGTTGTGAATCGTGTTGGTATTTTTTGTAATTCGATGTCGAAGATTCTTTAAACCTTTTTACACTAGGTAGGTGTATCTATCTAAAGTCTAAAGCAGTGATTCCCAAAGTGGTCCAGGTGGACCCCCAGGGGTCCACGGGGGTCCACGTAGGTGTGATAAAAAATGGGGGTCCACAAGCTGTAAGTGGGGGTCCACGAAAATGTATCTGGTTTCGATAGTAAAGAACAAAAATGTTGGCTTGGCTTTACCTATCAATGTAGGCAGATAGTACACTAGTATTTTGGTGAAAAATGGTCATATTCATAGTGGTCATAGTCATATCCCATCCCGCCCCCCGTCTCATATCACATTACTACCCCCCCCCCCCCCCCCCTCCCCAAAAAAAGTTTGGGAACCTCTGGTCTAAAGGATTGTTAGTTTAACATGGTCTAACTTTAACGCAGCACTTAACATGATATCAATACCTACACCGTAAAATGTTAATTACTTAAATAATAGCAGTCATCTTAATCAGAGCTTTCTCTACCTGATTTTAAAAGTTCTGAAGGAGATTTGTTATTAAACAGTTCACGAGAACAACTCGACACGAAAAAAAAAAAAAATAAATTCGGTAGTTTTGCAAAAATTTTGCTCCACCATAAGGATATATCTGCAACTACGTAACACTAGCATCCAAACGCGCAGAGCCAATACTTGTATTTTACTGTTCCACTACACACTACATATGTAGGAGTAAATTAGTTTAAAGTAGAAACATGACATCATTGAGGTCTAATAATTGTAGGCGAGAATAGTTGATGAATCGTGTTAGCGACGCATTAGTCAAATAATGCTATCAGGGTGACAGCACGCCGCGCGGAACACAAATATTCCGTCTAATTTAATACCAGCCTTGCTCTTGTGTAGACACAACACTTGCCTTCTATTATCTAATCACACACACAGACACACACATACAAACCCACACACACACTGCACGCACGTTACTTCTGTAGGCCTTAGTCGAAGGATTAGGTTTTTTGGATTGGGATATTATTTATGTTCCGAGTTCCTAAACATGAGTTTACTGACTATAATGACTAAAACTAAATCTTAAGATACTTTACATGGAATTTGTTTTTGGGAAAACGAAACTTAATAAACTATACTGCAACTTGAGGCAGGATTTCAATCCTTGCGGAGGATTATCTTGGGTTTAATATATTTAAAATTTTCATTCTCGCTATATGTAGCGAGAGAATTTATAGTGGGGTTTTCATGTCTGGCTAATCCGGCATAAAATTTTTCAGAATGTTTAACAATTAAATCCTTTATCAGAGAAATGTTTGTGTCATTGTGGAGAGTGGAAACCCTGATCCACTTCGGCGCATTCAACGCAAGTCGAATGGCTTTGTTTTGCAGGGTTTGTAGTTTGTTTGTCACGTGTGAGCTGCGTGGCCCCAGATAGGTGCAGCGTATGTGAAGCCCGGCCTTATGGTCGTCTTGTAAAGTAGTAATTTATTGTCTGTTGATAATCGACTTTTTCTACCTAGCGTCGGGTAGAGTGAAGCTATTGACTTATTTAAGGAGTAGGTATTCATGTACGCAAAGGATCTGCACATAGGAAGTTGAAGCCCAATTCACAAAGAAAGTTTTGTAGCATCATCGATTCTCGCAATCTAAATTTTAGAGAAATTTGCACAACGATTTTACCGAACGGTTTTAGCTAGATCTTCTTCTGGCGTCCGAGTATGTAGGTTGCCCTGAAATTTCTTTACTTTTGCCAATTCTTGACGACTTTCATTCTGCTAATAATAAAAAATTCTAAATACTGAAGCATCGATAAAAATTGTTTTTAGGTTTTCAGGGCCAAAAGTATTTTTGTTATTTATTTTTGGGGTGTTATGCCGTGTTTCGCTACCTCCTTCTTTAGCCAACGTTTCGGACAGCGTTTCAGTGTCCATCATCAGGGCAGATGAGCCATGATGATGGACACTGTAACGCTGTCCGAAACGTTGGCTAAAGAAGGAGGTAGCAAAACACGGCATAACACCCCAAAAATAAATAACAAAAAAAGGATAAAAATTGATTAAAACAAATCAAAATGATAAAGCGAAAATGCAGCAAAAACGCATTGCACTCGGTGTGAATGGCCGAATGTCAACTGCCAGTGCTAAAAGTATACTCTCTTATGAATAGAGTTGGAGCAAAATAAGCAACAAGAATCATAATAGAGACAACAAGATGCGGAATCTCATTTCATTAATTTCTCTTTGTCGGCACATCTTACAATCGACCGATGATCTTAAAGTCATTCGAGCATTACTCTCACAATGGCCGGGAAGGAATCTATTGCTGAACAAACACGCAGCTAGTTTTCAACAGTAGACTGGAGCTCTAAAAAAATATCACAACTCACTACACTTTCAATGGCGACACTAATATTTCATACATATTCTGTGGGGTTTTTGGTATTAACTGCAGAGAAGCTTGCTTCGAAAAGGTTTCTAATGAAAATGCCATAGAACAGAACCTAGCATTGCCATTGATTTATAGCATATATTTGTATTCAATTTACTCAAAACATTATAACGCATAACTCAACCCAAACATTAAAAAAAATAATAAAAAAAACTTTTTTCGGGATAGAAAATATTACCACAATATTATTTATACCAGTGGCGTGGGGTCCATAGAAAAATATACCTACCTGTTTATCAAGACAATTATTTACTGTACACATAATCTAGATGCTAAGAACAACTGTATGTATATAGATTCTAACTGAAACTAATCTTTAATATATGTATAAGATTCTGCCGCCATGGGTCGACCCACAGGGCCCTTCTTGACAATAGTACCCTTTCACACAGAGTTCGGAGCGGGACGTGCTCCGCGCCACTTCATGCCGCCGCGCAGAAAAGTAAAGACCGAAAATAAGATAGCGATTTACAGCGCAGTTCACTGTGAGACTTTTCTGCGCGGCGGCCTGAAGTGGCGCGGGGCACGTCCCGCTCCGAACTCTGTGTGTAAAGGGTACTAATATCAAGGAGGATACGATGTTTCTACTTATGTCGACAGAATAGCACTTAATCCCAAACATGGGAACACCTGAGCACAGGTACGCCTAGTGAGGTGTTCACAAGATACTACTACTAACCTATTTACATATAGCTACGGATTATTATCTATCTATCTAAACTTATTACCTATGTAAACCAATGTAATAATTTGTAAAGTGATGTTCAAAAATGGAAATAAATAAGTAAAGTACATGCTAAACTTTAAGACCGGCTTGAACATGGTACGATTCATGCGAAAGAGAAAGATATGCGAAAGAGAAAGATATCCGAAAGAAAAAGATGCGTTAAAAACATACGTGCGTAAGAATATAGCGTGGGCGGTGGGCACTCCACGTTCCTGTCCTTAAACTCGCGTACTGCTGCGATTTCTGATCAACGTCAGGCCGATCTTAATGTTTGGTGTGTAGCTCTGTTAGCGTAGACCTTAATCTTAATATACCTACGGATAAGTAGACAGCAGCAGGTAGAAGGTAGCAAATAGTATCTCATAATAAAGCACAAGGTAGCTGCCGGAGAGGGCTCCACTTACTAATTACTGTTTAATTAACACAGAAATTGGTTTGAATTAAACACACACAACTCGGGCTTTCAAACATACAAGGTGGTTCAGAAACAATGTTTACAAAGTTGGCAAAAATATTATTAATAGGATACAATAATTTTCATGTAAAATACACTTATTTTATAATTTCATTTATGCTGTTAGTTCGCATATAATTTTAATTAAAATTAATTGCAAAATAAGCTGGTACATTCGTAACCTGACTTTCACGCGTGGTGGTAATTTCTGAAACAGGTATGAACGCCGAAAAAACGCCGCACACGCGCCTAGAACCTAGTTTCTTTTTGAAGTGAAACTTCTTTAGTCCCGTTGTGATTTAAAATTCGGTTGAAACGGAAATGATACATTTCAGTACCTACAAAGTGTCAAACTGTGCTCGTTGGCTGCTTTGATTTTGACCTCACTTTTCAAGGCTTCTATTGGTTGAAATATGAAACGGAAATGACGCATTACAGTACCTACAAAGCGTCAAAATGCGCTCATCGGCTGCTTTGATTATGACTTAACTTTTCAAGACTCCTATTGGTTGAGAATGTGTGGGCGAAAGTTTCACTTCAACCGCGTGTGAACTGCACTCAAGTCTTATTTGTTTATTGTTTAAATTATAACATTATTATGCATAATATTATAGCAAAAACAAAATAGTGAAATACACATTTTAAAGAATTTCTACGCCAATTAAGAGAGCTAGAGCTTTTTCATTTAGGATTTTAACGTGCATTATATGCTTTTTTTGACGGTTGCATAACAACTCAGAATCAACTAAACTCAACACCTCTTGAAAAATCATAAAAACCTATGAAAATAAAATTGAAAAATCGCCTGTAATTCAACGTAACCAACATATTTAACCAATATTTTATATATTTTTTAATCACTTTTAATGACTTTTCAAATGAGGTGTTGAAATGAATTAATTCTGAATTGTCCGGTTACCATTTTGAGAGTGCTGAGTGTGTAATCTATTTATGTTTGGTAATTATTTATTTAGAGGCACTGCTGAAAACCAGCTACATTCCAGGAGAAATCCTGTATGTAATGTAGAATCAATGATAAATAAACGTTTATTGTGTTTTATATTGTGTATTATGTTTATTTGTTTATTTATTATACTAGTAGTTATGGGAAAACTAAACCCCGCATAATGGTAATTGATATTTTGAAATTTATCAAAATTTTTTAAACGTTTTATTTTTGACCGTTGCCTATGGTATTTGGTTTCAGTCTATCATGGCCATCTTAAGACTGGTACAATTATTCCTCAAACCAATAAACAAACAATTGGATATTCAGCTGTGAAAGACGATATAGCAATGAAGTTGGGAAAAGCCATATGATTTTAATAAAATCATTGTGTATATAAACCCTAGTTTAAGGAATAATTGTCCCAGTCTGAAGATGGTCGTGATAGGCTGGAACTGGTAACGGTCAAAAATAAAAAAAGTTAAAAATATCTTCAATGCATCGTTGTAATGGAATTCCAATTCAAATTGTAAGTATCAAAAGTAGAAATAATGTTGATTATTTTACTCGTTGCGTTCATGCGAACTAAAGTAAAAAGGTACACTCCAACACAAACAAATTCACAGAACGGCGAAATGCAAAGCGCTCGAGTTAAATCAGGAATTTTCTACGCTCAGTCAACAAATAAGACTTTCTTTGGCGGGCGGGTTGCATGGATTCGATCTTTATAGAAATCTACAGTTTTTTTCCCGATATTGATGAAATTTTGCACACTGTCTTGGTCACGGTCAATGAGATTTCGAAAAACTCTGTGTGAAGGGCAACGCTGAGGATTTAAGCAAGTTATCTATAAAAATCAGTAGTTTTTGTAACGTCTTGTCGTATCCAGACGGGAGTAAAACATCATCGGAAAATTTTTCTACATACACTGTCTGAGAGGTGACTGAATTAAATTTGTAGCGCTTTTGCGCTTCCATCAAACAACACTTCGGTAAGTAGAGGAAACAATAATAATCTTTCCGTGGCGTCAAACTAACCTATACTTGATCAAAACTATTTCAATCATTTGAAGTTAATATGAAATGTTCACGCAGCAGCACGTTAGCGACCACCCTGTTCTCGGCGAACCGGATTGGTTACCAGCGCAGGCGCAAACCAATTTACATATCAAACAGACTCGGATTAATCAAATTCCTCCATTATTTGTCGACTGTTATTTTAATAATTCACCAAACTGGGAGAGTAACGGATTATGGCGGGGTATATCAAGACGTACATATTATATTAGCTGCCTAACTTCCTCTACCAGATACTGCCGGCTCCGGTACACCAGGTGGATACATTGTCTATGGGATGTGCGGTGCGGGGTGCGGGGTGCGGGTGTTCCTTGCTATGGTCTAACGAGGATTATCTATTATGGGGGGCGCAATTAACTCATTAATATGGTATTCCTCCTTATTCCGTCACCTGTACCAGAATCCGATGCGGAGATTATCATATTATTATGAATTACTTAATATTAGAATTTCTTATCGATATGTCCGATTCATGGCTTTAATCGCTTGAATAAATCCAAGAATTCGTCAAATTAACAATAACTGTAGTAAAAAAAAAAATTTTTTTGGAAAATAAAGGCACCGCAGAAAACAAGCTGCTTGTACAGTGTCCCGGAATGCACAGCCGAGCATTTTTGTAACAACGAGTGACTTTTTTTTTATCAAATCAAAAATTTTAGTCAAATGTGATGTGGAAACGTGTAACAAGCCTTTGACAAATAGATTTATTATTATTAAAACCACTGTCGACCGGTTTCTCTTGGGTAGGTACTTAGCAAGTTATAGTCACGATGTGTACTTATTTGGGTTGAGTTATTCGGAAAATAGTTAAACCGAGATTGAATCAAAAATATTTATTTAATTAAATTTTGGAGAAACTTAATTGAAAATCTGAAAATAGAAAAATCAGAAAAAGGTACGGTCATATCTGGGACTCGAGACTGAGTTAATGTATCCTTTTGCGATTCGGTCATATTTAACTGTACACTGTTCATACTTCGACTAAGAACTACCAACATTATCTTCATTTCTTAACGCATATTTTTTTCGCCGTTATCTTTACATATGATTGCAAGATTCAAGCCCGAACTAAATGCTATCTAGATAGTGTCTTGGATAAATTTTATCCATTTTTATTTTTAATATGCGACATCTAGTGACTTTTCATGTTCGATCCCCAGATGTGACCATATCTTTTTCTGATTTTTCTGTTTTCAGATTTTCGATTGAGTTTCGCTAATATTGTCTTCATTAAATTTAATATTACAATTTTTTTAATTAAAATAAAAAATAATTTACTTATAAACGTGTTTTATATTTCACCCAACTGACAAACAATCATTAACGCAAGGTAAATTGTGTTAAGTTATTTAAAATTTAAAATTTATTATTAAGAAGGTAATGATTTAACGATATGGCAATTACAACCTTAAAATGGTTAAATATTTCTTTACACAGAATTAAAATTCGCAGTTTATAACGGAGTTAAAAACGTGAAATTTTGGCTAATTATAAATTAAATCCGGGCTTTATCAAAACCTCAAATGAAATCCAGCCTCAGTGATAAAGCGAAGTACCTATCTATTTATTTAATTATATTACTATCATGGCAAGCCACAACACATAAAAACTTAATATTAAAAATTCTAATTTCGGTTGTTTGTCTGTGGGTAAGTCGGTATTGTGAAATATTCCTTCGTAATGGGAAACGATGTCAAGTTGAATGAACTTTATATTTTTAAAATTGAAACTGCTCAGTGGGACTACGTACTTATCAGACGAGCGAAAACGTAGGTAATTCTTTATTCGATGTGCATATTTAAGTTGTTCAAATTCTTGACACATGCTTGGATAAGTTAGAAGAGTGAAGATAATACATTTCTGAGATGATGCGCGTGGTAAACTAGGTCCAGTGGATATACTTTAACGGTACTTTTTTTATACTATCAAATTATACATATTATTTTAATGGCTATCCTTTTTATAAGCAGTCTCCTACATTTTTTTATTGAATTGTATGAATATAACGTGCTTTGTATTTGTATAAAGTCATTGGATACCTTTACAGTTTCTGCCTGTACAGAGTGTAAATAAAACAATATTATGTACATTTTTACGCAACATCAAGTTAATTGATCAAATGCATTGCACATAATATTGTTTTCTATCAGTGATCGATGATTTGGTGGATGCAATTTTAAGCCATAAGTTGTTATAATCATTTGTCCAGTCTGTAGTTCGAAGTAAGATTGTAGAAATATATTATAAATTGCACAGCGCCCTTGAGGTGATTTTTCACAAAAACGGCGCTGTACAAATCATCTAAATATTTTAATTGTTCTCTAGACTTTATGTCCCGGTTAAATCTTCCCCACAGGAAAAACTTAACCTTCCACACACTCTTCCACAAATGATCATCTAGTCCACGGGTCGGCAACCCGCGGCCCGCGGGCCACATGCGGCCCGCGAGGCGTCTTGGTGCGGCCCGCAAGATTCTCGCCCCAACGCATGTCACGGACGACATCATACACAACAGAGTGAGAAAGGGAGCGAAGGGATAGCGATACAACTTCAAACTGAGTTTAAAAACCGGTTTGCTGATTTCAAAAAGATCTCACGCAAGATGGAAATTTTCGAAAACACCTTCGCAGTGGATATCGATAATGTATCTAGCAATTTGCATATCAACGTGATAGATTTGCCTTCTGAAAACTACAAGGAGTTAAAAAGGTTTGCTCAGCAAATAATTACTACGTTTGCTAGTACTATTTGTGAACAAACTCTTCAACTCTGAATTATCGAAAAAACACTGTTCTCGGTTATCGGATTCACTTTTAGACACAATTTTACACGGCTCTACTTCAAAAATGCAAGCTAATATAAAAACATCTTGAAACCCAAATGCAACCATAAAATAAAAAATAAAAATCTCATTGATTTTATTAACTACAACAAATTTAGTAAAATATACAATAAGCGTTTTATGTTTCAGACTAAAATATTTGTACATAAATATTGTAGGTACTTTTTTTTACATTAGTTCTACACAGGAGGCCCTGAGGAAAACAATTCCCCTCAACACCTATGTCACATTTGGGAATGGGATGTGGAGGGTCTCTTTAGGAAAGGAAGGAGAGGAAGTTCTGGGACGGAAAAGGGTATTAGGAGTGGGTAGGATTCTACGGATCAGTGTGTTCAGGAGTGACGGACGTATGAATCCATACATCCCACGCGTTCTGAGAGAGTTCGGTTGGAGAAGTCAAAAGGCCTCCCTCAACCATTCTCTCCCGATCCGGCCTGCCATGCAGCTGCTGGGCAGACGCATCCGCCACTAAGACCCGGACAAACCTCATCCCAAGAATTCGGGCACTCCTGCTAAGTCACCAAACGTAGCGAACCACTCGGGGTGACCTACGGCAGAAGTGTTGGTTATCCAATAAATGGTTCCCGGGGCGGCGGTACCCATACCCGCCTTCCAAATTGGAATGGGCATACTGTACCCAAGTACGGCCCGCACTAATCCCCATGTAAAATACTTGACCCTTTCACAACAAAAGGTTGCCGACCCATTATCTAGTCAATCCACGCTATGCAATTGCATTGTATAAGTATAATAAATACAAAACAATTCATGAACAACATGTCAACCTACCAGAGACCAAATGGGAAAATAATTCACCGACTCCAGATATTTTCATATCAGAGGGTTCGGCTCGATAGAACTGCTAACTGGACCGATAAATCCTACTGATCCCTCATTATAAATATTTAAAAAATATTTCGTAATCCTACATGTATTTAATATGACTGACTTTTGCATTTTTATATGTAAATTCTTTGACAAACCTAATAAGCCTAAATTTTGAATGAGAGAGCTACTAAAAATGGTAATATTTTTGTAGTACGAGAATGCCAAATTCTTTTAATCTCATTTCCTAAATCTGTATATTTTCTAATTTTTTCAGAAACTGATTTTGGAATATTACAGGAATTTGGAATAGCGACATCAATGATATAAGCTATTTTTTTAATTTCGTCATGTAAAACTATACCGTTTCTGTTATGACAAATTGTTCTGTCTGTCAGTATAGTTTTATGATAATATATTTTATATTCAAAATGCGCAAAATTCATTTTCTAAAAATGAATTTTGGTTCGTATTCATAATATGGTACTACATTACGGCAGTCAATCATTATTGTCAGTCAATCGTTATGTTTAATTACCAAACTTTGGTGAATTATTTTTAAAACCTGATTGTGCCTAAATGTATACTCGGACGGCGCTAATACAGAACATCCCGATATAATATGTTCTATAGTTTCCGGAAAAGCCAAACATTTTCTACATAAATCATCAATTGGATTTGTATTTTTGATTATATATTTCCTATAATTTTTAGTATTAATGACTATCCTGAATGGCAAGTATAAATCCTTCTATTTCTGCGCTCAATTCTCCAATACTCAACCATTTGTTTGACGAAAGTTTGTCAACATACGTTTGGTTGAGATAATTGGTGTTTGGCGTGATTATTATTATTATTGTGTCGTAATTTTTCAAGTTTACTAATATTCGATAGGTAACTTTCTTTCTTTGAAAGGCAATGATCCTGACGCATTTAAAAAAAATATATTTTTAACTTCAATAATTCTACAATTCTACAGATTTTTCATGAGTCTGCGCTAGTATATAAAAATGTATAATATCATCCGACAAAAACGTAGGTTACACGTAAGATAATAAGTAACAAATAAAATTCAGAATTGTTGGATAAATAAGACTAGTTCTCTTGCACCAGGGAAGTAGAATGTTAATCTAAATAAAGAATAAATCCTAAATCACGTAACAATCTGGATACCTAACCTACTAAGCCTTTATTATTCGGCTCTGTCTTCCACCCTGTACCCCTCCACCCCTCCGCCCCTGCCCGGCTCCTGTCGGATGTATTAATTACTGAAACAGAATATATAAATTATCCTCCGCAGTGAGGATTCCGCTGCGGCTGATGTAATTAGGGACTAATTATAAAATGGCGACTCTGCGCGCCATCGCACAGCGAGGATGCAAATCTCAGGAAAGTGCCTTTTTAATGTTTTTATCGCAAACACAGAGTTAGATAAGTTTCTGCAACGCCTTATTGCTAACTTTATCAATCTGAATTAGGTAGGCAGTAGGCACTACAATCCCTACATCTTAACATAAATAAAAACGATCAAAATAACAAATGTTTATTATAGTTGTTATAAGAGTATAATAAAAAAAGATTTTTTTAAGTTTTTTCCAATTTGTTTATTAACCAGTATTATTATTTAATAAAATAAAATACTTTTTTGTTGTTTAAAACCACGAGATTTATTAATTTATGAACCGACCGGTTTCGCTTTAATCAAGCATCTTCAGGGTACAAGTTAATTAATTCTGAACTCAGTTAATTCTGCACTCAGTTAATTGTTAACTTAAATTAATACAGTATTAATTTGCACCCTGAAGATGCTTGATTAAAGCGAAACCGGTCGGTTCATTAATTAATAAATCTCGTGGTTTTAAACAAAAAAGTAATTTATTTTATTAAATATGTCAAACCACAAAGTGAGTGCTTTCTACAATAGTATTATTATTATTCATTGCGATTGAATTCTACTAGTAATTAAAGTTTTATTGCTAAAATAGAAATTTTAAGGGGTTATGTATTAAATTATCAATCGATCTTTAATTTAATAATATAAGAATCGGCAATAAGCGCACATATAATATTTATAGAACATGAGGTAGGCAATAAGTTATTGTTTTATTTTAAAATATAAAAATTACGCTATATTTTTTTTTAATGTGGGTAACTAAACATGAAATTTGTGAAAAAAAGGACTGCATTTGCACGAAGAAAATATCGGAATTGATTTGAATGGAAATGAACAGGAAACCATCTTAAAAATAAAACTTAAAAAAACGTGAAATGACTGACACAGACCAAATATTCAACATGTTGTTAAGTACTAGATATATGCTAATTATAGTAAAAACATACTACTAAACTACATTTTTGACAAAAAAAAAAAAATTCTTAATAGACCAATTAGACAAGTGTTGAAAAAACATTAAAAAAAACTCCGACGGTAATCACAAGTTTTGGACAGACACCACAAATATCAGGCAATAAAAGTATTCAATAATCTTTCATCATTCTTTACAAAAAATGAGGGAAACAAAAAAATCAGATACGAAATAAAATGAAAAGTGGTTTAAAGAACAAAAAAGGCAATATTACAAAACATTTATAACGTAAGAACGAAAAACAATTCTTTTACAATATATATCATTTTCTACAACCGTACCTCTTAATATTTTGCCATTTTTTTTTTCATTACCTCCTTTTTGTATGTTATTTCATTTTATTTCTATTTAACTTTATTAAAATTTACTATTTTATTGAACTGAAAAATGGGGGCCTCTGAGGCCCACCCAATGAGGCCCACATTGTCAAATAATATTAAAATATGTAAAGTTCTAGTATAAAAAAAAAATTCGCAGTTTAATTATCGGTAGTAATGCAGACAGTTGAACTATCGAACGTGGCTCCATCGGATCCGCGCCCTTCGAGGCAATTATGGAGAATATTTAGCTTGGAATATACAATACCCTCGGATATGAAATAATGGAAATGGCTACAGCAACTTTACTCACGCCCAACTCTTTTGATATTTCATTTTGGAATTCGGAATGGAATTTTTCAGTCGGAATTAGATTGGCTCCCTCCTCGGTAGGTAAAACAGGCCGCCGTAATAGATTCTAACCTCGTTTGCCGTTGACGTCGAATTTCCCACCACGTCTAGAAAAATGGCGGACAATTTCCCTTTGAAGCGCGCTCTCGCTCCTTTTAAGGTTCAAATTATGTTTATCGTTTTATTCCCTTACGAATTTCGGGCGAAAAAACTAAGTTTTCTCGCCGCAAAGTTTGAAATTGTTATTAACGACACAGAAAAGTCTTACACAAGATTAAAACTCGTATAAATAAGCATTTTCACCTTTCTTAATAGAAAGTTTATTTTGAGAGTTTCTCAGGAAATTGTTAAATAAACAGTAAGGTAGTTAATTTATCGGAATATTTTCAACAGAGTTATCCAGCCTTGCCTTTCGTCGTAAGTTCTAAGTATGTTCGAGGTGTGTATTTGAAAGTATCGTTAAAGTTTCGTCTCAGAGACGATATAATAGCAAGTCACTATGCAATAATATCTTGAATAATTGTTTCATCATAAATGACGCGCTCAGCTTTTGATAGTGTTAACGTAATTTTAAAACCGCCATGTCTCATGGCTTACAGGGATACATCAATCATCTAATTAAGATAAACAGTTAGGAGGGTTCATTAAAATGGAGCATGAAAATTAAAAAAAAAAAAACAAAACGTCAGCAATTGAGTTTGCTCCGTTTGAAATATGAATTAATTACATGTTTACTGCATCGTGCGTGCTAGGCGCTCACAATAGCTCACACGTCTCTCCGGCACTACACCCGCCTGCCTTACACAATTACACACACCCGCACAGAGTCACACAGGGCACACTCAAGTAAACTGTGAACTGTACACGGCTCAGTTAGAATTAATCGTATTATGTCAATCCAGGCTTAAATAAAAATTAACGCTGTAATTAAATAAATGCCCATAATTTAACGCCAGTGGATGAATGATGAAAGCATAAGACCAAATCCTCAACCTTTGTGAAGTGTGTCCACCGCGACCACTAAATGAAATCACTTACACGGTTTTATATTAATTTCTCAATTAAAATAATAATCCATAAAGAACAACCTGATGGGAAGTGTAAGTAATTACAAACAATATTTCTAATGACTTGACAAATTAGTACAAGATTGAAAGCATAATTTGAAAATTAATTACATGTCAGATAATATTGGCAATTAATTCGAGAGTTGAGAGTGGATACTAAACAAACCATAATCATCAATAAACTGTTTAAAGATGCCTTGCCACTTGCGGGGGTAGAATAGGGAAAAGCCTTATACGAGAATTTTTAGTGTCATCGACAATAGTGATAGTGGCACCCTTTCTTTTTATGATCCGAAAAGCCACACCAATTTATAGCTAGATATAGTACTAGTGAGAAGACGATTCTCGAAGGATACGGATAGATCCGCCATCGGTTTGGGAAAGTTCTTTTACGATTACGACTTTTACGAAAATTGAGATTGCATGGTTAGAACTTTGAAACCTTAACCTTCGGAAGGCTTACATGTTCAATTTTTTTTTCATTTACTAGATTCTTGCCTTAAAGAGGTGAATCATTTAAATTTACTAAATTCAAAACTGCTGTTCTTTATATAAAGAGAACAGCGTCATTTGTGCCTCGCAATTTTCGCCTCATGTGGGTATTTAAAAATTTTACCTGGCTATTTTAGACTTAGAAGACTTTTATTTCATCGGTAGGGAAAAATTGTTATCTAAAAACCCTACTAAAATTACATGTTTTGCCCAGCATCAACATCAATCTTCACCATCAGGACCAGCAGCCGATATATTCATACGTGTTATGTTGGGAGTGGGTAGGAGGCGGTCATGTACTTTTTATTTGGAGTTCTTCCGCATTTGCCTTCGGGAACGAGGAAACCATGAAAAATCTCACCCCGCAAGATTCGGCCGGCAGTCAACATGAAACCTATAGGTCTTCAGTGATATCGGTGTATGATATCCTGCATTGTGTGTGTGTGGGGTGTATGTCTGTTTTTAAGTAAATATATACTTTATGGAACCGTAGGGGATACACATACATATACATACATATTACACAATATTATATAAATATATAAGTTTTATATAAATGTTCGAATATTTCAAAACCGAAGATATTTCAATTGGACCGTTTTTGGTTAAAAGTTAAATCATACAAACGTTGTCAGATTATAATGCCTCAGGGGTCCATTTTGGGTCCTTTGCTTTTCTCTATCTATATAAATGATATTACGACATGTTTTCACAACTCTCATATTTTACTTTTTGCTGACGACATGAAGATATACCTTCCTATAAGCTCCCCGGACTGTTCTGTGCGTTTACAAGCAGATCTTGACCGACTGACGGATTACTGTCGAAGAAATAAACTTTTTATTAATATTTCTAAATGTTGCAAAGTTACATTCACACGTAACCATGTGAAAATACTGCATGATTACACCATTTCTGGATCGCAGTTAACAAATAAAGATTATATACGTGACCTCGGTGTTATTTTGGACTCTAAACTTACATTTGAAAAACACTTTGATAACATTGTCACCAAAGCAACAAAAAGTCTAGGTTTTGTACTAAGAACATGCAAATTTTTCAAAAACACTAAGACTTTTCTGACTCTCTACAATTCACATGTTCGTCCTCACCTAGAATACTGTTCACAAGTTTGGAACCCGCGCTATATTGTTTATGTTAACAGGTTAGAAAGAGTTCAGGAGCGATTTCTCAAATTCCTCAATTTTAAATCATTCAACATATACAACTCTTACGACGAAATCGAGAAACATTTTCGAATCACGAAACTACTCAACAGGAGGCTTGTCGCTGATCAGATGCTCCTGTACAAAATCATTAACTCTAAAGTTGACTGCCCGGAGTTGCTAAACAAAATAAATTTCCACGCGCCGATTCGATATAGTAGACAAAATACCCTTTTCTATATTGACAGATGCAACACCAATTCCAATCAAAATGAATTTATGCAAAGGACACGTAACTTCTATAACAATAAATTTGCAAATATAGACACACGTGCTGACATATTCACTGCTAGTTACTGTCGTTACAAAAATTCATTGTATAACATTCTAGGTGCGAATAACACATATTCATGATTATTAAATTAATTGTATCTAATATTTTTATATTACTTGCGTGGCAACTTTCCCTTAACTTTCCTTTAACCCTCTCCTCCTCCTTCCCTTCCCAACCCAAATACCTAATTTGCAGTCTATTACAGTTATAATCATACTTATTTTATTGTTGTGTATTGGTTTATTATTTGTTGAATTTGGATTTGTATTATTATTATTTTTTTAAATTGCTGCTTAGTTCTGTTTTTTTTTTTTCATCTTTCTTAAATATTTTAGTTTACATTCAGTTAGTCTTTATAAATACCTATCTGTGAACATTAATAATTGGTCTGTTTTTTATTATTCTCTTATGTATATTATATTACTAAGACTGTTTATGTTCCTTAAATAAATAAACAAATAAACAAATAATATTATGTACGTCGTTAATTTTCATTAATTACTTATTTTACATTGCACATTTTAAACGGTTCCACGATAAATCACGCAATTTCAACACCCATTTCAAAAGTCATTAAAAGTGATTACCTATTTAACCAATTTTTATCCAATCACTTTTAATGACTTTTCGAAGCAGATTTCAAATGATTCTGAGTTGTCCGGTCACCATTTTATTCTGCACCTCATCTTACAATTTGGAAGGCGGGTATGGATACTGCAACCCCGGGAGCCATTTATTGGAAACCCAACACCTCTGCCATGGGC
Organism: Glyphotaelius pellucidus; assembly: GCA_936435175.1. NCBI lineage: Eukaryota > Metazoa > Arthropoda > Insecta > Trichoptera > Limnephilidae > Glyphotaelius > Glyphotaelius pellucidus. The sequence goes on from OW386537.1 coordinate 26,324,773, forward strand.
CACCCTAAGTGGTTAGCTACTTTGGTGACTTAGCAGGGGTGCCCGGGTTCATGGGGTCTTGGCGGCGGATACATCTGCCCACCAGCTACATGACAGGCCGTACCGGGAGAGAATGGTTGAGAGAGCCCCTCTGACTTCTCCAGCCGTACTCTCTCAGAACATCGCCTTGCACCGCAGTGGGAGGGATGGATTTTTACATCCGTCACACCTGCACACATTGACCCCCAGATTCCTACCCACCCCTAATACCATTTTTCTTCCCAGAACTTCATCTCCTTCCTTTCCTAAAAAGACCTTCCACACAGCATCCCCAACGATGACATAGGCATTGAGAGGAATTATTCTCCTCGAGGCCTCCTGTGTGGAGCTAATGTAAAAAAATTAAAAATCTGAGCAGTTGTAAGATACATATTCGTTTATGAATATGTACACTTGCATTAAATCTGAAGAAAAATCAGGAATGTATTTGTGGCAAAAATAGTCTGAAAGTATAAAAAGCCTTCGAAAAGTTCTCAAAATGATGATTGTGGATTCTAAAATAGAATTTTTAATAACTGAAAGAACCGTCCTTTGAGTATAAAAAAAAGGAATGCGCGCATTATCCATCCATCGGACGTGTATCTGGAAAAAAAATAAAATGGCATATTATGCTCACCGCGCTAATGGGGGGGGGGCTCGCCATACAATCCTTTCAAACGGCTTATTTAATACCGTAATACTGCCTGATGTACACATATATCCTGATCTACAGTAGCCATAGTGACTAGACCGCCTGGGCTTACTGGCCGTTAGGTGAAATATGGAAATAAGGATCAAAGTTTTACGGAGAATTGAAACACATTAGGTAAAAAAAGGATAATTACCTTCTACTAATTTTAGACCATTAAAAATGAGTTTTTATTTAAATATATTATCATTGTCATACTCACCAATCAAACTACGCGACTGCTAAGTTCAAATTTGACATAAACCATAGACATTATGGTTGACCTGCCGTAAGTGATATTATTTCCCCTTCCCCATACCGGTTCCATTTGGAGCCGGCTGGGCTCGCAAATGGCCTCGAGCGAATCTAGAAAATGTGACGTAATCATTCTTGTGCGAACCAGCGCCGAGCTCTCATCGGTACATTTTACGAAATAACATGGCAAGAATGGTTGCTTGTGCTATTAAAACGGGTAAAAATAGAAGTGAAAAAGAGAATAAACCGAATTGTTGTATTTCATTCCATAGGTAAGCATTATTTTACTTTATTTTAAGCTTATTCAGATCATATTTATAGTATGATCAGTTTTTAGTAACATATAGATATTTAGGCGTTTCTCACGTGTGCTCGTCGCTGTTTACTGGGGTAAGTAAATTATGAAATATTTGTAAAAGTGTCTTAACTAAATACGGCAACAAAATATTCGACTCTGAAAACAGGCGAACTTTACTTTGCCGTATTTGGACTTTGCAAATTTGCGAGTAATACGCGCTCCCATGTAAAAAGGTCTATTAATTCAAAAGTAGATTTTACTTTTAAGAACTAAATGGTGATATTATAATGCGAGCTGCCTGTATACTGTCAGATTGATTTATTGACGAATCACATATCATCACAGTCATCTTACCTTCCGCGTCCCGCTATAGTTGGTTTGGGTGACCGGACTACTCGGAATGAAACCAACTCAGAACCATCTCAGATAAGTCATTTAGAGTGACAAAAATATATTTATAAAAAATTGGTTAAATAGGATATGTTAGGTTAGGGTTATCGGCTAATTTAAAATGATTTTTTTCATAGCTTTTAATGACATTCCAAGGAGGTGTTGAGTTGACTTTATTCTCATTTGGCATGGAACCAGTTGGTTTGTACCCCTCTCCTGTCTGTTCTCGTCTACTAATATTCATATGTCTATGACATAAACGCATATAAGCATAATCTATTTCTAATTATTAGAGACAGCGGTTTGTGCAGTCTACTGTAGAGCTGTTCCGGGCCGCTGTAATGCTTAGTTCACACTGAGCTATATATCTGCGAGCAGATATCTGTTGATTCGCGAGCGCTTATCTTTTGTCCTTTCACACGAGGCTATCAAATTTTTCTTCCTGTGGTAGGAGAGGGGGTCAGTCGAATTAGGGAGCGGCAACGGAACGCATATTTTTTGTACTGAAATCTGTCAACTTGACATCTGTCATCCACGGGTCTAGGCAGCTCCGTAATTACAATGACCCCCTCTCGTGTTTTAGTCGGAGGAGGGGAGAGTTATCTTCTTGGATATCGCGTCTGGAGCGGTTATGTCTGAGATGTGTATTGTCTATGATTGATCTGCGCTTAAAAACGCTTAGGTGTGAACGGTCTGAAGGGATTGTATGGAGAGCGTTATTTGGCGTGCTATGATATTTTATATTTGATAGCTGAGTGTGAACCAGCTTTAAACAAAGTCCGATGAGTCAACATGATAACCAACGTTGGTTGAATGTACAGGGCACGAGAAGAAGAAGAATTATAATCTACATAAGTAGATATAATAATAAGTGCAAAAGAACGTTATTTTCTCTGTGTTTTACTTTAAAATAAGCCGTATAATGTAGTGAATAATCTCTGCTAAGCAAACTGACAAAAGTTAGTCGACTTAGCATAGCGGTGAGAAAATTATTAATTTAGTTTTAAGGAAGGTGTAAAAAGTAAGAAAACGTGCTTTAAAAATGTAGAGCAGTAATAGCAGCGTACAAATTATGCATAATTTCAAAGTTCGCAGCTTTTGAAACGCTATAAGTTATTTGTACCTAACAACTACTGCGAGGGACGACACCACGAACTGCTAAGCATGCCACAAAAACGAATGTATTGGTTCAGCACAGCGCAACACTTGATATGGTCCTGCTAAATAACATGTCTCTTGATATCTTCAAAATAAACCTAGAAGATTTTAAGGAAAATATGTACAAATAATAACTCAATTCATTCATTCTTGGATAAAAAACGTTTTTCTTTTTTTTTACATTAGAAAATAATTTCTCTCAGGGTCTATGGCATCTTTGGGGATCCTGTGTGGAGGGTTTTTTTTAGGGAAAGGCAGGAGAGGAAAATCTGGCATGGAAAAGGGTATGAGGGGTAGGAATCTGGGGGTCAATGTGTCTAGGAGTGGCGGACGTACGAATCCATCCCTCAAAATACGGCGCAACGTGATAGGTCGAGATAGACCGACTGGAGAGGTCATGGTTAGGTCTCCCTCAACCAATCTCTCTCAATCTTGCCAAGACCTACACAAACCTCACCCCATGAATGGAATTTGGACTAGAGGCGAACCATTAGCGCCGAGTTTCGAAGAACGACAGTTCGAACCCAATTAACTCCAAATAAATAATTACCGTTTTTTTTATTTTTTTATTTTTTTTTTTTTCCATAAATATTAATAAATATAAAAATAAATATACAAGTGAAAAAAAAAAACAGGACATTACAATAAATACAATACAAGTCTTAGTGACATGTAAACATTAAAATAAACTTTAAATGGCAGATCCCCCGTGTACCCCCCCAGGGGCTAAAGATCCTTTTAAAAAATCGGGAACCACGCCGAGGTCACCGATAATCCGGAGCCGTAGCAGTCCAGAACTAGTTAAGTCCCCAAGACAAACCCGAGCCGAAAGCAGAAAAGTTGTGGATAAACGACAAAAGAAGGAAATTAAGACTAATAAACAAGCGTCAATCCCCACTAACACCAACTCTGCTCTTTCTACCACCACCACAACAACATTCTCCTCTACTACAAGATCCTCACCAATAACACACGAGTCCAGTCTAGCGCTTCCATCTACCAACGAAGACAAAATTCCTCCTCTCAAAACCAAACCGATTCTGACTTCTGTTGAAATCCCCCAATATACTTCTCTCCAGAAAACGAAACAGTCCGAGACAGCCATGAATATTGTTCAAATTGCCACTCAGGCACTGAAAGCAGCCGAGCCTCTCAAAAATAACATAACCAAAGAAGTCCGCGACACAATAATCTCATCTTTACTGGAGATAATTGAGAAAGGAGCCACACTGGGAAAAAAACTTCATGCTCTGGAAGTCGAATTACTTGAAACCAAGGTGCAGAATGCAGAATGTCAACTGAAGATGGAAGAAAGACACTGTAGGGAAATGTCAGCTTTCTGCGCCAACGCTCAAAAAGAACCCGTACTCAGCTACGCCTCGGCAGTAGGGAATCGAGGAGATCGCACCAGACATGCCGTAATAGTGTCATCATCAGACCAAGAAGCGACGTCAGAATCTATCACTTCAACAATAAAGGATATTATCAAGCCAGCCGACCTCAGAGTGGGTGTCAGTGGAATGTCTAAGGCCAAAAATAACAAGGTCATAATTACCTGCCCTAAAAAGTCAGATGCACAGAAGATCCTAACAGCAATTCCAGGGCTGACCAATGGTAACTTGGTTGCTCATGAGGGCAAACGTCTTAGACCTAATGTTATCTTGAAGGGGATCGAAAAAGAAACACAAGATTCCGAAATATTAGACATGATCTTGCAACAAAATGATACTATCTACGAAGCCACTGGAAATGATAAGGAAGCTATTAAAATTCTAAGATTCACAAACAACAGGAAAAACGATAGGCTAAGAAATGTTATTCTGATCGTCAAAAAAGAAGTACATTCAGCTATGTTAAAACAAGAAAGAATAAATATAGGTTTCCAGCGAGTCCGAGTCGAAGACAGCTGCCCAATCATGCAGTGCTATAAATGCATGGGATACGGTCACTCCGCCGCGAGATGTACTGAATCAAAAGATCGTTGTCTACACTGTGCTGGTGAACACAAATCATCTGACTGCACAAAAAAGGAACAAAAAGAAGAATTCCGTTGCTGGAACTGCTTTAAAATGGCCAAAGGCAAAATTGAGGCACCAAAACACAGATCAAACGATAGGGACTGCCCCTACCGTACCATAATGATGTCACGCACAATGGAGAGAGCTGACTATGGCTAACTCAACTGTAACTACAGCATCCGGGACCCAGGCCAGTATAAATGAATACAAATATGAGAAAATTGAAGACTATAAGCCAATAAAAAATAGCCTTCGAATAATGTATCTTAACGCGAGAAGTATCAGAAATAAAATTGACGAGATTGAAGAAACTTTAAAGAGCATCAAACCCACTGTACACATACTTGCAATATCCGAAACCTGGTTGGAAGATGGTGAGGAGTGCTTCTTCAACATCGACGGCTACCAAAGTGCATTTGCGTCTCGCACCAATGAAAGAGGAGGAGGGGTGATTCTCTACACGCACCATTCACTAAATGCTACAACTATTGAAAAACATTGTAGTGAAAATTCTTTCTTAGGAATTAATATCCGTAATAGAAATTTTAAACCGTTAAATATTTATGTTATCTACAGAAAGCCTACCTCAAACATTAACGAATTCTTAATGTATCTTGAATCTATTTTAAATAACTGTAGAAATGATACCCTTATCTTTGGTGACTTCAACATTGACATTCTTCAAAAAAATAATACATCTCTTAAGTACATCAACACGCTAGACTCATACAACTGTTTCATATGTAACACATCCTATCCTACACGAGTAACAGATACCTCTACTTCTCTAATAGACCATATCATCTCAAACAGACAAAATATTTCCTCAACTACTGCAAATATAGATGCCCACCTAAGTGATCATAACATTTTGATATTAGATTACCAAAACAGCTTGAAACATCACACTAATAATAGAATACATTCTTTTTCAAACAACACCAAAACCGATAAAAACATGTTAAAAACATATTTAGAATCCCACAACTTTCCACACGAAACCACCAGCAATGCCAATGAAAACTATAATAATTTTAATGAATACATCAAAACAGCAATAAAATCATCCCAACATAAATCTGAGTTACGCATAGGAGACCAACGGAGGGGTAATACTCCATGGTTTGATGCAAAATTAAATGCACTTATCAAACAGCGCAACAATGCGTTTAACCTCTGGAAAAAAAATCAGCAAAGTGATATATTCACAGCACTGAGAAATAAAACAAGAAATCAAGTTACCAACTATAGACGATATGCTAAAACCAAATACTACACGACTATATTTAAGGAAAATCTGCGTAATCCGCGACAGACATGGAAAATAATAAATGCAATTCTAACAAATAGCTCGGCACCCCAGAAAGATGTAATTGAATGTCTTCTCATTAAGAATGAAGAAATAACATGCCCAACACAGATAGCTTCAACTTTTAACAACTTCTTTATATCAGTTGGGGAAAACTTAGCAGCTACAATTGCATCATATCCAGATGATTCTATCACTATATACACGGACCAAAAAGCAATCCAGTCCTTATATATGGCCAAAACAAATAAAACAGAAGTTCTCAGTATCATCTCTCAACTAAAGTCTAATGCATCTCCAGGTTTAGATGGAATTACACCAGTGTACCTGAACTTTTGCAAAGATATATTAGCTGACCACCTTGTTTTTCTTATTAATCAATCCCTGGATAGTGGAATCTTCCCAGATCAACTAAAGATAGCAAAAATAATTCCGATTTACAAAGATGATTGCAAAAAAAATCCTTCTAATTATCGTCCTATATCCATCCTCTCTGTCTTCTCTAAAGTTTTTGAAAAGGTTATTAAGCTTAGGCTCACTAAATATCTCTTATCAAACAATTTACTCGCATCCCAACAGTATGGATTCAGAAACCAATCTAACACAAAATGTGCTGCCTTCGATTTTGTATACGCCCTCCAAAAGCATATAGACCAGGGTAAGCACGCTGCAGGCTTATTTATAGATTTAAAAAAGGCTTTCGATACGGTTGACCATGGGATACTACTAAAGAAGCTAGAACACCTAGGCATAGTAGGCACTCCCCTGAAGTTACTGTGTAGCTACCTCTCTAACCGACACTGTCAGACCTTTGTTGGAAAAGGGACAAGCAGCATGGGAACGATAAAATGTGGCGTGCCTCAGGGCTCCGTACTTGGACCATTACTATTTTTAATATATATAAATGATATTGCTAAATGGGGACTTAAGGGTACAATACAACTCTATGCAGATGATACAGTGATTCTTTATCACAATAATGATTTAAACGAACTTGAAAAGGAAATGGAAAGGGATATAGCTTGCCTGGCAAACTGGCTGCGACTAAACAAACTTAGCCTAAACATAAAAAAAACACATTACATACTGTTTGCAAATAAAAAAAATGTAAGTCTTAATATAAGTCTTGATAATAACCGCCTTGAAAGGGCTGATGTTACAAAATATCTTGGCCTTTTCATTGATTCACAACTCACATGGAATCACCAATTTAAACATGTTCTATCCAAAATTACTCCTATAACTGGTGTTTTATATAGACTTCGCGGGTTACTTCCTCCCTCTCTATTAAAATCGATTTACTATGCTATGATTCACTCACATCTAATATATCTCGCCGGAATCTGGGGATTTGCTACAAAAAAAATGATTTCAGAAGTCCAAGTCGTCCAAAATAGAGCCCTGCGAAATATTTTCAGTCTACCTTGGGGCACACATGTCAAAGACATCTACAGAAACACCCAAATACTTCCTTTTAATACCATTCCCACTTTTGAAATAACTAAAACTATATTACAAGTAATTCAACACTCGGCACATTCCAACACTACACTCTATTACAATTGCGACGTACACCAACACAACACAAGAAATCACAACAAACTTCATATACCAAAAATCAAATCAACAAAATATGGACTAAGATCCCTAGAATACATAGCTCACACAAAATATAATCAACTACCCAACGAGATCAAACGTGCAAGTCAATGTAAAAAGACCCAAACTAATATGCTCAAACTTCATCTTATTAATGACTATCTGAAATAGTGATGTTGTGTGTGTCCCCATCATATGTCCGTTTAATGCGTGCAGCTGTGTGTTTCATGTAGTGCGTATCATTCCCGCAATGAGTTTGTTAACTCCTGGGAGTGCAATGCTTTATGAAAAAAAAAAAAAAAAAAAAAATCCGGGCACCCCTACCAAGTCACCAAACGTAGCAAACCACTTAGGGTGAACTACGGCAGGGGTGTTGGTTATCCAATAAATGGTTCCGCTGAAATTCCGCATCCCAATTATGTTTAAAACTTACGTTGCTTACCAATTACGTTAAAAATTATGCTGAAATAAAACATGATTGTATTTTTGTTGCTGTTCATGTTTATAAGTAAATGGACGCAATCTGTATATACAATTAAAAAAATATATATGTATATATATATTACAAACAGCCACTATAAATCGTACAAACAGCCACCAGACGTGAAGTTCAGGACTTGTAAAACTAGAGAGAAAAAAGATTTGTCTGAAGTAAGAAAGGTTTATTTTAAGATTTCCAAAATGTTTCGAAAATTGGTGCTTAATGCCAAATATAAATATAACGCAATGAAAAAAGGATACGAAAATCTCTTTTACATTACGCAATATCAAATTAATAAAAACTCAAAACTGAATGCTTGTCATAAAGGATAAAAGATAATCTTGTTTGTTCAAAATACGTCCATTAAAATCATGACAGATACCGCGGGGTACCGGGAAGCTCGGAATAGACAAAAAATGTATCTTGTAAGAGCCAAACCACCCCCGGGGCGGAAATCAATAAGCGGAATGAAATTTCCCATTTTAATACACTTTCTTTATTTCAATATCAAATATAGCCGCGGTAAAGTGAATCAAGGCCCTGCTCCGACTGGAGATACACAAAGCTCCTCGAGGGAAAAGGAAATGTCAGTCAATATGGAATTTTACGTCAATTTTTCATAAGTTGGATTGTTCGGTGGAGAGTAGCTACATACCTGCGAATTCCTCCCTTGGCTGGTACGAGTGCTTACTGCCTACTCTTCTTACTTCTGCTCGCCGGAGCAAGACAGCTCTGATCAGCACAACTACTACGATAAAACTTCAAATTCTCTTCAAGCTTTTAATTGTTAATACATTTTCTGGTTTCCGTACTGAGCTTTGAGTACTGAGAATTATGTATATGTCATTTTCTTTCAAAATAGCACAGCATTAAATTATTCTTCAAGTAGTCTTAAATTCTCTCCTAGCTTTCGAACAGCCTTGTAGTGTTCGTCATCAGGCAAATGCAACCTAACTAACGTGCTCAAGAGGGAGAAGCGTAATACGACTCAAAACGCCAAAATTCAAACAGAACATGTGGTACTTAAATATTACTACATTTCAAAATATAAAACAGTTCCCAACTTTTCAACATGCGCACCAACTTAAATACCTGAAATAGTATGGGACTACTTATACACATTATGCATATAGTTAATTTTATAAAGGCACCAAGGAAAATTGACAGCAATACGGAATTATGATCATATTATACATTTTGCGAGATCAAATAATTACCTAGCTACCTTAATTTAATTCAATAAGATAAACCCCGTGTTGCAGGCGGGAGAGAGGAGGGTATCAGTACACCCCTTCCACCCGCCTTTCCCCCGACCCTCTCTTCCCCTTGCTTTACCGTTGCAGAGTAAATTAATTCAATTTCTGGTTTTCTTTGCGAAGAGTATAAATTTTGCTTTTTGAATTTCAAATTTTATTTAGAGCAAGTAGCGCGGCATTACGTTTATAACCCTTTGGGGCCGGACAAGGGAAATAAAATATATACGAACTAGGAGCAATATTAAAATATCATATTCAGATTTATCTATACGGGAAAAATATTTGTTATATTGTAACATTACTGCTTACATTAATGTTACGTGTGTTGCGGAAATTAGGAGCAACTAAGGTTGCCGCCAGCAATTCTGCTAATTTACTTTATGGTAACTGATGATAGGAAATAAAAAAATATCTATAATTGTTTTATCAGCTATATAGTCGTTTATTTACTGGACACGAAAAATCAATAGATGTAACAAAACCTAAGCCTGGCAGCAACCGTACGTAGGTACCTGTTTTCAATTAAAAATTGAAGTATGTAAACATGTTTTGGGCTACGAAGGAATTGAATTCGCCACCTCCCAACTCAAAATAAAATTAAGAACATTAGGCTGTGAAGGTTTTCAAAGAAAAAAATATATCGTTTAGTTTTCTAAAATTAAACAAAATCAATTACAAAATTCAATTGCCAGAGTAAAAATGAACAATGATTAGAAAAATAACCGCTTTGGATTTTGAAGTGATAAAAATACGTAGTATTTATATAGCGCAGTTTTGTGTAATTTCACTTCAAGTGCGCTTAATGTTTTAAATATGCCAAAGGAAATCAATTCTAATCAACCTGACTGGAATGAAGGTATAATATCTATAAATAGCGCTTATGCAAAGGTTTTAAATTTAAAATTCGTTACTTGAATTTGCTGGTTTTGTGCGTCCCGCCCTGTGCGCCCTGTGAGCCCTCACACTACTGGGAAGTGATTATACCGAGTTATGGAATTAACTACCCGCCCGACTCGAGGGGCGCACAATCAGCACAGTACCCACCCACCCCTCTCTACCTGCTCTAGCCTCTAGCTACTACCTTCATAGCTTCAAAATTCATAGGTCCGCCATCATAGCTACATATACAACTGCCACGCTACCTTTTAACAAAAGGACATATCTTGGTTGCTATCGGATAGGCAAAATGTTTTCTAAAATGATAAAGTTATTAAATAATAGTTTAGATACCTAAGATTTGACAATTACGAGACGTGGTTCCTAAACAAAATACTACAAAATCATTTTGAATTAAAATTAATAATGAGCTCTGGAATCCAAATGAGCTTAAAAAAAGCAGATGAATGAAAACCTTGAAAAAACTTTTGCCACGATGAAAGACATCCAGAGGCAGACCAATGGCGTTGTGGATTTGTTGCTGAATGGAAAAAGATTGGAGAAGGACTGAGAACTAGGGAAAAATGAAAAAATGAAAACCTAGTGACTTAATTTGAGTCATGAATGGGGCCAGAGGACATAATTTATTGACGAGGCCAGACCCCACCCAATAACTAAAATACGAGGAATGGAAGTCCAGGATTTCATAAGTCATGCTGGTGATAATGTGGAAAATCGTGTTATAATATATGAATTTATGATTTTTACAGATCAAAATAGATTAAAACATAATTATTTCAACACAAATCAAATTTCAATTAAATAATCTGCGATCCGTCTGTATTTAAGTGGTTGAATTCTATTGATATTGCGGTATCTGCCTGAGCCAAGAATCTACCCGTAAATACTAAACAGATATACAAATCTCATAAGCTGACAATTTCCTTCACCTGAAGCCCGTCCCCGTCCCCGTCTCCGTGTAATATAGCGCCATATCAAGTTTCCGCAGAAGTTTGTTGAGATTAATCAAATAGATTTTCCCTTTTAGATTAATAACGTCTTAATGGAGTTAAGACTTTTTGACTGCGGGCGTGGCGGAGGAAATTAATAAATATGTTGTTACCGACTAATTACCTGCTCAAACTCCATTAAGCTTTTACCCAGTCGACATTTGGGATTTTGACACGGAATCTTCGCGGAATCTAATCTGAAAAGTAATCAAGCGACGGGAAAAAGTATTTTGCATAATTTCATTCCGAGGCAATCTTACTTCTAATATTGATGGCATTATTTCGCGCCGAGTTTGTACCGCGGCCGCGCGAGCGTCTTATATTAAAACAGATACTACAAATTTAAGCCTGCTTTTCTTTTTAATTCAACGTAAAAAAAGTTTATTTTAGACATTAAGTCTAGTCTCATCTTACATGTAGCCGAGAACGTAATTTCATGGAAAACTGTAGAATGCTTATTTTGACCGAAAACTGATAATAATAATAATAATAATAATAATTGGACAATTTGTAGAGCGCCGTTTTTGTGAAAAATCACCTCAAGGGCGCATGAATATTACTTTGAGGTAACAATCTGAAAGTTGCCCTTTATCGGTGGCTAAACAGCTTTTGAAGAGCTTTCGTCAGAATATTGAATTTAAGTGTCGAGATGAATAAATTATGTTACACTTTAATTCACTGTTACCCTTTCAAAATCATTGCATTTTACGTGGGGACAGAGGAGATGTAACCATCTTTCCCGTAGTTCCATCTAAATCTTATATATGTACGACCGTTATTTACCAATTTGGACAAAATATTGCCTGCACGACATGTCTACTAAATTGCACACAAAAAAAAATATATTATTTAATTTTTATTGGAATAACTCTTATAAAAATAAGTTTTTAAGGTTATACCCATCAATGTAGAAGAAGATATTACTAACAAATCTAAACGTAAATATGAAAAAAAAACAGTATCTGTGTCTTTTTGTTTTTTTTTATATTTTCGTTTAGATCTGTTTGTATTGTCTTCTTCTTCAAAGATATTATTTAAAATACATATGTAATTTGATTTTGCAACGGTGACCGGCCAACTCAGAATGAAACTATCTCAGAACCACCTCAGAAAGGTCATAGAGTGATGATTAAAAAATGGTTAAATAGGTTATGTTAGATTGGGGTTAACGGCTATTTTAAAATTAATTTTTTCATACATTTAATGACTTTTCAAAGAGTTGTTGAGTTGACTTTATTCTGAGTTGGCATGGAACCTTTTGCAACATACGACTTTTGTTCAATCATATTTTCAATTATAAAAGTACCTACACAGCAATGGTAGATTATATTTTATTAAAACCACTATTAATACTATACGATATCAGAGTGACAGATGGGAATTCGGTTTACGTGGAAACCACTTTCATACTTGATAACTTTACAAGGGAAAATTCGAAATTTATTGGGACCTTTATTTATATTCGCTCAACAAAATACGTATACAGAATCTTAAAAAAATAGTTTTTAAGTACCTATTGATCGGAAAACTTGGGTGGATATCAGGAAAATTCGTATTTTTGTGTGATGAGCGTCCAAAAGTAACTAGGTTTGAAATAACCATATTGGTCACGGCGTGATTAGAACCCTTTACCTCTGGGTCCGGAATCGAGGAACCTATTATAACGGTGGATATCAAGTTTTTGGAATTCTCCAACAAAACAGAATCATACGTCATACAATCGTAATAAAGAATGTAATTGAGTGAAAACACCGGCAGGGCTCAGCAAGTTGCGGTGACATCCTTCTGATATTTAATTCAGGCGGTGTGAAGTGGGGTCCGCGGGCCGGGGAGACACGTCGAGGGGGCCCCCGCCGGCACCAGCCTCCCGTCATAATGCCCGGGACGAGATGAAGTTAACAAAGCCTGCAATAAACTTGTTCTGACATTTTTATATTATTTTATACATTACCCCCCGCCCCTGGAACCGCACCCCTAATCTTCCCAACTGACACGACCCCCTTCTTCAACAGGGATAACCAACTTACATTATTATCTTATTAAAAAAATAAAGTTATTCGTGACAATTATCCTGAAAATTTACAGAAAATATAACTGTACTGCAGTAAGCCGAAATTTTACCTCCCGCATTGCAAAACATAAATTAATCAAATCAATAAATAAATATGTTTTACTAGACACTCACGTCACTGGCATTGACTGTAAATAGCCGGCTTCCTCTTGAGGGTGCCTTGGGTAAGGATTTGCAAATGAAACTCAGGCTTCACGAATGGCGTTGCTGACTTTGGGTCAGTCGCATCACTGTTTATTGGGCTAAAAGTGCATTGTGTCTACAGCCTTTTTTTTAAGCTCCACAAATTAATTACTGAAGTTTCATGGTTTTGTCGTGATTTTGGCGAATAATACAACATTGTAAAAAATATTTATCACGTATACGGTGAACTTTATCAAAGATACGAATAGTATCACTTCAATAATAACGTTTTACGATACTTAACATAATTTTTACTATCCATTGCAAAATAGTAGAGAACGTTTTGTTCGGATATATGTATTGAACGAAATTAAGTAAAGAAGACCAAATATTGAGATCTCAAGGCTGCAAAAACATAATGATGTTTTGGTTCTGATAAATATTTTGGCACAGGCTAATTTCCATTAGTATTCAACTTGTTCCACGCACACACCAGGAAACTGAAGTAAATTGATCACGGAAATTTGAAATACTGTAAAGGACAAAATCTTAACTGTTTAGGAGAACGAAAAGTAAAAAATCGTATCACCTGTTTTTGTAGACGTATAATTATGAATTTGTATTATAAAACAACATTGAATAGATGTCTCACAACACTTTTTTAACATTTTTTTAAAAAATTTCTTTTAAAATAATTAAATTTGTTTTTCATTTTTCATTTAAAAAAATCTTCTTAAGATGCAAGACGTAAAGTACACACTTATTTTTCCGGAAATATTATGACGACGCAGATCGAAAGAGGAAAAAAAGGAGAAAAATGACATTAAACTAAGTTTTGGATTTTGTCCTTTACGGCATTTCAAATTTCTGCTATCCACATGAAAGGAAAGCAAGGTATTTAAAAAAAATTCAAATGAAACATTGTCTTTAAATTCAAATGTAACATTGTAATCAAATATGACCAAACAACATCAATTGCTTTTTTTCACTTAAAAGGTCCTTGATAAATGCTGATTTTAAGTCGGTTTCAGCCTTTGAACAAATTGTGATTAGCAGAAAATCACAAACTGCCATGTTACGCTTGTCAGCTGATCACAATTTGGCAGAAAGCTGAGATGGATTTACTAATTAGGGGCCATCCATAAATTACGTCACACGAATTTCATGATTTTTTGACTCCCCCCCCCCCCCCGTTCCTGTCACACATCGTCACATTTGTGTGACCCCCTCCCCCCTAGTGTGACATCACATATTTTGCAATTTTACATTTAAAAATAATCAAAACAGTAGTTAAAAATTTTATTTTTATTTTTATTAAATATATTTAGATTTTTACATGTGACGTCACAGAGCTGATGACCTCCCCATACCCCTTGTCACACAATGTCACACTTCTCTACTCCCCTCCTTCCCTTAAGGTGTGACGTAATTTATGAATGGCCCCTTAAAGGGAATCTTTTAAATGTAAAAAAAGGACTTATCGGCCATTTCAATTCCTACATCATGTTTTTTAAAAGAATAACTTTTATAATTATTCCGATTTAGTATATAGGGGTTACCTTTTCTCATCTTCCAGATGTAATACCATCACGAGGTAATTGAGGCGAGTAACCCTAGTACGCTTACTTCATTTTTTCAATATATCGGTAATTAAAATTATACTTTGAAGAAGAAGATAACACTAATAATCTAAACGAAAATACGAAAGAGAACAAGATGCAGAAAAATAGAAAAAGATAACGGTCGCAACTGGGACTCGAACCTAAAACCTCTCGTCTAACCGGGACGGGCACGTTTACCAATTATATATAACATTGGTGGGAATAACCTTCAAAAGTTATAAAAAGAGAGTTGTTCTTATAAAAAATTGAAAATCATACTTACCCAATTTGAAAAATCGTTATAGAATTTTTTTTTTAGAATAATCAGCCCTGAAGTTTCGCGGTATGAGCGTGCAACACGGTGTACAGCAGATAATACGTAAAATAATAAAATAGTTAAGGCAAGCCCCAATGCAGAAGGAAGCAACGCTATAATCACCCAGTGTTCCGGGGGGAAAAGGTGTTCCATCTTATTATTTTTTACCTGTTTCCGAGTTTTTAATTTATAAAACCGGCTTATTTTTCTTTTGTCTGAAGCGGAAATTTTGCAAATTAACTATTTAAAAGCAGCCCTCCCCTTCCCCCCCTCCGGAGCGCAATTGTATTATTAACGTTCACCACAACTGATTGAAATTCTCGGAGCTTTTACATTTTTCATTACTTTTGAAAAGATTATCAAATTGAAATAAATATTTTAAGCATTCAGAATTTCCTAAAAATACAATTAAAATTTTTCCCTCTTTTCTCCTAGAATAATTAATTCTTCATCTCCGGGAAGATGTTTTACAAATGGATCATTTTATGTAAATATTTTAAACCGGTAAATTACAATTCAATAATTGGCTCGGTTCAATAGTTGACTTAGCGTAGCGAAGTCCTGTTTTAACTCGACAGTTTTGCATTTCAACTGACTGTCAATTTTGTTCGTGTGTCCCGCTACCGTTCTTGAAAATCTGCTGCATCCACTTTATTACTCAAGCAAGCCTTACTTTGACTATGGTTCAGTAAAGATTCTTTTTTCAAATGTGAAACCGTCGTGTTTATTTGGACTATCTTATTTGCATTTTTTTAAATATATTGGTACCTACCTGCATGAAGAAAGATCGAAAAAAGAATTATCACTTAGATGGTGATATTTATTTGGATAAATTATTTAATTCCTTATTTGAAATTAAAAAAAAACGTTTCGCACAATTCATGGTTTAAAATTAAATAGGTAGGCATTAAGTACCTACACACTTACAAATCTTATGATTTCAAATGATATTTTAGCTGTCATTTATTAAATAAATCAAAACGTACACAAACTTCTTCCGACGCTAGGTCTACCACTGTTCAAAGAACTACTAGAATTAACTGCAATAATTTTTGTCTTTTGTCAGAGAAACCATATAAAAGACATGTAATTCGTCTTTTATCATTAAACTATTAAAATTATGTTTGACGCCGCCCGACCGGGTATCGCTTTGGTAAAAGCTTTATTAGGGTTAAATATATAACAACTCATAACTCAGCTTAAAATTAATTAAAAATACTAATAATTATTAAAATTTGAGCTTATTAGATTTGTCAAAGAATCTATATATATAAAAATGCAAAAATCAGTCATATTAAATACATGTAGGATTACGAAAGATTTTTTAAATATTTATATTGAGGGATCGGTAGGATTTATCGGTCCAGTTAGGAGTTCTATCGAGCCGAACCCTCTGATATGAAAATATCTGGAGTCGGTGAATTATTTTCCCATTTGGTCGACTAGATGATCATTAGTGGAAAAGTGTGTGGAAAAGTTGTTTTTCCTGTGGGGAAGATTTAACATAAAGTACATAAATAATAATGGGGACATAAAGTCAAAAGAACATTTAAAACCATAAAATATAGCTCCGATGAAGCACGACTCGAGGCGAAACCGGTGCGTATCAATATCAATAAATAGTGCTTTACAACAAAGTTACTAACACACACTTGTCTGTGTGAGTGGTCATTTTAAAACTAACATGACCCCTAGCACGGTCGATCGATAAGGATTGTATCGATAACTTTCGATAACTTCTCATCGTTCCCTAGGACAACTGCGGATCGCTAACGTACAAAAAACAGTTGACGTCGAATATATTAAGAACGTTTAGTCATTGTAAACTGTTACTTATTCGTTGGCGATCTGCAGTCATGCTAGGGAAAGATGGGAAGTTACCAAATACCGATACAATCCTTATCGATCGACCGTGCTAGAGGTCCAGATTTTTTTTCTGTGTCGACTATAATATCTTCAGAATTTATTTTATTTTTTATTTATTTATTTATTTTATTTATTGAAACAAAATACATATACATTATAAAAAAAAATACTTTGACTGTCCAACTAGGAGATTTCGTTTTATTAGATTTATTATTAGATTTCGATTTAGAATTATCCATGGTGTTTTTTTTTATTTTAAAAATACTAATTTATATCAAAGGTGTATCAAAATCTGCGAAATCATGGTTTTAAAAACGTTTTCCAGCACAGCGTGACACACTTAACTGCGCAGATGGCCAAAGGAAGAATCAACAAACGAACCATTTTAAAATCTGTTGATATTTTGTATCCATTAAATCTACACTAGCCACGCGAGTGAATGCAAAGTTAAGCATGTCAAGCTGCAGGTTGTGCTTGGTGTTGCCAGGGGCTACACATTTAATATCTCATTACGGCTAGCAACGCGGACGGAGGTCGCCTTTCAAACAAACCCCTTAATGTTGATAGATATCTGTACCGCGAAGGCCTGTAGCCCACGTAGGTATACTAGGGTGGACCATCAATGTACGAAGATTTTTTTTGAGATATTGTTCTCTCAGGGGTCTCAAATTGGTTTTGACTTTTTAATTTTTTTTTATTTATTTGAGTACCGCAAAAGAGTTCCAAGTGCACCCGTCTGGAGCCAATGAGACTATGGCATCCCCAAATGAGATATGTTGTGAGGCTGAGGGTTTTGGGAAGGGGTAGAAGATGGGAAAGGGGAAGGCGGGGAAGTACCTGGCTATTCAGATATGTCACTAAGCAGGTATGAAGCCATTAGAAGCAACGTTTCAATTCTGAAAGGCTGTCTTACCGAGGGCGATAATGAGAGTATTTTCTTCTCTGGAACATGCCGTAAATATGCTATATATTATTTGAACTGAATAAATTGTGTTGTAATAACCCGCAATCTCCAGAATTCTAGTCTCTCGAGAGCCTTGCTCCTCGACAACGGAGGCCGTCAAAATTTGCAATGTCTTTCTTTAATGGTGTCATCTCCAATCGGAGTTTGGTTATCAGCAGTGAAATCTTCATAATACGGTATGCAAAAGTTCTGCAGAACTGCAATCGTACCAGTCACGTAGATTACGAAGCCATGAAGCCATATATATCGTAACCCGTTTTATTTTTTATTTTTCAAAACAAATTTCATACGACTCAAACATATGCGTGAATGAACATGGGACTATTAGTGTAATTTTACAACAAATTTACAAATATTTTTTGCGTAATATTCACATTTTAGCGTAAGTACGATATAACAATAGTTATCAAAATTTATTCCACGGCTCTATTTAAAATACCTAATCGCTGCGCTGGTTGTTGTCAACAGTCACAAACTTATAAATAAATGCGTTAAATATACAAAAAATGAATATTAAGTATATTTGGTACTAGTTGCAATGATTTAAATGTAGTCTCTAGATCTGTCTCAATGAAAATTGCTTAGTAAATTATACATTTTTATACGTAGGTAATGCAAAAAAAACTCTGGTTTTCTTGTCTTGGGCCGGCTAGTAGTCAATTTCAAAGATTTTTTTATCGAGTGTATCCTCCCCAGGGATGGCTCTTAAACCGCTGTGAAATTTTAAATGTCTTTTAAAACTAAAAAAGATAGTTTGACTGAGGATTGAATCTTCCTTCCAAGGAACCGCTAACACCTAAGCCAAATCCTGATTGAATAGAATCATATATATGCATTAATGCCACCAGTTGATAGAATGCATTGTCATCAACAACCAGCCTATCTTCCGAGGTTCAGCTCGATGTTAATTTTCACATCTAAGATTCCATTTCATTTCATTAATTTAAAAAAAAAAAACAAAATCGAAATTCAATACAATACGTCTTTTTTTAAATTGACCTCTCTTTGCGGATTATAAAAAGTAGCTATAAAATTTTTATTTCAAAATATCAGTATTCGATTGCGCCGCGCAACCTTCGAGACCACTGACATATCCAAGTATGTCATTTAAAAAAAGACTTACACGGCTCACCCTAATTTACACCGTACAGTGTACAATGTACATAAGGTCGTGTTTCCCGCGTCGGCTGCTAACACGCCGTGACGTGGGTGGATAATAAAAAGAAGCAATCTCGTCAGGTGGCCGCCTGGCGGGGGGAGGGAAGGGGTGGGGGTGTAATGCCGACCTAAATAGAGAATGAGCCGCCATCTTGCGGGAAATTCCATTTTTAAAGAAAAGCAGGTTAGGGGGGCGGGACCCGTTAGCGGGAAATTACCCCCGAACCGCGAGCGCACCTCTACCACTGAACGGATAATGCCTAGAATTGCGACCTAAGCCGATGTGAAAAAAAACGGTTGTCGTCAACTTATATAAGACCTTTCGACTGCCATCCACCACAGTTCAATGAATCATGTGTACGATTTGTGGAAGGAATCTTTGTGGAAGTTTTGACATTGGCAAATATTCCGCTAACCGCCCCACTTTTATTTGGCACAGATTTTGGAAATTACACTATGTTTCAATTTAATTTTTAACTTCTTCAAACACAGCAAACTTATTGTGTCATTTTAATTCAAAATTAATAAAATAGTTTTTACCACATTTATTGTTTATAAAACCAACATGTTTCGTGAGCCATGCTGACTTCTTCAGGGTTTAATTAAAACTAATTGTAAATAATAGATAAAGGCAAAGGTCATAGATATGTCACATAAACAACATAATTATAAATAATAGACATAGTCAATGGAAAGGTGGGAATGCGTAGAGGGAAGAGGGGCAATAGGGAACAATTTACAAAGGGAACAGGTATATTATTGGGTCATTTAAAAACATTTTTGAAAAAATTTTCGTTTATTAATAAGATTCAAATTCGTATTCACGTTCTTTCTGATCTCTAATATTTCTAATTTACCCAACTGAATGCCATTCAAATTATAATGTAACAATTCGATACCACTATTGAAGTCAAAAGTGTGACAAACTGTTTTGGTTTAAAGATTTGATTGATATGTTCTTTAAACCTTATTTCAAAGTTTCTCGCAGTTTTACCAATAAAAAAGAAACCACAATCATTACACTTTAATTTATAGATACCAGATTTTTTCATTTTTTGAATCTCTATCCTTATTAATTAAAATATTAATTAAAAAGCGCAATACCTTTGCACGATGATGTCGTCTCTCACCCGGCATGCCGCTTAAAGTCCCGAAAACCCTTCTGGACAGAAGGAGAAAGACTCCTCCATTCACCTCTCACCCCAGAAGATAGGTGGAAGCTTGAGTGGCAATCGGCCAAGGTAAAAAATGCTCATCTCGTAAAAGACCCCACTGAGAGACAGCCTGGGTTCTCATTGCCTCGCAAACTCTGGTCCGCCATCAATAGAATAAGGTGCTCCCATAGCCGTTGTGCCCATATGATGTATAAATGGGGCCTTAAAGAGTCGGAGATGTGTGAATGCGGTGAGGTGCAGACCACTGAACATGTGGTCAACGAATGCCTGCTCCATTCATTCCCCGGCGGGATTGATGAGGTCCACAGGGCAACGCCTGAGGCCCTAGACTGGCTCGCAGACTTAGATGTCCCCCTGTGACCCCCCCACCATACGAAAGAAAAATTAATTGAAATGTAATTTTTAAGTTTGTTATTTGCATAAAACACAGGAATAATTTCATTTGGTACATTTTTTGTTAAGGAATTAGAAATTTTATTATTAAAATACATCATTTTCCTGCATTTTTTCCCTCCTCAATATTAAAGAACTTTTATTTTTATCAATTTTATCTAACGACTTATCCCAGGATTTAAATGTATTATTTAATGTAGTTTTAAAACAAAATTATTTTGAATTCAATGACAATATCTTTAAACAAAAATATGGTGTGGCCGTGGGCATTTTTATTGAATTATTAATTTGTAATGTTCCAGATCGAATTTCGATGGCGGTGTTTGAAAATATTGGATCAAATTTACACAAGTCACTTCATACTTCTGACAAATAGATACGCCCATAACGCGCTTCTATCCGCTGTACATTTTCAGTGGTACCGAGTAATCGCGTGCCCGTGTGTGTATTTCACTGCCGCGGTAATTAGCAACAAGTTAGCGAACACAATAGCTCGCTGAATATTCAGAACAGCTTTAAGCTTCAGCCTACTTGTAATACGCTTGTGATAAACTAATTAAATTGTAAATAGGTCCTCGGTGCTCGCCCCCGGATTACGCAGCATCCGATGATCTTCGTCTGAATAAATCATTCTACTTATAATGTGGAAGATTTCTGTCTTTCTAGAGGAATTCAAAGATTGTTTCCCTACTTCCCGTAATGGAGTTTTCGACAATTTTATCTTACCATCATCGTCGATTAATTTATTGTCATTTACAAGCGAACTATATTATATCCGTTGTTTGCTTGCTTCCAAAAGCGCTCGTAGCTCGTACACACAGTTTACAGATTAAAATGAATAGTAAGAACTAGAATGATGTACCTAAACTGTAACTCATATAAATATTATATTTTTTCCTTAACGTCTCACTAGGAGAATCTGTGCTGAAATCTTCACGTATTTTTATAAGTAGTATTGCAATTACTTTAAGGTTAAAGAACATAGATATAAATGTATTGTTTTGTGATTTCTCCTCAAAATTGGGTTATCTTCCCGATTCTAAAAACATTTTTTGATTTCAAACAAAAGATTTTTTAAATTTCGGACGCCAATGTTCCCCTGGAAAACGTTTTTCTTAAAATTAAAACTCTAAGAAGAAAAGCAAATTCTAGTGAAATTTGAAAAACTGGCAACGGCTCTTTCAGAATCAAGCCACAGATATATCTATACATACAATATATGCATATTTTATATAAAAATTAAAATATGTTTGCTTGGGGATATATAAGATATACATGCGTTGCTAAACCATTCATCCGATTACGATAAAACTTTGGGGATTTGATATGCGCATGCCCGCGATGGTTTCTATATACAATAGTGTGAGCTCTGCTGTCATGAAATTATGCGTTGCTAAACCGTTCATTCGATTGCGATGAAACTTTGGTGAGTTGTTGTGAGCAAGCCCGCGAAGATTTCTATACAAACAGGTGAGTTCTGGCATTATAAAATATGCATAAAAAAATTAAATAGGTGGCACGCGAACTGTTTGGAAACTGAATGTACCAGGACTGAATGTAAGGAAGTCGGGAGAGGGAGGGGAACTCGGGAGGGGGGTTCGCGGGACGGGGGAAGTGGGAGAGGAGAGTGGGGAAACGGAGAAGGCGGAGTGGAGACGCGTGAGGGGAAGGGGACACGGGAGAGGAAGGGGAGGCGGAAGGAGAACGGGACGAATGGGAAAGAAACGCAGGGAGAAACAATTTTTTTATCAAGTGGCATGCCGGGAATTCGCTAGTACATACATATAAATTACTTATATGTTATACATTTAAAAATATTAATTTTATTTTATCGAATAACAAAACATCAGAATTTATCACCTTATTGCGAGCGGAAAAACTAATATTATGACGCGATGTCGGTTTATGATACGAATTAATTGATTTAATACCTATAAACGGTTTCCGGAACTAGTGCTTCAAGGGAGAAAGCGGGGAATGAACACTACAAAGAGAACCCAGAAACGGACCCGGAAACTAGTGGTTCAAGGGAGAAATCGGTGAATGAACACTACAAAGAGAACCCAGAACCGGACCCGGACACTAGTGGTACAAGGGAGAAATCGGGGGATGAACACTACAAAGAGAACCCAGAAACGGACCCGGAAACTAGTGGTACAAGGGAGAAATCGGGGGATGAACACTACGAAGAGAACCCAGAAACGGACCCGGAAACTAGTGGTACAAGGGAGAAATCGGGGGATGAACACTACGAAGAGAACCCAGAAACGGACCCGGAAACTAGTGGTACAAGGGAGAAATCGGGGGATGAACACTACAAAGAGAACCCAGAAGCGGACCACGTTTAAGGACAATGGATCTAGATGTTTCAATGAAAATATCACCTTATTGCGAGCGGAAAAACTAATATTATGACGCGATGTCGGTTTATGATACGAATAAATTGATTTAATACCTATAAACGGTTTCCGGAACTAGTGGTTCAAGGGAGAAATCGGTGAATGAACACTACAAAGAGAACCCAGAAACGGACCCGGAAACTAGTGGTTCAAGGGAGAAATCGGTGAATGAACACTACAAAGAGAACCCAGAAACAGACCCGGAAACTAGTGGTACAAGGGAGAAATCGGGGGATGAACACTACAAAGAGAACCCAGAAACGGACCCGGAAACTAGTGGTACAAGGGAGAAATCGGGGGATGAACACTACAAAGAGAACCCAGAAACGGACCCGGACACTAGTGGTACAAGGGAGAAATCGGGGGATGAACACTACAAAGAGAACCCAGAAACGGACCCGGAAACTAGTGGTTCAAGGGAGAAATCGGTGAATGAACACTACAAAGAAAACCCAGAAACAGACCCGGAAACTAGTGGTACAAAGGAGAAATCGGGGGATGAACACTACAAAGAGAACCCAGAAACGGACCCGGAAACTAGTGGTACAAGGGAGAAATCGGGGGATGAACACTACAAAGAGAACCCAGAAACGGACCCGGACACTGGTGGTACAAGGGAGAAATCGGGGGATGAACACTACAAAGAGAACCCAGAAACGGACCCGGAAACTAGTGGTACAAGGGAGAAATCGGGGGATGAACACTACGAAGAGAACCCAGAAACGGACCCGGAAACTAGTGGTACAAGGGAGAAATCGGGGGATGAACACTACGAAGAGAACCCAGAAACGGACCCGGAAACTAGTGGTACAAGGGAGAAATCGGGGGATGAACACTACAAAGAGAACCCAGAAGCGGACCACGTTTAAGGACAATGGATCTAGATGTTTCAATGAAAATTTTCAGTTGCCAGAGTCCTCTATTTGCGTGTTTTTAATGAGGGTGATCCTAACTACCTACATATAGGTTTACCTGTTTTAATATTTTTGTTACATCACCTAATCATATTCAAATGCTCGGTATTGTGATACTATGAACTATTCTACTGGAAGAGCGTTCGTATGCCAAGTACAAATCGTACCGAACAAATTAATAAATTATTATGGTAACCGGATTAAACAGAACAAAGTGACAAAACAGAACATAATAGATTAGTTAAGCTACAAGCCAAAAATGTACATAATATACTTAGGACGGTTGTTTAAAAAAAAATTAACAAGTCATCAAATTTTTAAGTTAATTTTCACATTCTGCGAAAATTTCATTCAAGTTTGTTATTGGGCCTTATATGGCCAAGAATATAGGAAGGCGAAAAATCGCTTGGCAAACGGAGTCTAAGAGGTTACGATTTCAAGCGAATGAAAACATTAATCAATGTAAACAAATTGTATTTAAAAAGTGTTATTTCGTATGTGCATTCATCCATTTACGACGAAAAAATACATTTTTCGTAGTTAACGCTTACATTTTTTGATAAAGAAATTATTAACATTTTATTTTAATACTACAGTAGAATTAAAATAAAAATCAAGCTTCAATTGATCCAAAGTATATATTTTTTGTAATTATTGTGTAAACTGATTCGTAAAAAAATATAATCGAAAATAGTGATTAGCGTAAATCTTTGCCTTATGGTTGTTTAATCTTCAATTTTTTTTATAAAAATTAGTTCTGTTTTGTCACTATTCTATGTAATAATCACGGAACTATTAATTGAAAATTAGTTCTGTTTTGTCACTATTCTATGTAATAATCACGGAACTATTAATTGAAAATTAGTTCTGTTTTGTCACTATTCTATGTAATAATCACGGAACTATTAATTGAATATTAGTTCTGTTTTGTCACTATTCTATTTAATAATTTTACAAATCACAAAGATATTGAAATCTATATTTCAATATCTTTGCGTACGACCGATGAAGGGGTAGAGATGTACCCGATTGCGATCCGACCGTTACTCCGTTGCTTTTACTCCGTTACCGAATTTGCCGTTGTCATATTTAATCTGTCGTATCTTAGCGGATTATTAAAACTAATTGTTGCTGCATAATGTATTGGGATAGCAGATGGCAGAGGAATTAAACGGGGAGCGGGGTGTTTCTTGTCATCCTAATGAAAATTTACCGAATTCCCTTAGTTAATAATTAAAGCGCCGTTAAGTGAATATTTCATTTCGATCCGAGAGCTGAGCGGTCCAATTTGTTTTCTCTATTCACTTAGTGCTCTCAAAGGAGGTCTCTCCCAACACCACCCCTCCACCACCCGTTCCACCCACTTCCTGCCTGCCATACAGGGCTCGGCAGAACAGTATTATTTGTATTATCAATCGGAGTGGTAGACCAACATTCGAATTCGAAATTGCCGTGTTTAGTGACCAGATCTGAAGAGCCAAATACTTCCCCACCTTCCTCTTCTTTCCCCTCTCTAGTCCCTTCAGCCTCACAACATATCCCAATTGGGGATGTTATAATTTCACTGACTCCGGAAAGATGGGAGTTCAGTGCGGTAATCATAAATATCAAATAGCTTTTTTTAATTCTCAATTATTGCCTTTTACCCGTTACCGTCACAATAAAACACCGTTATGTTTGCATTACTGCATTGGCTGTTTCTAGAGTCACGCCGGAGTCTTCGAGGGTTTTCTTTCATGAAAAATTTTATGTTTGTTATCAGAAATTTGTGAATCGAATAGATTCGCTGTTTTTGAACGTACGCCAAAATGAATTGCAGATTTTGAAAGCAGATGAAAAACTCTTTTAATTACAAACGGACATTGGTAATTAAAAATATAAAATATCTGATTTCAAAAATAGAGGAATTTTTGTACAATTGTTTTGTGGCTTACTGATTATTTTTTCTTGTAAAATGTCGAAATACAGCTTTACGTGAAACTAAAAAATGTATTTAATTACACAGACGTACTATAAAGGTTTTTGTCAGTTGAATTGTTTCGCTTCACTTAAAAATAAAAATGAATACTTAGTAAAAAAAATTACAAATTGATAAAATCTCTCGAATTTTAATTATTTTGGAAAATCTATATTAAAATTATTTGAAAGTGTATGGTAAGCTTTAGATGCAAATACAAAGCGTTAAAGGAAATATAAACACTATTAATTTCCGACCTCCCGAGTCTGCCCCAGTTTAATAATGAGCATAGTTGACATTGTTTTAAAAAAAATTAAGTTACTGGTGGCTGGTGACGAAAGGATCCTTTTGGCGTAAAAAATTAAAACTTTTAAATTATTTTAACAATTAGAAAAAACTGTAAAAATAAATATGTTATCATTGAAGTTAGAATGTTACTATTAATTAAAAAATAAAAATAATAAAACAGTGTTTTTGATGATATCCATAGCGTTCATTGAAATCATTCAATCACTTTAAAATATTTACTTTATTTTAAAATTTGACGGTGCTTTGATTATTGTGGCTGGTGACGTCACATGGATCCTTGGCGTCAAAAATTAAAACTTTTAAATTATTATTTTAACAATTAGAAAAAACTGTAAAAATAAATATGTTATTATTGAAGTTAGAATGTTACTATTAATTAAAAAATAAAAATAATAAAATAGTGTTTTTGGTGATATCCATAGCGTTCATTGAAATCATTCAATCACTTTAAAATATTTACTTTATTTTAAAATTTGACGGTGCTTTGATTATTGTATCTAAAATGATTATTTGTTCGCGGTGTAATTGAAAACGCATTAGACTTTGAAGTTGAGTGTTGCGAATTCGATTCTAAAATATAATATTTTTTTAACCTAAATTTTTAGCGTTCGCGCTAAAAATTTAGGTTAAAAAAAACGCTCGTATTTAGCTTGTGTGTTGTGTGGTTGATCTTATTATTTTAATAAATATAACAACAATTATAACAATAAAGCTCCATAAAGAAGATTGATATACTACTCTGAGACCTTGATGTGGCGATTTTTATAAGAGTATATATACTATGTATTTATAAATATATATTTTTTTAAACCATAGACTGCAAACATGAAATAATATCTTCTAGTACAATGATGAGGTGAAGTTTCTTATAGGATAATTAATTACTAAAATAGTGGTTTTTATTCCAGCGGAGGATTCCGCCCCCTCGACGGGGCCCGGCCTGCCCCCCCGCTCTTCTTCCCCCCGCACCTGTCCGGCCTACCGCACTTCAGCCAGCCCC
This sequence comes from Glyphotaelius pellucidus, assembly GCA_936435175.1. Classification (NCBI taxonomy): domain Eukaryota; kingdom Metazoa; phylum Arthropoda; class Insecta; order Trichoptera; family Limnephilidae; genus Glyphotaelius; species Glyphotaelius pellucidus. Next base: position 26,352,375 of record OW386537.1, read on the forward strand.
TCTTCCCCCCGCTCAAGGGTGAGTACACCACTCTATTATCAGCTCATTCAGGGATTTGTAGGTATTCCGCTGATAGCTCCGTCGTAACCTCTCCTTCTCTTCTTACAACGGAGCTCTACCCGGCACGAAAATAAAATCATGGACAACCAAATTATTAAGAATGGGATGATTTGAATAAGATTTATGGGCGATTTACACGATGCTTTTTTTCAAACCGATCACCGTATTATTTATGGAAACAATATCGAAACCCAAATAAAAAATCTGCGTTTCATACAATCATTAGTTTCATTAGGCCCTGAAGAAATAAAAATGGGGGGGAAGGAATGGAAGTTCTGGGAAGGAAAAAGGTATGAGAGGTGGGTAGGAATTAGGGGGTCAATGCGTCCAGAAGTGACAGATGTATTAATTCATCCCTCCCATTGCTGCGCAAGACGACGGGTTGAGACAGTCTTGTTGGAAAGGTCTAAGTTAGGTCTCCCTCAACCAGTTTCGCAAAGGGTGAGCAAAAGCCGCCAAAATCCGCCACCAAAATCTATACAAACCTCACCCCATGAACCCGGCCACACCTGTTAGGTCACCAAACGTAGCTAACCACTTGGGATGACCTATGGCAGGGATGTTGATTCTCTAATAAATGATTCCTGGCGGCGGTACCTTTACCCATCTCCCAAATTGAAAGTTGACCAAAACGGAAACGGGACAAAAAAGCATCACGTAAAACGCCTGTGAACGGAAATTCGTAGTACAAGCGGGAAACTTGTGAATCCACGTCACATTGGGAACCCAAAAAAACTTATTTTTTAACCCGCTAGGGACAATTTTTTTTCAATATGAACTATGGATTGGATTTACTCGAAAACGAGATCTTATAAAATCAAAAAAAAAAATATTGTGTACTTACCACAAATTGTGATTCACTTTCCCGCTTGTACTACGGGTTTCCAGACACCGTGTATACTGCCCCAAAAAAAGAATATTAAGGAAAGTAGATCTGGATACATCCATGAAATTAATTTCACAAAGTTTTGTTTTAATACATAAATTTAAGGAAATATATTTTCCTTTTTCTTTTTGGATGGAAAAATAGGTGGAAGAGAATATCAGTATTAGACTAAGTAGAACACTTTTTCTATTGTACGTCATCTCTAAATCACACCATTACGAAAAAATTAATAAAAGTCAAATTTTTAATTCCGAAAGGATTTTCGAAATTGAATTATAAAAGTGGTTAATGCATATGTTTTATCATCTAGAATCTAGAACCATCAATGTAATCTCTGATTGAATCGATATAACTCCTCTCTACTGAACTAGTGAGGATCTCGCAGTAGGTACGTTCTTTATATAAATTGTGAATGTAATATCGGTTACCGTTTCAAAATATACATTGTCTAGTTAGCCGATAACATATCAAATATTAGGTCCTTAAAAATAAAATCGATTACTGTGAATTGTTCAGAATCATAATCTAAAGCGGAGGTTTCCAAAATTTTTTTTCTCGTGGACCTTTTTCAAAATTTTACTGGTTTCGGTGGACCCCCTGCTGCAACATTTCTACCATATTTCCAAAACTCGACACGCGTTGTACTGAATGTTGAATATAACGCTGGAGTTGTGGTATATCACAACGGGGGGGGGGGGGGGTAATGTGATATGAGATGGGGGGTGGGATGGGATATGGGCACGGGATCTCAAAACGACCATTTTTCACCGAAACACTAGTGTACTATCTGCCTACATTGACAGGTAAAGCCAAGCCAACATTTTGTTCCCTACTATCGAAAACTGCAGGCTTATTCTCTATCTTTTGTGGGATCTATGTACAACGTACATTAAATGAATAAATAATCATGCATTCTCGAAGGAATTCATGTTTAAAACGATCTAAACTAAAATATGTTACTGTAAATATGTTAAAATCACACAAATCTGACAGGAGATCGCGTCCGTTATTCGATAACGATCCCACAAAAGATAGAGAATAAGCCTGCAGATAAATTTTCGTGGACCCCCATTTACAACTTGTGGACCCCCATTTTTTTATCATTTCTACGTGGACCCCCGTCGAATTTCCCGTGGACCCCTGGGGGTCCACCTGGACCACTTTGGGAATCACTGATCTAAAGCAACCTGTTTGTAAATATAGAAGAACTAAGTCGTATTGCTTCTTTATTGTGAACATATTTTAAGTCTTCTCCATTACAGGTTTCCCGGGTCTGTGCTCGTGCTGCCCCATCAAGCCGCTATCACTGTTGCCATCTCCGCCGGGGCCCGACCAGCGCTCCAGCAGCGTGGCGGAGCTGCGGCGGCGCGCGCGCGAGCACTCGGCCGCGCTGCTGCACGGGCTGCGCGGTCTGCAGGGGCTGCACGGGCTGCCGCTCCTGCCCCCGCTAGCGCTGCACCACGCGCTGCATCGCCCGCAGTCGCCCGAGCCCGCGCAGCAGGCGCCCGCCCCGCACTCGCCCGCCTCGCCCGCGGCGCCCTGCAAGGACGACTAACCGTTGGACTATCCTTCTTGGTGCAGTGCTAGAGCATCCTTACTTCTCCCGATTAATAGTATGAAGGAGAATACATAGAAGAGCCCCTTGGGTACTATTTCTAACCTAGAAAGAAGATCACTGCCGAAGAGCCTGCAACAAAGAGTACGGAGTGCTAAGGATTCCGTAAACTTCTCTTGGCGGACTGATGAAAGTAGTTCATCTACCTTCCAGACGGACAAAATGAACTCGAATCCTGCTGCAGTTTGACTAACTTTGCCAGGCTATAAATACTAGACTATTGCTGCAAATGCTAAGACAAGCCTTCGTATTTCTCCTAAGAACACACGACCGTCGCACCTTGATCTATGGCAGACTGTATTATATACTAGACTAGCCTTCTTGGACCTGCAAGGGAGAATATTGTTAAGACGACACCCCGTACTCCTAATAAGTGGTAAGAAGGATGCTCAACCATGGACTCGCCTTGTTAGGCAACTTGCAAGTGAGAATAGTGCTAAGACGTGCCCTGTACTTCTCCTGAAAACTCGATAATCCTGCTACACCTAACTCTGAAATGTGAAAGACCAATGAGGAATTCAACAACTATTTATGGACTAAGAAAAATACGATGGTAACTGCTGTATGTATGGCTTGCTGCCTCTGCTGCCATGCTTAGAAGTTGTGAAACCTTCAAAAGTGGTTTATTTGAACTGTAAATTGTACAAGGATCCGCATTTCCCTTCCCACAATGCTATCTCATCACTCACTATAAGAAACATATTTTGTGGCTTGCTATCAAAAGTTTTATTAATTAAAAAAGTAATAAACTCTACGTTTTAACGAAATGTTCGTTTACCTCTTCGGGATTTATTTTAAACTAAATTACTAATATTCAGAGCCAGTTGTTTCGCAGGATCATTAAAAAGGTTTTTTTTAATGAGCCTCTGCTGAATTTGAAATTAAGATAAAGTGTTTATTATTTTTAATTAAAATGGTGCCACTAAACAAGTTAACTGTGTTTGAAGAAGTTAAAGGTCTTACAATTTGTTAATTTCCCTTTATGCGCTTTATTTAGTTTCTTTGTCTAACAAGATTCAGTAATCATTTTCAAAAACCATTTACCTACGAGTAGAATGCAAATTATCAAGAAACAACATCATTCCGCGATCACTTTTTCAAATTTTGCGAATTTCAAAATTAAATGTGTTTGTGTAATTCATATTTTTAGAAAAGAAAATATATATTTTTTTAATTCTAACAATTTTCCCATCCTGAAAGGGATAGTTTTATACTGAACAAAATATCAACCGAACGCATTTTGTTCTTGAGAATCGCAATAGAAGTTATGGAAATCATTTCGATATTATATACGTAAAACTTATAGCATTGAAATAACAAACTTACAAGTTATACAAATTTACACAGCAATTACTGAATAACTGCTGCAAAAGTCTAGTTACACCATAAAATCAAACTCAATATTACACCAATAATTAATCATTTACATAATATGCTGTTGAATTTACACCAACCATAGGAGTCCAGAAATCTCTTCCGGATTTTTCCACTAACTATTTTTGAATAGTCCTTTACTTACAAAATGGGGAGAATTTCCTCAATTTATTATTCAATGGTCATATAGCTGACAAAAGGTTGCCATTTAAATGAAAACATAGCTAATAATATATAATAATTAAATACTGCGTACAAAAGGTTAATGTTAAAAAGTTTCAAGAAATAAAATTTAGTCCATAAACTAAACCATAGAATAAAGACAAATCAGAGGGCATTTTTTGTAACTCTGGCCTATTATAACACGAAATGATTTTTTCAGTTGTAATTTCTATGTACAAGTATTTTAAATGCGCATGATGGGTTAATTAATTTTAGGTCAAAATTTTCTGATGCCTCGAAGCTGCGAGTATAAAAAATACTTGCGGCGATTATTTTTTAACATGTAGCGTTTTCCGCGACACCAGCCGTGGAAAATGAGACAAAAAATTAGCTTAAGTTCACGGCTAACCTTTCTTTGGTCTGGGATATAAAATACAAATTTGAAATTAATATCGTATTACCATCAAATCATGTTGCGGTGCTCAAGCACCTTTTAAATTTTCCACTACACATTTTTTTCTTTACAGTTTAACACAGTATTTTTACGCTGAATGCGTTTATTTTCGGGGAAAAATATGTAGAAACTACTCGTAATTTAATTTTAAATACTGGCAATATTCAGTTGGTTGCCACACTTGGACCGCGCTTCTGAACGAAAGAAGTGTGGCAACTAAATGAATTTTGCCAGTTATAAAATTAAATTACGAGAAGTTCCTATAAATAATTAACATATATTATACCATGTTAATTCGAGAGTTATTGGAGAACAAGTGTGTATAGAAGAGAGGAATGCATGACCAAGTCTTAGTTAGCGCAACCATTCCTGACTTATCAGCATCTCTATACATCTGCCTTGAACCAAAGTGCTCAGTTTTAGGCTCGAATAGAAGTGTTAAATTCACTCATCATAATGTTAAAAACGCAATAATGTGCATTAGGTTTGTACATACATAATATAATATCACCAGAGTATGGTAGTTAAGAAATAATTACAACTAATAAGTAGAAGTAGAATATTAGTAATAATATATTATTATAACTCAAGTGTTCTTCATTTTGTAAATATTATCCATTAAGAAATGTTTAAAGTTGTTATTGTGAATTTAAACAATAGTTACGATTGTTGGGTAGATTTAATAAATAAAAAAACATTATGTAGCGATGAATGTAATTATACGAATAAACACATCAAAAAAGTTGTGCGTTTTCTTTTTACAACACCCCCTGTTGATTACTGAGTTAATAATTGAATGATCGACGGGCGAGGTTCGACGGGCGAGGGTTTCCCCCAGGTAAAGAGCGGGTCCTGAGCCGATATCCGCTCAGCGTGTGAAGAATAACACCTATTCCAAATAACCTCCGATTCCAGTGAGCACCTCAACAATTGGATTATAATTTACTCCACGAAAAGTTGAATCGCTCAGTGTGACGATCAGTTTCAATATAATATGTATATATTTTTGCCGAAGTAAGTAAAACTATAACGTTACATTTTAGCTTGAAAATGATAGGTACGTAGCGTGGAAGTATAAAGCCAATAACATAAGGTTTTTGATTCACCACTTTATTAGAGTTGTATAACTAATGGTTTAAAGTTTTACCAAATTGCAAGAACCGCGAAGAAGGCACCGTTGGGTTCGAAACTATTATACATTCGATAAATACTAGTACCTACATTTTTATTTTCACTGCGTTAATTTAATTTGAACAGTTTTTTTCATTCAGTGAAAGGTTCGAAAAAAAAATAACAAAGTTTTAATAATTTACAAATCTACAAAGGGACGTTCTTGACTTGCTTTAACCAGCGATTCCTGGCACTATTTGTAGTAGAAATGTTATGAAATTTTGGCTTGGGGTGATATTTTTTTTTTGTTTTTACCTAAAATCATTAAAAATCGGAAGGTACTGGACAGTTGGTGTCGGGTTGAAGGTGAATATTATACGACAATCGAGTTGTCATCAAACTCAAATAAAGGTGTGGGTAAAATTTAAAGAAACATTTTTAAGGGGGGGTTTAACGAAAAAAACATTTTTAATTTTCTTAAAAACAAACTTTTTTATTTACATTATTAAAATATTCTAAAAATTTATTAATTTTCTAAAGTTTTTAATGGCAGCTGAAAGAATCATCAAAAGTTTTCTGAAGAAACATCAACATTTTAATCAAAATTTCAACACCCAGCGCTCATAGTACTCCGATTAAAAAAAAAACAATGTTAACACAATTTAACGCTAACGGAATCGAACCCGCAGACTTCCAACACCCAGTCAAATGCATTGATCATTAGTATCATTACAAGCCGCCACAAAATGATTAATAAAGTGGTTTCAACATAATAACAACATGAAGGTTATTATCATTTCCCTACCCCGACGTAAGGGATGATTTACTGCAAGCATTTCCCAGTGCTGCGGGTAGAACGTGGAAAGGGGTGGGGGAGGCTAACGTTAGGAGGTTGTATGGCCGGAGAGGGGTGAAGGGGAGGGGGTGCTAAATAAAAATGATTGGCCCAAATTGGATTACCCCTTCTCCGACCGGAGCCAATGGGAGACCTTCGCTCGCTTGAAGCTGGAGGCTTCTAGTCCTGGCTATTGGCAAATTCTCTTCATCCATAATAATAATATTGAAATAATATCATACATCTAATAAATTCATAAGTTTTTATTGATTTTTAAAACTTAACTAAAATAATAAGTTACACTTTGATAAATACAGAAAATTGCAAAATTTTATTTTGTTAAGAAGGAATAACCAGATAAAACCGAAAATATGTCATTTTTAAATCAACTTCTAGACGTATTAACTCTTTTCTACAAAAAAATATAAATTGATTTCGAAAGACTGTCATTTTATCTAGTGAAGCTTTTTTTAAATTTTGAGAAAATATCTTTATTTTGAGAACAATAAGGTTTTACCGTAGCTCGTTAGCAGATTTGTTAAATTTTCAAACAATATTTTGTATTATACAACATACATTTCATATCATATAATCATGCAGTAAAATAACTCAGTAAATTATTTGAAAAACCTACTTTTCATAATTTTAATTTTAGTTCAAATAAAATCATTAAAAAAAAGATCCGCTCCCTTGTTTTTTGACGAAACTACTTCAGTTTGTCTATTTATTTACGGTCTTACAAACTAACGTATTTAAAAAAAAAACTTTATTATTTTGCTAAGACATTATTGAAAAAATTATAAATACTTATGATCAAACAATAATTACATAAAGTAATAATTTTAATAGTTTTATCATCACGAGTTTGAGCATTTTTGAATGTGGGTATTTATCAAAGCAAATTTGGAATGAAATAAAATCGATATTCATTATGTTAAAATGCTGGTATGGAGAGTAATTAATCTTTCTCATCGGAACCGCCCTGTACCGTTGCAAGGGTACAATCGCAAGATCATCGTTCGACGAAATTTAAATTCCCGGCCGCTGGTTAATGGCTCTTAACTGTTTTTTGTCCAACTGAAAACTTTGAAACGGTGAATTCCGACTAATGAAATTTTGCATTACCCGTTTGTTTGAAAGTTTATGTACTAGGCAACACTTTTTTTCAGTTCACGGATTTATTTCGATCACGAGCTACTAAAACTTCTAAGTAAACTCACAAAAAAGCAGACAAGGTGCCATATTTTTCATTGATAAAAAGAAAAAAAAAGTGTTTGAAAACTCAGGCGACGCCGGGTATTAACTACTAATAAAGTATTTTTTTGCCCTCGCTAATTGCCTTGATGAAACGGAGTCGTCCTCCATTCGCCTCTTTCCTGCGAGAAGCTGTATAAAGAGAGGTGCGTAACGATGTACCGCACGTATGTGAGCCCTGCTGCAATGAGCCTGCTCAGTCCCCTACTCCTTTTGTCTAGAGTTGTCAACAGATTTCACTGAGGTTTTTTTAAATTGTTTTTGGTCTCATACGGGCAAGCCTCTCGTAAGATCATCCAAATATTTCGACTGCCCCAAATAACATGAACAAACTTTGACCACGTGGAAACTTAACTCTAATGAAAAGTTGTCAATTTGTACATCCGAAATTGTTATTTCGGACAGTCGATTTATATTACATCTTCACGGTCAACAAGCCTCGGACCTCTCTTCCCAAGAAGCAAGCTACATTTGGTAAGGGTTTTCGGCCTCACGGGGTGAGATTTTTCCAGGTCTCGGCAGCGAATGCGTATGTCGACCTATTGCGGGGCGGGCTGAATTGGAAGAGACTGGTTAAGGGAGATCTTTTGACTTCTCCAGCACAACTCTTTCGACCCATTTACTTGCACTGCAGTGGAAGTGATGGATTCATAAGCCCGTCACTCCTGAACACACTGACATCCAGATTCTTAGTACCCGTCCCTCATTCCCTTTCCTTTCCAGAACTTTCTCTACTTAAAAGGTCCTCCACACAACATCCCCAAAGACGACGTATGAAATGAAGAGAATTTGTTTTCCCCCGGGCAGCCGAAAAAAAAACGATTATCAATAGTGTTGTGTTTATAAAAAAAAAAAACTTATTGAAAATAGCCATTCACTCTTACAAAACCTTACTGAGTAGGAAAAAATAGGCATGATAACAGGAAAACAAATCAAGAAAGCGCACAGCTTTAATATTTAAAACAAATCAAATCATCACTACTAGAAAACGACCAAACTAGGAATCTCCACTGAACACCGTAAGGCTTTTGAAAAATGAAAAGTCTCGGTTTATCAATGTTTAAGTAGTTAGCAAATTGAATCACCGAAACGACAAGTTCACGTAATGTAAAAAGTAATAATGGTTTTAAAGAAAAGCTATCGGTGACGTTGCGACCACCCTGTTACACGGCGGACGGGGAACGGGGGATGGGGAGGTTTACTGGGGAATGTGATCACTTCTAATGACCAATTCAATTTGGCGGCGGAACACGAGAGAGACAGAGACAGGTGGTCGGATTCAGACGGAAACTTAAGCGGGAAACCTTTCACCCTTAGCGCTTGGTGCAAGGGGGAAGGGTAGATCTTCCCACTCTCCTCGCCTAGAAGGGTTGGAGAGAGGTGTGGAAGAGAGAAGACCGCACTATCGACTCCCGCAGAAACAAGACGGAACCGTTTGTCACGTGGAGTTCACGTGCAATAAAGACTGCCAGAACGAGAGGGAACATTCTTAAATTATTGATACGTGAAAATTCGGTTTGCGCCACTGAGTTTCCACGCGCCCCCCGGGAGTGCGAGGGAGACGGCGATACTACCCGGCGGATGAGATTGATATTGAGTGAAATGTCTTTGCATATGAAATTGTTTTGAGCCAAATTGAAAATTTCATTTCACAGTTTCTCCAATTTTGCAATTCCGATGTTTTGTTTTCGACGAAATCAATACAAACTTGATTTGTAGCACTTAGCACTAATGCTCGCCCAGAATTGGCATTGCGTACAATGAAATAAGGTTATTGAAAGCATTGCTTTCTTTTTCTTCAATCAACGTTATGAATAAAATAATTATATTGTTAGAACAGACTTACTCAAAAAAATTCTAACTCGGTGTTATTTACCAGCCACAACACTCGAATCCCATGAACTCCAATCCGATAACGCAATTAAAAATTTGGAAAATTGCAAAATCAAATTGCATATTAATTTATTTTTCTTTTAGAGAGTTATTACTTTTAAACGGTGGTTTTAAGTTAGGCAAAAGTAAAAAGGATTTTTTGATGCTCCAAAGGCCTGAGAGTTTGAGTTATTAGGGTGTGGGAGAGCGAAGGGGTGGATGGATGAAGGGATGAACACCTGCAGCTAGCGATAAATTAACAACCCAGCCCGTCTCAAGAAGTTGGCAATTTATGACCGGTCTATTCATTTTGCGCTGTCAGCCAAGTGTCTCCAAGGAGGAAAGGGCTTCACAATCCCAACTGCCACCGTACGTTTCCTCTCGCCGCGAAATCTTAATGAGTGGAGACGCCTGTGAACTTTTATAAACTGATGTTCGCGGCCTTTCTACTACTAAATTGAGGTTTGTAGAAAATATGAAATATTCGTTCACTCTGGTCTGTTTTTCCATATCAAGAGTCAGAATAGTAGATGAATATGTATGAGATGTCGTTTGAATGTGAATGAAGCAATGAGTGTGTATCAATTACACATCTGTGTGGCGATCTATCCTTTCTGACTACCTCTGCGGAGATGGTTAATTAGCGTATTTTTTCTATAACTATAATTTCATCTTCGTACATGCACGTATACAATTCGTTACAATTAATACACCTACACGCGATTCGAACTTGTAAATTCTAGACATTTTAATGATTTTTAGTTTTGAAGTGAAAATTTCTTTATCGGTTTACTCTTTGTGTGGTGCTTCGCAGGCTATCGGTCTCCTCTTTGTGCGGTGCTTTGTAGCCTCCCCACTCTTGACTATTTTAGTTTTCTGAAGATTTAACTTCTACCGCGTGTGAATTGCACTCTGATTTTTTTTTAAATACCTGAATCCATCTATAACTTGTAGCTTTTGACGCATGGCAGATGTTTCGCCTACCAAATGCATAAAACCGTTTGCTATCACGCATAAAAACAACCTTATATCTACCAGAATTTAAAAAAGGCGGTTATGGGTACCACAGCCCCGGGAATCATTTATTGGATAACCTACACCCTTGCCATAGGTCATCCCAAGTGGTTCGCTACGTTTGGTGATTTAGTAAGGGTACGCAAGTTCATGGGGTGAGGTTTGTCCGCGTCTTGGTGGTGGATCCACCTGCCCACCAGCTGCGTGGCAGGCCGGATCGGGAGAGACTGGTTGAGGGAGACCTTATAACCTCTCCAGCAGGACTCTAGAGTCATCATTAATATGTTCATACAGTTCAGGGATGAATTCATAAGTCCTTCACTCTTGGAGACATTGACCCGCAGATTCCTACTTACACACCATAAACACGAGAGAAATACCTTTGTCATACTTTTTTCCCTCCCAGAACGTCATATCTTTCCTGTCCTCAAAGCACCTCCATCCAGGACCCCCAAAGATGATATGTGTGGAGCTAATGTAAACATTTTTTTAAAAATTTTATTTACATACCCATTATACAGAAACATGTGTATGCAGGAAAGTAGTTCGACAAAATCAAGGCGAAAACAACTTTAAAAATCTGCTAGATATATTTATTAATAAGCGTGGCAGCTATTTCGCCTTCAGAAGGCGCTGTCTACAGTTCAACAGTGGTAGAGCCACTGATTCAGAAGATTGTGATTTTTTTTAAATTCGTGCACATTCCTGTTAGACGTTGTAATTTTGTAACCAAGGTACCTATCGAGATTAATTAATTTAACCGCAAATGGTTTCATTAAATGTAAACACGTTATTCCCATTAGTGTTCGAATTAACTACTGTAAAAATAGACTCAGCAAGATCTCTGTTGATTATCGTGTCCCAGTTTTCAATTAATAAAAAGTCGCGCTCATTTGATTTGTAGCCTTCAAAAATCTTTCCAAAGAAGTTCCTAACCATAATGTACAGTCTGTCTTCAAATAGTAGACGATGAAAATCGTGGGTGGAAGGATGAACGGAAAAAAAAACTTTCAAAATGCACCATGGTACAAATAAAACGGTGTTCGAAAATTTGTAGTGCAGAATTCCTGAAATGAGATGATTCTACATTATTTTCTGAAGAATTTAATATTTAGCGTAAGTTTTAATTTTATTTTTTAAATGTCAAATAAGCATTTTTTTTAATGTGTGGAAGATACGCTCACTTTAAGCATTACATATTTTAATAATAAAAACGTTAAGAAAAATTGAGATAACACTATTTATCACATTCAAGTTAAGTCCATCTATCAGATTAGGAAGTCAACCATAACCTCAAATCTGAATCGATGTTATACGATTTTTTTTTTACACTACGTATCATCTTTGGAAATGCTTTGGAGGGTATTTTTAGAAAAGCAAGGAGAGGACGTGAGAAGGAAAAAGTATCTGGGGGTCAGTGTGTCCCACGAACCCGGGCACCAAACTAAGGGCTAATTCACCAAACGTAGCGAACCACTTGAGATGAACTGTGGCAGAGTTTTTGGTATTCCAATAAACGAATGTAGGAGGTGTTGTTACGGTGGGTGCTTGGGGCATTCTATTTTAGGGACGAGTAAGTTTGTTTCAGCATATTTCGAGAATTGTGTATAACTTATTATTTTTGGACGTATGTAATGTTGCATATGATCATCTCAATGTGTTATTATAATTGGTTTAATTATTACTTTATAACGATCTACTCAATACTCTGCAGTGCTTCAATTTTATGGAATCTTCAGTCCTTAAAGTTCCCAGGGTGGCGGTATCCATGCCAACTTCCCAAATTGCAATAGTAATGAAAAAAATTGTACCACTTTATGAAACATCTAGAATTGGCTGTCAGACTGTACCTAACCAAGATGTAATATTGTTTGCTGATCCCCTCCGAGGCGGTTTCCCCTCCGAGATAATGATATATCAAGTAGTCCCATTTGCATGCAAAACTTTTTAGATTGCAATAAATTAAGCGGGTAAAATTTACGATGTAAAGTTTAACACTTCCGCTGGTTGCTTTTGTTTTAAGCCAGTGAATAAAAATTAACAAGAGAGACGCATTCGCAGCTGATCGTTAAGCAACTTTAATAAAGCGTTGAAATGACTAAAATAAAATAAAGTTTACTTTGCCGTGAACTAATTTAGCTAAAAACTCATCAGTCTTTGAAAAAAATTATGAAGTACAAGACTTCCTTCTTCTGAACATTAAAAAATATAACGTTTGGCCATATTTTATTAATGGTATGCCAACATAGGCCACAAACCACCTCTTTTTTTATTTAAAGGCTGTTAAAGATAATAATACGTCGTAAAGACGTACTGAAGTTTAAAAGTGTATATTTGACATATTGTCTTACTTAAACACTTTAAAAGTAGTTATATAATTATTTTAGGGTTTTGTACTTTAAATAAAACCAAAATATATTGTAATTAAAAAATGCTGTGAACCTCTTACAAATCTACTATAAAATATCAATTCTTTTTTAAATGAAAAATAATGTTCACCTTTATGTCTAAATCGTATTTTTTTTTATGCCATGAAAGTTTAAATGCTAATCAGTTGTTATATTTAAAAATAATTTTAAAAACAAGCAATCTCTACTCGGCAACTGAGCTAACTGAGATAGACAGCGCACTACGTTAATAAAAAAGCAATACTTGTGTCTCGCTTATGTCGCAAAGACGTAGATAATCTTTCTAGGGTTAATAATGAATGTGAATTCTCGAGTCTCGGATTTGTTCACTTTTACTCGGTCATACGAAGCTTATCTTTCACTAGTTAACAGTTTGAAAATTTAAATTTTTTCAATAATTTAAAATATTTGAAATTTGAAGGTTTTTGAAATTTTAATTTTCTTTAAAAATAACATTCAGAAAATTTGAAATTTATTAGAAATTTTTTTTAAATTTGAAAGTTTTTGTGTGTAATAATATGTACCTAATAAAAATATCCGGATATATTCGTGTCGTGTTTTTTTTTCTTCACTTCCAAACTCGCGATTTGTGACGTCATCGCGACAAGGAGCTTCATCGCGATTCGTGAAGTCATCGCGACTCGTACCTTCGCACACGATCATCACAATGTTTCTAATGCATATTGTTTACAGATTATATTATTCACGAATTCGTTCGCGAGAATCGAAATGATCTGTGACGCGTAGATTGGGGAATGATCTGTACGAAGCGCTTCACGCGAGAACGACACATCGCTAATGTGAATAAATAATGATTTCATTTGAAAGATATATTTATGAATGAGCATAAATTTCAATCGGTGTTATTATAAAAATTACTAGAACTAGATGACAAAGTTACATCATCATTCTTTGGAAACAACGGAAACAACATTTTAATGAGAAGTATTGGTTAGAAATTTTGAAATAAAAAATAGCATTAACGCTATTTTAAGTTATTAATATTTCATTGTTACCCGACTGAAGGTTTTTGAGGAAATTTTCAGTTTTCTTATAATCAGAATCAAACCTAATTGATGACCAGCTTGGCAGAACGGGTCTCTTGGAACAGTCACTGTCAAGTTGGGTGTACAAATTCTGGTATGGGAAAAGTATAGAAAGTTTAATGTTGGCTATTAAATATTTTATTCTATCGGACAGTCTTTTCCCCATCATACTTCTTTCCATGGAGTTTTGACATGTTTCGAGCTTCTTATTGTGAGTTTTTGTGAGTGCCCAAGTTTGGCAACCATAAGTAAGTACAGGAAGTATGCAGGTGTCAAAAAGTTTCCGTTTGATAGCTATCCTGATTTCACTGTTTTTCATTATTTCTTTCAAACCCCAATATTGTTTCCAAGCATTTCCAATACGTCTGTCTACTTCTTTTGTGGTTAAATCTAAAGGAGAAATGATTTGACCTAGGTATACATACTCATCCACATAATCGATCAGATTGTTATTGATCTTGATAGGTTCTTGCTTCCCGTTTGTCATTGCTTTGGTCTTTTCTGTGTTCATGACTAGTCCCACCTTTCGGCTTTCTCTATCTAGTTCATTCAACATCATCTGCAGGCCTGCACTCGTCAGCGAGAGGATTATCAAATCATCCGCGAATCTTAAATGTGAAATGTTTTCACCGTTAATGGACAGCCCACATTGTTCCCAATCTAATTGACGAAAGATCTCCTCCAGGACTGCCGTAAAAAGTTTAGGTGAGAGGGGGTCGCCCTGGCGTACACCTCTTTCTATTTTGATTTCATTTCCTTCTTTATCTAGTTTAATTTTAGCTTTGCTGTTATCATAGATGTTTTTTAGAATTCTTATGTATTTGATTTCGACACCTTGATTCTTAAGTGCCTGCCAGATCTTTTCATGTTCTATTGTGTCGAAAGCTTTACTGTAGTCCACAAAGCAGCAATAAAAGGTGAAGTTGAATTCTTTACTTTTTTCGAATAATTGTTTGATAACATAAATATGGTCTAAAGTCGAGTATCCGCTTCTGAATCCTGCCTGTTCTCTTGGCTGACTTTCATCTAGAGTCTTGGTTATTCTGCCAAGTATTATTTTAGCGAAGATTTTGTAGATATTTGACGACAGGCTGATAGGTCTATAATTATTTATGTTATTTTTATCTCCTTTTTTGTGCAAAAGTTTTATAGTCGACATTGTCCATTGGTTGGGTATAATTTCACTATGTAGTACTTCATTAAAAAGGTGTTTGAGAATTGGCATTAGGTAGTCTTTATTTAGTATGAGGAACTCATTGGTAATGCCGTCTGATCCTGGAGCTTTATCTTTCTTTTGAGATTTCACAGCTTTATTTATTTCTGCAGAGATTATGTCCGGTACTTCGCTTCCTCCCGTTAGGCTTGTTGCTTGTATAGTATTTTTCCTTTCATACAGTTCGGCGAAAAAGCTAGTAGCTATAGAGATGATTTCTGGGCGACGCTTTTCATATTTGTGGTTCTTATTTATTAAATTTGGTATCCAGTTTCGTTTCTCTAATAGTTGTTTGGTTGCTTTTTTGCTGCCTCCTGTTCTTTGTATGCACTCTTCGAGTAATTGCAATCTATATCTCTGATGGTCCTTTCTCATTTGAGTTTTGATTTTGTTACTAATTTGGGCTATTTCTTTTCTTGTGGTTTTTGACTTCTTAGGGTTTGATATTAGTTCTGCTCTAGATTGTAAGAGTTCTTTAGTTTGATTTCCTATCCATTTTGTTGTCCTATTTTCACCCTCATGTTTGGTTCTTTTATTTGCGTACAGAAGTTCTTCAAACTTATTGTATTTGTTTTGTATATCAGAATCTATTGTGTTTTCTATGAAGTTTTCTAGTTTTTCTCTTAATATTTCTGTACTTTCCAATGCTATGTTATTGATTTTCTTCACCATAAAGGGTCGGTTTTTCTTGAGTGTATGAACTTGTAATTTAGCTCTAACCATTCTGTGGTTGCTGTTAAAATTTATATTGTTTATAACTCTACAATCTTGAAACTTGTGACTTTTATTCGTTAAGATGTAGTCTATCTCGTTTTTATGGTAGCCATTCGGATGTATCCATGTCCATCTATTGTTCTTACGCTTTTTGTATAAACTATTTAGTACTTTTAAGTTGTTTTCGTAAGCCAATTGTATCAGCATTTCCCCATTTCTTGTTCTTATTCCTGAAGAATATGGACCGAGCACAATTTCCTCTCCGTCTTTTCTTTCGCCTGTTCTGGCATTAAAATCCCCCATTACTATTAAATTATTGTGCGAGTGGGTTTTTATTGCATCTGACAGTGTAGAGTAAAAGGACTCGATTTCTGATTTACTAGATTTTTCTGTTGGAGAATAGACTTGAACAATTGACCACTTTTCATTTTTAGGCGGTAGCTTTACATTAAGCATTACAATACGTTCTGAGATCCCAATAAATTCATCAATATATGGTTTTAATTCTTTGTTTATCAAAAATCCTGTTCCGTATTGGCCCGGTGTTTCTCCTTTGTAGTATAACATAAAGTCTCCATAGTCCTCTATGTTCTCTCCTAGGCGTCGTACTTCACTCAGTCCTAATATCGACCAATGTATGTTTTCTAAAGCTAAGATTAATTCCGCTAGGCTTTCCTTTGTTCTTAAAGAGAGCGTATTATATGTTGCGATGTGTATTATATTTTTGTTTTGACAGGTTTTCTTGGAAAGGGTATGTGGTTGATTATTTATAAATCTAATTGGAGGGTAGTAGTCTTCTTCCCCCACGGTGACCGGCCGGATTGGGGTGTCTTTACAAAAAGTTGGTTTTGTTAATGTTGTGATAATATGGTTCCTGGTGTCGATGCAGCTTACATGTTTTTTGGAATATCCGATAGTGAAGCCGACTTTCCTCGTTCAACGTAGGAGAGTATGTTGGGTCTTATAATGTCTTTTCCTGGGGTTTTGGTTGAGGAATTAATTTGCCGGTGTGAGGTGGCAGTTGTCGTCTTCTTTTGATTTGAGGAGTTTGGAGAACCTGACTCTTCTCTTTTCCTTTTTTCTGGGTTGTTGTCTCTGTTTTTCTTCACTACTAATTTATCATGTTTTATGAATGCTATGTTTCCTTTTTTCTTTTCTTCTTCAACTTGTAATTGCAATTGCTTTCTTTTTTCTAACACTTCTTTAGAGTAGTCCTCCTTGATGTATATTCCTTGGGGAAGTTTGGACTTATTTCGTAGAATGATATGCTTTTTCCATAAAGTGGTGATAGAAACTATTACAGGGCGATTTTTGTTGTTGATCCGTTTCCCAATTCTGTATATATTGCTAATTTCGTTGCTCTCAAAGTATGTTCCTGATTCAATTATGGCATCTTTTATGCAATCAACAAGCTCACCTTCGGTTTTTCCTGTTTCTTCAACTCCGAAAAATACCAGATTGTTTTTCCTTTTATCATTTTTCAAGAATTTCACTTCCTGTTGTAGTTCAGATATTTTTACTTTTAGGATATTATTTTCTTCTGAAATACATCTCAGTTTCTCATCAAGCGCTTCCATTACATTTTTGGTTACAGAATTTGTTATAAGAAGAGTTTGGTTATTCAGTTTCTCATCTAACATTGTTATTAGCCATTCCATATCTTTTTTCTCCATTTTTGGGGATATTTTTATTGTTATGGCAACACAAAACTTTGTTGTGATATTGGTATCACTGATTATTGCGAACTTCACTTTAGTCTATGATTTGCACTATTTTTGGTTATGCTATAAATTTTTATTGTTGTAAATTTATCACAAAACGTTGATTTAACTGTGTTTTGTTTTGATTCTCTTTGTTTTGGTTTTTATTTTACGCTTTTGAGCAGAAAACACAGTTGATTACACTATTTTACTATTTTGAGCATAAAACACAGTTGATTACACTATTTTGCACTGAATTTCCGTAAATTAAAGCAGATATCGATGACATACGTCTTATTAGTTTAACGACCGGAACCGGAAAAGACTGTCCGATAGAATAAAAATTGCAACCATTAAGAAGCAAACAAGAACAAAAGATGCCATAAAAACAATAAAAAAGCTAAAGTGGAAGTGGTCAGGCCACACAATTAGAGGAAGTGAAAAATGGTCAAAATTAGTCATGAATTGGTTCACAAGTGACAAGAAGAGAAAACGAGGTAGACCATTTAGACGGTGGGTTGACGACATCAAAGCCGTGGCAGGTGGTACATGGACAAGAACAGCTAATGATAGAGAGAAATGGCGACAGTTGGAGGAGGCCTTTGTCAACTAGTGACATACAGACAGGGAGTCGATGCATGATAAGTGAAAAGTTTATTATAAATAATGTTATATAATTTACTGTCTGAATAAAGGCTATTATTATTATTATTATTATTATTAAATATTTTAGACCACCATTCAGAAGTGAAACATTTGCCAGATTTGAATAGCCAGGTCATTGACAACCATCCTCTTCTCATCTCCTTCCTTTCAGCATCGCAACTGAAGAGAAGTGGGGATGACATAGTCCCAACGGTTCCGGACGTATGGGAACCGTTGGTAACATAACAAAGATGAAACTCAATGGAAGGTTTCACATTGAAAAAAATTATAGAACAAAAAAAATCAAACTACAGTGATATAAAAAATTAATTTACTTAAATGCTAAATAATTACAATTTTACATTAGTATTACAAATACATCTATATAATCTCGTTCACAATAGATCACTGATCTTCACGTCTTTCCTGACGGCGTTGTTGAAGCCCTCCTTATAATGGTACCACACGGGACTCTTCACGATGTCGTCTATCTTGCCAACTAGAAGGAACACCACACCATTAGTAACAGACATAACTCACATTATCATAGTAAAAGAAAAAAAATATCGACTCGATCTAAAACAGGAAAATCTTCCTATTTGGAAAGTAAAAAATAGTTAATAAATTACTTTTATTAAAATTGGCATTTTCGTCATTGTAAGTTGCACTTTTGTCATGTCCCGCAATTTTCATCGGTTTTTTCATAGCTATATAATATAGAATATTGGAAAGTTATATATCATTTATTCATACTTTATGCAGTCAGTTAAATATAACTCAGATCAAAATAATTCAGATCAAAAGGTAGTTTGTTTTAACCCGGTGTGCAAGATTTAATTTGTGGTTTCATAAATAATAGCGCACAAAAGATAATTTTGAAAAATATAACGTTTTTACGTAAATTTGAACCAACGGGGTTAAAATAATTATAAAGGGTTTAACGATTTTGAATGATTTTAACCAGCTATTCCTGAGCTAATTTGGATTTCATTTTGCTATCTAATGATATTTTTTTTCTTTCAAAAACAAAAAAAAAATCAATCAAACATCGCCAATGATCACACTCCGATGGGATCACGTCATACGCACGCGGTTGCGTGTGTTACCGTGCTGCTGAAACGAGACAGAGTGCTTATCACGCAACCTGCTAGGCTGTATACTTGACTGATCAGTTACGACGTGTGATGGAAAAATATTTTTATTGTTTTTAAATGAAAAAGATATCATCGGACAGCAAAATGACGTCTACATTTTTCACTTGAAATATGCTCAGGAATTGATTTAAAACCCTTCGGGTACATGTTGTTACACCCTCTATAATCCGTTACTTCCATTCCGTGACTAAATTAAAATAAATTTATTAATTTATTAATATGCATTTTTTCGTAGGAATATGTGAATCTATTATGGCTACTATTATATACTTTTCGTTTTTATATACATAACTAAACTGCCCTAGCAACAATCTTTTGAATTTATTTAATAATCTATAAAGAAATTGAAGATGTCTAATGACTCGGCATAATTATTACCTTCCGTTAGTAATCTGGGCCATGAGGAGTAAATTAATATTATGGTAGTTAGTCCTAAAATTTCTGCATCGAAAAAATCCAGAGTTTTAATAATCTGGTATTAGTGGAAACTTATAAGCGAAAAGTAAAAGTACATAACGGAAATGGAATGCATAAAAACGATAAAACATGTATCAACTTTGGCGAAAATGCCCAATTGTCAAATAAGTAATATTAATTATAATATATCAGGAATATAAAAAACAACTCAAAAGATTTTTAATTTCATCACATACCGATAATATAACAAAACATCCCCCGTGTGTATGGGCTTGTGTGTACAAGCCGTAGCTTACGGGGTACATCTTGTATAATATTACAATAAATATAAGATGTACCTATATAAAATGTATAATATAAGATGTATGATTTTTAACTGTATAAATTGGAAAATATTTTCTGAAAATTATAATTTTTTTGAATAAACAAATTTAAAAAATGTTTTCTGCACAATTTTTTTTTAATTAAACCGTAATAAAATAAAGTTTTTTTACTATAATATACTATTTTCAATTTTCGGGCCATCTCTTGGGTCGGCTAGTAGGCGATTTCAGAGAAATGTGTGTGTGTGCGCTTGAGTGCCACCAAAAGTTTATAAAATGCATGTCATCGACAACGAGTCTTTCTGCCGAGTTTCAGATCGATCGTTTGTCGCAAAATGGGTTAATTTCCACTTCTAAGATTTGCATTCATTCAAGAAAACAAAAATCAGAAATCAAATTGATGTGTTCAAAAATACAAATATTTTTGCTTATAAATATGACAAGAGCCATATCAAAAAATAACTCAACATTAAAAAATTAAATTTTAATTTTGACATACATGATCGTAAATCATAATCATCGTTCACGTAAAATACAAAGTACACTTTTAAAGTATTAAGTCAACTAAATATGTAGTCAGCTTATTATTAGTACTAGCTCACTGAAAGGTAACATTAGCGACAACATCAAATATAATTAAAAATTAATACGATATGATTCCCAAAATCTGCAATTTAAATAATTCAACGCACACTATATTAATAATTGCTAAACTAGTCCCAGCAAGAGATGGTACAGACGTTATCGACGTTCGTCCTCTTCCTTCTCACTCGTCCTGTTTGAAAACAAAAAAGAAGAAGGTACTAGGACGATGACATCGCGTACGATCTCTTGCTGGTATTAGTATCTATATTTTGCAGTTACGCTTCCTCCTTTCATGTTTTATTCATTTGTTTACTTTTGGGAAAATTAACAGGCAATCAACATATTACGAACTTTATTAAAAAAATAATAAAAATAATAAATTGAAATAAATAATATGCCAAATATTGATTTAACACTGCTGATAATAAATGTTAATGACGTAAACAAAATAATACATTAAGGGGGAAGTCTGGTCCAGCCGAGTGTTTTTTATCAATGCGTTTTTTTTTAAGATAATTTTTTTTTCGTTCACGAAAATTTGGTTACATGTAAAGGCAATTCGAACAAGAAAAAACACAATTGAAAGTTCGATTTAAATATCTGTATATGTAGATATAGCGGCCGCAAGCGGAGGGTCCGTTCAAATCGACTAGAATTCGGGAGTTCTTGGAAATAATTAAATTGAATGAAATTTAAAAAAAAATATATTGTAGTACGAATGTAGAATGCGCATGAACCACAGTTTGCAAATAAAAGTGGTTGATAGCAAAAATGGCGGACATAAAATGAAAATTGACGAAAAAAAACGGTTTTAATTTTGCAATAAATTTTTCCTACAATAATATTTTTTCATAAGAAAAGGTTCTTCTGCGTATAAATTGAATTTTCTTTAATTTAAACTTAGAATGAAGTGAATCGGGTTAAAATTCGATGAGCTACTTGAATAACGTGGTTCTAAGAAAAAGGTGTTTAAAGTTTTCGCTTGTAACCGGGCCGCTAAGTTTTTCGGTCTACCTGCTTAGCGCGCACCGCTCCTATATATATTTAAAGGTCGAATTTGATGCTATAACTTTGGGAATGTATTCTCCACATGTACAGAAAGATTCTGAAGAAGAGTCAATTGGACCAGACTCCCCCCTCAAGTGCATTTTTCGGTTACAAAATAGACGAGGGGGTTGGAGAGGGTGAAGGGAAACATTGGATAAGGATAAAGGGACGAAAGACGGGAGTAAATGGGTAGGTAGATTGAGTGATCTAGATTGAATGAGATCGTGCAAAAGATTTTCGTTTTCCGTTATAGTCGAGTTAAAAATGTAAATGAGATAATAATTTAAGCTAAACGAATTTGCGGATAAGTATATAGTGTTGTTTAGAGTAGGTCTTGAACAAAGAAATGATAATGAAGTGACTGTCTGCTGTTGCGATTTGGAATACGCAATGATAAGGGTTGAAAATAAGAACTATTAAAGAGTCGTGTGCAATTTTAAATAAAATTGCCGAGTCCTCTAATTCTTTAACCAACGCTTCGGACAGCGTTACAGTGTCCATATTTATTACAGGGCATTATAAACACTGTAGTGCTATCCGAAAGGTTAAAGAAGGAGGAAGCGTTACACGGCATAATAACTCAAAATAATCACAATATACTTTTGGCCGTGACAATCTCAAATCAAACCTAAAGTGCCCTTGAGGTGATTTTCTCACAAAAATGGCGCTATAAAAATCATCCAATAATAATTATTATTATTGAAGGTGCTTTGGAATGATTTTTAAAACTGTCGATATTTTTAATTAGATAATCTAAAAACCTTGGAAAATTTATAACAATATTCCAAAATGTTAAGAATGTTACAATAAGAAATCTTGTAGGTACTGTAAACGGATCATAAATCGGTCGTAAAATTCGTTTTGAATTGTTATTTTTGCAAAAAATCTTAATTCCTCGATTCACCATTCAAGGATTCACTATTCACAAATATGTATGTATATAATATATTCATAAAAACAGTAAAAGTTAATTGCTAATTTCATAGAAATAACAATGAAAACAGTTATTAACTTTCGCGGAAATCTATTCATCCGCAGTTAATGCACGGAGAACTGATGTTAAACGGATTGTATTATCTGTAATTACTATTCTGGGTGACGGCAACTGTTCCGGGGGTAGGTAAACACCCCCACCCACCGCCCCACAGAGCCACCCTACAGCGGCGGGGTTAACATGAAATACAAGACAAATTTGCTCAGTGTAATTGGTCCAACAATTGCCATCATCCGAATCCAGCGTCACCATTAGTGGAGGAATGTCTAATTTACCAGGAAAGTTTAATGCCATGTTTAGCCAGCAAGTACTAATACGCTAATCTAGATTTCAAATTAGCTATTAAATGTTGAAGTTCCTTGAATAACAATGATTAAGAAATTATATTATATAACAAAGGGGAACTAAAAACAATTGAAGAAATTATCACTAAAGAATAAAGACAAAATAAGTACCTTTCCTAGCAGTGGTGGCCGGAGAGCAAGTGACAGATCGCCCGAAGAAGTCCTTCATCACCTGAAAAGAAGCGTAGCTATTATAAAAGTACGGACATCAGAAACTCAGAAATAACCCACAGGTTTATAAAAATACGGACATCAGAAACTCAGAAATAACTCACAGGTTTATAAAAATACGGACATCAGAAACTCAGAAATAACTCACAGGTTTATAAAAGTACGGACATCAGAAACTCAGAAATAACTCGTAGGTTTATAAAAATACGGACATCAGAAACTCAGAAATAACTCACAGGTTTATAAAAATACGGACATCAGAAACTCAGAAATAACTCACATACGTGCCCACGTGCGTGGGTGAGGCGTAAAATTATTCTAGTTCAATGAACTTTTAATTAGAATATTTAATTAATATATTTTGAATAAAGCATATCAAATTAGCGATAAAGTAGGCTCCAAAATTATTTTATTCATTAATAATTCTATTTTCGAAAAGTATTTTTTTTCCTTTCACAAATGTTTGTCGTAATTTTTATGTTCACTAAGATTCGAAGGGTAAATTTTTTCTTTTAAGGTGATCCCCTAGTCCTTGAAAAGTTTGAAATCGGAATCCCCGCCTCTTTTTGGGAGGGATTTAAAAATATTTGAGAAGACGTTTTTGGAAAGGTTGGAGAAGGTATTTGAGAGTTGTTTCTTACAAGTTGATTTCGTAAAGGCCTGTAAAAAACGTTAACTTTTTTTTTGCATTATTTATTATAATAACAAGAAATTTAAAATCGATTGCAAGGAACCAAGCGACATAAGTCCAGGGACTTCCATACGAACCCGCGGTGGGGCGTTATAGAATACAAAATATACTCTTTTAGTCTTTATGCGGACGGCGTAAGGTTTAATTTTTAAATCCAAATTCGTTGACGCTGCCCTTTTCGATTCATGCCGAAAAGAACAGCGTGAAATTGCATTGTTTTATTTTATTTTGTAAAATTCAGGCACAAATATTAAAAAGTTTTTCAGTTAGTATTAAAGAACTTAATTAGCCACATTATATAATAAAACTTTATCCGAAAATGGATTCATTAGTAGGAGATTTTGGCACTTGAAAGTTTTAATTACAGTCCTGATTTATATTTTCTTTCCCTGACTTTATTTTTTCCAGACTTATTAAAAAAATACCCAATTATTTCCAAGGCCAAGATGTGTTCTATTCGCAGTATTTAATTGAATCTTCTGTAATATTTCTAAGCGATCAATTTTTCAAACCAAAAACACATGCTTTTGTATGATTTTGCATTAATTCGCATGGCTTCTTCATCTTAAAACGCAATGATCCTGAGACAAATATTTTTTTTTTATAAATTATTTCAGCATCACAAATCTCATTATTATGATGTACAGTGATTTTTCACGGGTCTGCGCCAGTAATTAATAAAAATACTGTTTTCGGTTTTGGGTCCATCTGTGGGTGATTACAACTCTGGTTCAATGAACTCGGTTGAATTAAAGTGTCATTTCCAAAATCGGAACTGACGGGTCGAGAATAAATAACGTACCGACCTATGATATAATATTGTTTTACAAGAAAATTATTTTAATTCTATATTTGAAATGTGTAATTCTTTTGTTTCAATTTCTTATGGTTAATCTTGATTAGTTAAGTCAGCTTTCGCGATTTTTCAAGGGTCTGCGCTTTTTAGCTAACTTGCAATAATTATCAATCCCACAATTATTTTATTATTTTTCACGGGTCGTAAGGTACAAAGAATTCAGTAAAGGAGCCAACAATGAATAAAGGATCGCAGCATACAGGACGTAATCGAATTACTTTAACCGGTGATTCTGATATTATTTGGAGTAAAGAATGTAAATGAAATTTTAGTCTTCGGTGACTTTTTTAAAGTTTTTTTTTTCCTATAAAACAACAAAAATTATTCCACTTATCACCACTGGTCACTTAGCCGAGTAACTGCCCAAATCCTCATCCGACCCTATCTGTCCAATATCTACTGATTTTTTATGTTTTAGGTTGAAAAAAAAAACATCAAAAATTTCACCGGAGAAAAAATTGTCACTAAATTTTTTTACTGAGGAAAATAATTTCTCTCAGGGCCTATGTCATCTTTGGGGGTGCTGTGTGGAGTTTTTTTTTGGAAAGGAAGGGGAGGGGAGTCTGGGAAGGAAAAGGGTTTAAGGGGTGGGTAGGAATCTGGGGTTCAGAGGGTCCTGGTCATCCGTCTTTAAGACTTAAACAAACCTCACCCCATGAAACCGGGCACCTCTGCTAAATCACCAAACGTAGCGAACCACTTGGGGTGACCTATGGCAAAGGTGTTGGTTATCCAATAAAGGTTCTCGGGGCGGCGGTACCCATTCCCGCCTCCCAAACTACAAATAATGTCAGGAATCACTCGTTAAAGTAAATCAAGTACGTCCCTTAACACCCTGTATACTATAATGCCTAGCGCCTGTTGTAGGTACAGCTCAGAACGTAGGTAGGTACTGCACGGGGAGGGTGGGATTACACGGAACCATGAAAAATGACCGCAAAGAAATTGGTTGGCTTTATTCTGTTCGGATTGGGGAGATCGCCAGAAAGGGGTAGGCTGGGTATTACGGGAGAATCACCCGGGAGATAGAAACTAGAAATTCCTCCGTATATAGCATTTCAATAATTTTTTTATCCATTCACCGGAAAGTCATGGCAGCAGCGAGTATTCCGGATTCCGGCATACGAAGAGTTATTGCATGCGCAAACAAAGAGATCGCTTCCCATCAAGAAATAAAACACTCGAATAATTGAACATTCCCGAGACCAAGAGAAATGCTAAGATTGAATAACAAATAGAAGAAAGTTTGTAACTGGGTAGGTACCGGGGTACGTGGATACAATCTCTCTGTGATCGCTTGGAAATTAGTTTTGGTGCGACGCCACCAGAACTTTCACATATTGGAAAAGTCGAAATGGAAATAAAATTGTGTTTCCACTCGGGGAGAGATTATCGGATGCCAAATAACAATCTGTTTTCTCGGCTACACCCGCCTGGGGAAATATTTGTACCGTGCGCGCGATCTATTTCATTGCTTGTCAACTTTATATTTCATTTATTGCCAGTTTGATAAAGGGGCGGAATGCTTATTACATACTTAAAGTAACGCGTATCATGATTGCTTCTTTACTTATCAAACTTGGAATATAGTATATATATACACATAATCGAATAAGTGGCCACCTTTCAAATGAATAAAAATAAAGGCTTCAGTATACACTAACATATTTATTTATTTATTTAAGGAACATAAACAGTCTTAGTAATATAATAAACATAAGAGGATGATAAAAAAAACAGACCAATTATTAATGTTCACAGATAGGTATTTAGAAACAAGGCTAACTGAATGTAAACTAGAATATTTAAGAAAAATGAAAAAAAAAACAGAACTAAGCAGCAATTCAAAAAAATAACATAATAACATAACAAAATAACATATGGACTATAAATATTAGAATTTTGCAAGTAAAGCCTACGACAAAAAAACACACACACACACATCAATTATATTAATTAAAGTAGATAGGAAATTATAAAAGAAAATGGTTGTCTGTAAAGTCGGTTTACGGACGATAATTTTACGTGATAACGTAATAAGAAAACTTTACATAGAGTTTTACAGTCACAAGCCGAACGCTTAGGCCGATCGTGCCTCTCTATCGCTTGTTACGCAATCTTGCTTGCACGCTCGGCTCAGGCGGAACGTGACAATGTGACAATGAGTCATACTTTTTCGTGAGTGCTGCCGGCGTTCATCGATTTATAAGACGTCAGTAATAGTGAAAGCATGTCTATGATAAATATATTTATGTAGACAAAAGTATGTATATAAAAGGCTTTTATGCGTGTTGGAGGGTCTCTTCCATTTTTGACCGTAATTTAATGATAATTTAAACATTGTATGCTTATTACCGGAGTCTAAATTTTATTGTACCTTTCAATTAATAAAACACTTATATTGGATCAATAATCCCATTAAATAAAATTTTAAAACATTAATAAAAACAGCAATGTTAAACTAATGCAACTACACCGTTTTCACCAATCGGTACGAAATAGTTAAATGTTATTTCGCGTGAACAATAAAGATATTTTTAATTTGATGATCTTGCAGGTAGGTACTATGACATCCTTACAGAAGCATAAATCAAGCTACCACGGTATAATAATGTTTACCTACTGCCACTGTCATCCAATATTTACAGCCGTAAGAAGAATAAGCACAAACGTGTGACTGAGTATTACGTGCTTATTACAGCTAAGCACTGCACTATATATGCATGTGTTGTGTAGTACCAGGCGGGGTTAAGCATCACGGGCTTGCTGGAGATCTCGTTAAAAATAACACTTCCTCTCAGGGGCGGTAGGTGCTGCTCTAATGAGCTAACGGCGTGAAGGTGGATGCGAGCAAAGCAGCATGAACCCTCGCCCCAAGTGGAGACCATTACGCGGCTCTGTCCTACCTAGCGAGACACTCAACAAACTACACACAGCCAACACCGAGCAGAATTCACTTCTGGCGAGACAAATCTGATACAAGCTTCATAATGCTCCGATATACAATGTTGTAAATGCGGTAGGAGGTTGTCGAAGAGGGAGGCTGGGGGCCTGGTGCCTCCTTCTCCCCTTGAATAGTAAACAGCGACTATGATGGAAAATAAATCTACGATTCGTTCCGCAAATATGGCCGGGGTCTATCTACTATCTACCGAGTTAATTCAAC
The DNA here is from genome assembly GCA_936435175.1 of Glyphotaelius pellucidus. Taxonomy (NCBI): domain Eukaryota; kingdom Metazoa; phylum Arthropoda; class Insecta; order Trichoptera; family Limnephilidae; genus Glyphotaelius; species Glyphotaelius pellucidus. The sequence goes on from OW386537.1 coordinate 26,380,485, forward strand.
TATGAGATTTGTTCGCTTGTTTGGTTTGTGGGATATACTACTGTCAGACGGATTTAACCATATATTACTGCTTACTTCTTACCGACTCGCATTACGATTTTTAATCTCTTTACGAAGGAAGCTGATTTCTGCGAAAATATTTGTAGGAAGTGGGATACAGGAAGCATCCATTAAGAAGTCCCCGCCCTCCGAGTGTCCGGAAGGAAGAAAGCTATTACAGTTCCTACTAAAGACATCCGCCCGTGTATTCCGACGCCCGCCTTCGCCATTCTCTGTGGGTATTCGGAGTTCAGAGTTCGACGAAAACTTTCACGATTATCAAATGTTGGGAGTTCAATTTAATGAAAAGAGTCGAACAAAACCAACTAACCAAGGAGTGTTCCATTCTAATACAGTTGGCAAACAAACCATTCAGTATATTTGAACATTAGATGATTTTTTCATTCATCTTGCAGAGTGTATTACGTTTAGTATTATTAGAGTAAATAGAAGCAAGTGTATGTATTAGTGGGCAGTGAAGTAAGGGTGTGCGGAGGAGGAAGCATTTAAAATACAGCGCGAGGATAAACCTTCCGGCGGAGGTGGCGGGTGTGATTTATCCCATATTTATACTGCACACTCGGACGGGCCCGACACCGCGTTAGGCCTTAGCAGCCATTGTAGCGGCTACCATCTAGCGGCAGGCAGCCCGGCAGCGGCCATGCGAGGAATCAACCGAACCAACCAACCAACCAGCCAACCAGGGGCCAACGGAGCGCGAACTGTCTGAAGAGATTTATTCTTATCTATGATCATAAAGTTGAGCTAAATAAATTGGTAAATTTCCCATCGTAACTTGGTCGCTGTTAAAGACATGAGCAAAATCATTAATCAATTTTCTATATTGATCTACTTTCACAACGATGGACATCAATCAATCAAGACTACAATCATAACATCGGGTAACTTAATCTTAATCAACATTTAAACATACATGGACAAATAACGCTGGACTACATGATACCTAATTGCTTAAATATGTTACCTGCCGATATTAGAAAATGTACAAATGGTAAAACAAATATTATGTTGAAAAATTGGCTAGCCGAAAGAAATAATTTGTATTAGACTAACACAAAAATTCTAACTGCATAATAAAGTAAAATAATTATTTATATCTCCAAAGTAAAAGTACCCAACGACAAACTGCTAAAAAGTAGCTTATTGGTACTTTTCTTTTTTCTGTATAATATTTTATTTTTTTGCTGTCATATTGTATTACTTTGTATTTATAATAAATAAATTAAACAATAAAAAAATATATCTAAAATAAATATTTAAAAAAAACCATACATGAGCAATATAAACAGAAAAATAAGGGAAACTTAAAAATCATAATCATACACGCGTGTCGCACGTCCTGTAGAAAAGTGTCGTAAGTCAAAAAAGTTATTTTACAGGAGAGAGAAAACAAATAAATTAGTGATAAACAAGCAATCCCGTCTAAAAGAGATACTAGAAAAAACAAATACTTTTGGCCGTGAAAATCTAAAAACGTGTCTTAATTATCATTTATTTTATAAATAAAATAATTTCGATTGTGGGTCTATCACTCTGTGAGTGATTATAACTATGGTTCAATGAACTCGGATTTGTTTCGAATTTAAGCGTTATTTTCAAAAATCGAATTGATTGTGACAAGACTTCAGATAAGCGATAAAAACACTACCTAAAATACAATATTTTTGAACAGAAAATTATTTTAATTGCTATGTACAAAATCGTAACTGATTTGTCGAGAAATCGGGCTCTCCCATGATTTTTCACGAGTCTGCCCTAGTACCCTTTAATAAATTCCATTTCCTGTCACTTTTACGTAGATACATTTTTTTTTTTTTTTGGATTGGGCTTAGGTATTGTGGTCTAGAATTTAAAACAATTAATTATGTGTTTTTGAATGTCATTAAAAATTTTCATTAAATTAATTATGTGTTTTTGAATGTCCTAATATTTTAGCTTCTATCTTTAAATGGAATTTTCCCCTTCATAATCTCTAAGCCACAATTTTTTGTAAATTATATTATTTTGCTCAAAGAAATGGAAAATCTTTTTTAAATGTTCCTCTCATCGGTGGATTACGTCTTGAACAAAACACAATTAATCATTAATAGGGCGATTTGGTTGCTCAAACCTAGAATATATAATTTGTTGTTTTACGTCAAGTTACTAACATCAACAGGATGAAAAAGATTTAAAAAAAAAAAATAATACATGGACTACCAAATAAATCTACATAATTTAATTTGGGAGGTGGGTATGGGTGCCGCCGCCCCGGGAACAATTTATTGGATAACCCACACCCTTGCCATAGGTCACCTAGGTGGTCCGCTTCGTTTGGTGATTTAGCAGGGGTGACCGAGTTCATGGGATGAGGATTGTCTAGTTCTTGGCGGCAGATGCGTTTGTCCAACCATTGCGTGGCGAGCCGTCGGGATACCCTGTTTGAGTTATACCTTCTGACCTCTCTAGCCGGACTCTCTTCCCATCGCCTTGCACTGCAATGGGAAGAATGGATTCATATGTCCGTCACTCTTGGACACTTAGGCGTAGGCACGGTGGGGCAAGATGGGGGCGTTTGCCCCACCCTGGTTGGCCGATGCATGACCTCTGATATTGTCGACCGAGTCACGTTTTCAAATTTACAGCATTTCATAGGATGGTTTTTCTTTCTTCCGTTCATATTCTTTGTATTCATAGAGCCTAGAGCATTAATATGTAGAAGCCTAATTTTTTCAGTGCCTACTCTATATTTAAATTTTTTGCCCCACCCTTAATCAAAACCTGGCTACAACCCTGCCTGGATACACTAAGAACCCCCAGATTCTAACCCCTAATCTCCATTCCAAAACTTCTTCTTCATTTCCATAAAAATTATCTCCACACAGCATCCCCAAAGATGACATCGACCCCGAAGGAAATCGTTTTCCTCAGGGCCTCCTTTTGAAGTTTAATGCAAAAAAATGTACCTGTTAATTTGTTTAATTCGAATGAATTTATTCAGCTACTCATCCGATCACCGGATTGAAAATACACCGTAACTTTTGTCACAGTTCAACCACTTCACAACCATCACATCACCCAGCAACACCAACTGGTAACAGAACAGGGTTGTTAAGCATTATCGGCGCTTGGTTATTGTTGGTGTTTGTGTAAGCGCATTGTTGGGAGCCGTCTCGAGTGCAGAGCGCCCCCAACTTGCCACCGCCACGCGGCGCAATATGCCCCATTAACTAGCTGTGGGGGACCTTTGTGTGGAAAAGCTATAATCATTACATCAAATGCTTTCCAATATGCATGAACTCAATTCCGCTACGTGGCGTAGCTTATGGGACATTCCGGGAGATTTAGCAAGCGACTAGAAAGAAGTTACTCCAACGCCTTATTAACATTTTGTCGAAGTTTCGTAGCGTCGTAGACGTACTAAAATCTATCAGCCGTAGTTTAACGCTAGTATCTTCTTTAAAATTTAATATGTCTTTTCGCGTACCTCGGTAAGATTGTATTGCGATAAACATTAAAATAAGTTCAAAATTAATAGATAGAAAAGTTTTTAGTAAACCCTGAAGAAGTGAGCATTACTCACGAAACGTGTCGGTTTTTATAAACAATAAACGTAGTTATCCATACTATATACTATACTATATACTATATACTATACTATACTATACTATACTATATACTATATACTATACTATACTATATACTATACTATACTATATACTATACTTCCATACTAATATTATAAATGCGAAACTGCTTGAGTTTGTTTATGACCTTTTCACGCATAACACAATATAAAGATTTTAAAAATTCATTCACCAATAGAAAGCTAAATTATATGCGCAGACTATATTTTGTATATGATGGTAAGCTCTGGCGTAATGGAATTATAAATATTAATATATTATATTTGTTATACGTTTTCTGTCGCTAACTAAAGCAAATTTTTGCTAACGTCAGAAAAAAATCGTTTCCATGGAAACGATTGCTACTGCTTCAGAAAATTCAAATATTAGAATATGTTTTATTTTTTGGACAAGCTTCTGTTTTGGAATAAATGTCAGTTCCTACATTAAAAATATAATTCGTAACGATTATAAAGACTGAATAAATGAACTGAATAAATAGTGTAATTTTTTATTATATTCACAAATATTCAATTAAAAATAAACATCCGAAATGTTTGTAAGCGCATAAATTCCGAACGAATTAACAAAATTGGATAAGTAATTCTTTTTTTCTTTGAGCTATAGCATTATGAAATTTAGGTGGTAGGCGCGATGTTTGAAAACTGAATGTAAGGGAATGAATATATGGAATGCGGGAGGGGATGGGGGTGGGGTGGGGGGGGGGGGGAGATAATTGATAAGTGCAAGCGCTACAGTAATTTCCCGTAATACCATGCGAGCGAAGCCGCGGGGAAAAGCTAGTAATATTATAAATGCGAAACTGCTCGAGTTTGTTTATGACCTTTTCAGGCATTAACCAATAAAAAGACTTTACAAATTCATTCACCAATAGAAAGCTAAATTATGTGCGCAGACTATATGTTGTATATGATGGTAAGCTCTGGCGTTATGAAATTATAAATATTAATATATTATATTTGTTATACGTTTTCTGTCGCTAACAAAAGCGAGTTAAATGCAAATGTCAGAAAAAAATCATTCCCATGGAAACGATGTTGATATATTTGTGGGCTCTAAGCTGGTAGGTACTCAGCCCCCTGGTCAGCTACTGCCCCAGAAAATTCAAATATTAGAATATGTTTTGTTTTTATTGGACAAGCTGGAATAAATGTCAGAGAAGAGTTCCTACATTAAAAATATAATTCGTAACGATTATAAAGACTGAATAATAAATAGTGTAATTTTGTATTATATTAACAAACTTCCAAATATTTAATTAAAAATAAACATCCGAAATGTTTGTAAGCGCATAAATTCCGAACGAATGAACAAAATTGGATAATTCTTTTTTTCTTTGTGAAATTTAGGTGGCAGGCTAGATGTTTGAAAACTGAATGTAAGGGAATGAATGTATGGAATGCGGGAGGGGGTGGGGTGGGGAGGAAGGGGGATAATTGATAAGATCAACCGCTACAGTAATTTCCCGTAATACCATGCGAGCGAAGCCGTGGGGAAAAGCTAGTAAACAATAAACGAGGAAATAGGTGTAGATAGGCTTCAAAAAATTCTTTTTTTTTCTTTCATAAATCGATAGTAAAACTATTCAAAAACATATTCTGAAAATTTCAAACCAAAATTTTACGCCGTTTAAAAGTTATAAACGTTTGAGTGAGTGTCCCTCGGTCGAACTACTACTATTTTACTGCCACACTTATTTTCAAACGCGTTTTTGATCAATCAAACTCAGCACACAGTTTCTTTATATAAATGCGCTCTATTTGAACCTCAATCCTAAATAGTATCTTTGTTTTAACTATTTTTTATTGCACAAACCGTACGAAATAATGGTAAAAAATCACATAAAATTTTCACATTCCTCAAAAAAATATTAATTTTCGATTTTTTATGAGGAGTGAGGTTCAAATAGAAGAAACACTTAAAAAAAAGATAAATTTTCTTGAAAAATTGATTTTAAAAATATTGATGTAAATTTTCAATTGAAAATCGTGACCTCCAGGAGTTACACAAATTGGCCAGCCTGATGGCTGGGCAATTTACAATGCGCGGCAGCTGATATCTCCGTTATTTTTTGAGGAATATATTTCAATTTTAGAATATACTCTTGAATATATCTGTAAAATGACCCCAGAGTATAAATAAAATATATGTATTCCTTATGTGTTAAAAAAAATCATGAAAATCACTAAAAATACGCCGTACTACGCCTATTTCCCCCCTTAAACTAGTTACCGACCGAAGGTTAGGTTTCGGTTTCGGCAAGTTTCGGCAAAAAAATCTAGTTTCGGCATTAGTATCAGTTTCGGCAGAAAATTTGTCGAACCTTCGGCCGCACCAAAACCGTGAAAATGTAGAAAAACTGCATTTTTTAGCGTATAATATTAGACATTTTAATTACGAATACTAAAATTAATTAGTAATCTAATAATAATAATCAGTTTTTTTTTTAAATTTAAAAAACAGTACTTAATTGTTATACAAACTAATTATAATAACCTTTGTCGAGACTGATTAAGTTATCATAAGAACGATAATTGCCTTTCTTTGTTGAAACTATTAATTAGTTACTAGTTATTAATAATAATACATTACGAACTGCAATTAAAAGATTTCAATAAATGTTAAATTTAGTCTTAAGAATGCTGTGATTGTAAATGCAATTAAAATTAAAATACGCAATTAATGAAGTCCTTCCTTTATAATGTAAGTGTTGATTATTGACAAATTTTTGTTCCAAGAAGTAGTTAACATGTTTTGTTAATTTTTATAATTTTTGTTTGTTTTATAGCAGTAATATAATTTTTTTTTTCAGATACTTCAATTATTGCTTTTATTTCATTTAACACGTGTTAACTGTCTGTATAAGTGTAAAAAATAAGCAAAATTTCAGTAAGCAATAGAATTTTAACATGTCTAAAAAGTTTCGGTTTCGGCTGAAACTGAGACAGATACCAAATATTCGGCTTCGTTTCGGTGGAAAGTCCCGTTTCGGTCGGACACTAGTTTAAACTAAGTATTCTATTAATTTTGAATTAAAATGGTGCCACAAAATAAGTTTGCCGTGTTTGAAGAATTAAAAAAGTATTAATAATTAAGTATTAATCTGAATAACATACTTTTAGAACATAATACAGTTTGGTGACTTAGCAGGGGTGCCCGGGTTCGTGGGGTTTGTCTTGGCGGCGGATTCGTTTGCCCACTTACTGCGTGGCAGGCCGGATCGGGAGACTGGTTGAGGGAGACCTCTCAGTCGAATTCTCTCGACCCATCCAGTTGAAGGATGAATTTATGCGTCCGTCACTCCAGGACACACTGACCCCCAGATTCGTACCCATTCCTCATACCTTTTTTCTTCCCAGAACTTCCTCTCCGGCCGTTCCTTAAAAAGACCCTCTACAAAGCATCACAAGATGACATAGGCCCCGATGGAAATTATTTTCCTCAGGGCCCCCTGTGTGAAGTTAAAGTAAAAAAAAAATAATAATAAAGGTGCAGTGCAAAGATATTGAAATACAAGAGATATGCTACGATGGCCTCCCGACTGTCGGCGGACTACGGTCTGATGGCCCTAGTTTGAAAACGGAATTTAGTTGATTTTTTTAAGGTGTGCAGTAGTATTGGTTAACAATTTTTTTTTTTAAGAAAGACAAACATTTCCGGATTACGAATAACCCAACAACGTTTGAAAATCTCCTACTACCACCACAGAAAGCCGAAAATGTTGCTTGTGTTGTGATGGAGGACTTAGCCAGCTGAGGAATCGAACACGGGACTACCGTGTGGGACCCAAACGCGATGCTCACTCAACCACTGACCATACATAGTTTGAATACGGAAAGAATTCGTTCATTTAGTTGATTTTTTAAAGGTGTGCAGTAGTATTGGTTGACAATATAGTTTGAATACGGAAAGAATTCGTTCATTTAGTTGAATTTTTGAAGGTGTGCAGTAGTATTGTATAATAGTAACAATATAAAAATATCGGCGACACCAGGAAGCACAGTCACCCACCCAGCAAAAATTGCCGATAGCACAACTTATATTTAAATATCTTTGGTGCAGTGCGTTTTCCACAAATATTTAATTTAATAATTAAGACTATTAATTAATATTAGACGTTTTCCTCTAACTTTTAAAATCTCACGTCTCACTTTGTTTTATAATATATTTATAATATCATGTAACTCTAGCGAAGAATCGTGAAAAATTAGGATATTATAATCGTAGGATTTCCGACAATTTTCTTTATAATATAATTTCAGTTTTTATCAACAAAGTGGAAAGATCAAATAAATATAAAAATATTAATAGTAATGGAGGATAAAAAAAATGTTTTTAGTATACTGTCCTCTACCTGCAAAGTCATATATTCTCCAAGCTTAAACATTCTAATAAAAGTGTGTTTATCTGAACTGACCCGCCAGATAAATCTGTCAAACATTTACAAAACAAAAGAAATACACATTTCAAAAAATGAATAACGAATTAATAAAATTATTTTGGTAACTACGCAAAGTAGAGTAATGCTTATTTGATATGATTAACATTTTTATGAGTTCCAATTTAGAAAATTAAAACTTCAATAATTTTACGCATTATGCACGAATTCGCATCACTTAACGCAAGCACCACGCACCGACAACCGAAATAAAATGTTTTGATCAACTAAGTTTTTTTACTGTTCAAAATGAAGATCTCTGCTTGCTGTTAAAACAGAGTGGATTACATTTGTAATAATATTTTTTACTTGCTCTCATAATGAATCTTCCCTTATAATATAAAGCAGAAAAATAGCCCTCGCGTTACTTAATAAATGCGCTCGAATAAATCGGAGGCTGGTTGGTTATAGACCATTTTGTTAATTGAGAACATCGCGTGAAATATAAGCAGTGTAATTCTGTGTGGAGATGGAGGAAACGTTAAAAGATTGTAAGGGTAATAGAGCCCTCACTAAATCACGTGTTAATAGGCTATATCCATCTCCATCCCGCACTACCAGGGGCGCACAACAGCTGGTCGGCGAATCAGGATACAAGACTTTTACTACTAGCTTCCTTGACCTATCTGCTTCCCTTCTCCACTTATCATAGTACTAGTGGCTCCGGGCAGTCGGGAATTTGGTGTGGTATTCTCATTAAAGAAAACTCTATAGTAATATGCTTTTATGAAAGTGTCGGACGAAAAACTGACGGACTAAAATGACAGAGAAAGCAATTTGAAGTCTCTTTATACGGGATAAAACTCACGCTTATAACACATGCTGAAAGTTCGTGTTTGAAGCTAGTATTTAAAGCTCGTGCTTAAGGCCCCATAACCGCTCTCGAAAAGAAGAAGATGGAGAGATATGTAATTACGAATAAAATAAAATTGAAGCGAAAATCACGAAAAAGCTTAATAAAACATGACTCGTTTAGAATAGAGCAAAAATCTCGTGGAACGTATCTTAAGTATCATTTAAAGAAACATTGTGAATTTTTTCACAAATATAACTTGTAAAATAATAGAAATAGACTTGTTTTAAATAATTTTTGGAGCATACTTTGCGATTTTTTTCTATCGAGGGAATTTCATATAATTTACGTTTCGGCGTGGAGCGTATCTAGATATTACCTTAAAAAATAACATATATTTTTTAAGAGCTTAAAAACTTCAAATGTTTAAGGGAGATATGTAAGAACTCGGTCGAAATTCGAATAGCGGCGGCTTAAATCTCGCGCGTAAAGATCATGCTTAAAGCTCGTGCTTAAAGCTCATGCCCAAAGCTCATGCTTAAAGCTCTTGCTTAAAGTTCGTGCTTTAAGCTCGGGCTCAACCAGGGAGCAACGACGTAATGACAAAACCAAATCAAAATTGTCCGGCATGTAATGCTGCGTATACATTTGCGAACCTAGGCGAGCCCGACCACGAATTGTGGGAAAGGGACGCCGCTTGCGGTTGCTTCATTACTTTACCATAATTCATGGTTCAGCTCGCGTCTCGGTTCGCAAATGTATACGCAGAATAATGAACGTGTGGTAATGTTGCTTCCTCACCGGTCAGCCATCGACATCATGGCAAACGATAAACCTGACAAATTTAGAAAAGCAGCAGACTGTAATATATTGCACTTCATAGTTGGAATAAGATGATGTTATCAGCTTTTATAAGTTACCCGCTCAAAAAGAAGAAGATGAAGAGATATGTAAATACGAATGTTAGAAAGAGAGCGCCAATATTAAAAACGATAATATTTAAGTGAAAATTGTGAAAATGTATAAAACACGACTCGTTTAAAATAGAGCAAAAACCTCGTAGGGATTGTCTAAAATAGCATTTAAAGAAAAGAGATGAAATGTCAAAGGGAGCGCGCTAATGTGAAAAAAAAACGATTTTAATCATGCGAAAATTGTGAACATGTTTAATAAAACACGGCTCGTTTAAAATAGGGCAAAAATATCTCTCGTCAAATGTCTAAAGTAGCATTTACTGTGAATTGATATACATGTTTAAAAAAAGAAAATGTGTTTTTAATAATTTTCGGAGCACACTTTGCGATTTTTTCTATCGAGGAATTTCGTATAATTACCGTTTCGGCGCGGCAAATGTACAGATATTTTCTTTAAAAATAACATGTAAGAATATTTTTTTAATAACTTGGAAACTTAAAAGTGTTTAAATGAATTATGTTAAAAAAAATTTTTAAGAGAAAAACTCTCTTTTTATAACTTTTGAAGGTTATTCCCATCAACGTAATATATCATTGAAGAAGAAGATAACACTTATAATCTAAATGAAAATATGAAAGAAAACAAGACACAGAAAAATAGAAAAAGACAATGGTCGCAACTGGGACTCGAACCCAGACCTCTCGTCTAAAAAAGAACTAGTTGGAGATAATATTAATGATTCTAAATATTTGAAATATGAGATTGACAAATATGACGGTTTGACAGAAGGTGGCAATAGCGAAATTGGAAAACGCGCACGTCCCGGTTAGACGAGAGGTCTGGGTTCGAGTCCCAGTTGCGACCATTGTCTTTTTCTATTTTTCTGTGTCTTGTTTTCTTTCATATTTTCATTTAGATTATAAGTGTTATCTTCTTTTTCAATGATATATTACGTTGATGGGAATAACCTTCAAAAGTTATAAAAAGAGAGTTTTTCTCGTAAAAAATTGAATACTCATTTAGACTTTCATAAAAAGTCAATAGTTCCATATGAATAAATTCGGATACATTTATCCGAGACGCTATTCAGGTTACAAACCAATTCTTAGAATGATTGTTTCCAATAAAAAAGAGTAGTTGTCTATAATATGGAAAAAGAACTAGTTGGAGATAATATTAATGATTCTAAATATTTGAAATATGAGATTGACAAATATGACGGTTTGACAGAAGGTGGCAATAGCGAAATTGGAAAACGCGCACGCCCAGGTTAGACGAGAGGTCTGGGTTCGAGTCCCAGTTGCGACCATTGTCTTTTTCTATTTTTCTGTGTCTTGTTTTCTTTCATATTTTCATTTAGATTATAAGTGTTATCTTCTTCTTCAATGATATGTTAAAAAACGCTAAAAATTCGGAATACGGGGGTCTTAAAGCTCACGCTTAAAGCTCGTGCTTAAGCTCGTTTTTGGAACTCAATGAAATGCTGTTAATTACTCGTCATCTTGAGAATGCCTGTGTTATTTTCAGTATTAGCTATCATCATCTATCATCACTTCGCATACTTTCGTATAGCATTTCTATCAGATGTTAGCGGGCTCGGGTTGGCCAGCCCTGCCCGGCGGGTAGAGGGAAGGAGCTCTAAAAGCTTCCGGCTATTTAGGCCATTTGGAGCGTTTTCCCCCGTGACGTCATTACATTTATTTATTTTATTTAGTAAACTCCAATTTTCGCATTTTTCCAACTGCGTACCGGATACGGTCGCTCCACCCGACCGCCGCAGCCGCCACTCTGCCCGACAACACCTAACACCCCGCACCGCGCCGCACCGCACCGCACCGCACCGCACCGCACTTATCTACTACCTAAACCTAATACCAAGACGGTTAAATAACTTCCTCCAAGCTTAATACATTTGCCTTAACTATTTATAGAATGATTTTTAATTTAAAAAACGAATTCTCTTAATATATAGGTACCCATAGCAATGACTGTCCGAATTAATATATAGGTTCCCATAGCGATGGCTAAATAAGGAGGAAGAGTAACACGGCGTAGTATCCCAAATATTAATCACGATAATTCTGTGAAAATTGCAAATTGGTTCCATGACCACTTACAAAGTGGCATTTCAACACCCCTTTGAAAAGTCGTAAAGTGAAAACAAAGAGTTTTTTTAATATCCCATAACCTAACGTAATCTATTTAACCAATTTTTTTTGGAGCATCTTCCACTCTGGAAATATGCCATTTATTATATTAAATTATTAAATTGTGAAAACACAAATATAATTTACTTGCGCACACCGGGATTTGAACCCACGATCGATAGTCGAGAGCCTTGTACCTCGATGACGGAGGCCGATTGCTTATTTCAGATGAGAAAAATCATGAAAAAGAAGCCAATTATGAATTTAATATATAGTCGTATTCAATCATGGACGATAGTAGAAAGCGGATTAAGGAAAATTGGGTTCCACAAGCTTTTTCTCAACACACAGCGGTGGCAAAAAACCAGTAAATACACGGATAACTTCGTTAAGATTTCACTTTCTTTATAATCATCTGATAAATCATTTTTTGTTATTTGAATTGGTTATTTATTGGTCATCCTAACTCTTCGTTTCCTTGCCTTAAGATTTAATATGTGTTTGATAGTAAAAATATGTAATCGCAAATAAATTAAGTAATCTAGATTTACTGCGATTCAAAGAGTGGACTGTATTTAAATTTGTTTTGTGGACTTTGATGCTGACAAAGAATATACGGGATAATGATGTGGAATTGTACAGGATCTGACTCACCTAACGTTATTCGGTTGTGATGATAAATCCTGCTTCTTGGTCGATCTCGCGGTCCCGAGGGACACTTCTAGCGGTTATCACTGCACGAGCACTTGAGAAAGCAAGAGAATTTATGCACAAGTTTCCTGGTCGATATAATTAAGAACTTATGGAGCAAGGCTACATCACAGCAATTAACAATAGATTTCATTAACAATTGATGTTGAATGCACCAAGAGGTCACTGTGGATCATTGCACAGCACATAAGAGACGTCTTTAACTTGATGTTGAATGCATCGAAAGGTCACTGTGGATCATTGCACAGCACATAACAGACGTCTTTAACTTGATGTTGAATGCACCGAGAGGTCACTGTGGACCATTGCACAGCACATAAAAAACTTATTTATCAGTTGATGTTGAATGCACCGAGAGGTCCCTGTAGAACATTCACAGCACATAACAGACGTCTTTAACTTGATGTTGAATGCATCGAAAGGTCACTGTGGATCATTGCACAGCACATAACAGACGTCTTTAACTTGATGTTGAATGCACCGAGAGGTCACTGTGGACCATTGCACAGCACATAAAAAACTTATTTATCAGTTGATGTTGAATGCACCGAGAGGTCCCTGTGGAACATTCACAGCACATAACAGACGTCTTTAACTTGATGTTGAATGCACCGAGAAGTCACTGTGGACCATTGCACAGCACATAAAAAACTTCTTTATCATTTGATGTTGAATGCACCGAGAGACCACCATGCACACCACATAACAACTCAGAATGAACTTAACACCTCTGAAAAGTCGTTAAAAGTGACGAAAAAATATATAAAAAAAAAAAAAAGTTCATAGCTTTTAATGACTTTTTAAAGAGGTGTTGAGTTGAGTTGATTCTGAGTTGGCATGGAACCAATAGTTCGGAGTCCGTGTATTTTCAGATGCTGATTATTATCAAATAAGGTCCAGCGGACACCACGATTTTATACCCCGAGGTTATTTAGTTAATAACGAAAAATAATTGCAAGGTTTTTAACATCTTCTTCTATTACGCTTTTCAACGTATCGCATTATGTACCAGCCACCCTGTAGCGTGTACAGCGGGGCCAACTGACATTATTTTAGCGTGATCCTTTCTGTGCATATCTGGTATAATATTATTCACATTATTCAGAATTTCCATAGATAAAAGGCTATAAAGCAGGCTGTAGGTTAGAGAGCGTAATGTACTGTAAATGTAAGTCTACGACGTGAAATAGATTCCTCGGGGGTACGTCTTCGCGGGTTGGGAATATAGTAGCGGGTAGCGGAACGCCCCCACTATCCCGTTAGGACGTTATTCTCCCGAAGATGTACGGCCCGTTCGAGTTAACTTCTCACTCCGGACACTAAATCTCCTAAGCGATTATGGCTCTTAAATGCTTACCGCGCCGAGTAATAACGCTAACATGTTTCCCCGTTTCATTAGGAAATTGTTGGAATAGACACACACACACACACACCACACATACTCTGTGAGCAGGACCGCCTCTGGCCTTGGTTGGACCGGGGCCCACCAGGCATAAAAATAATGTAAAATTGCACAAATTAACCTCCTCCTCCTTAAACGGAGAGCGCAGAGAGAACTTGCAATGCGTAAAATGTTTGCATGAAACCCTTGTTAAGGGTATTTTCGTTACCTAGCATAGAAAAAAGGGAGAAAATGGGAAAATTTTATCTATTATCTTATTTAGGGTACTTCCGTTACCTAATATGAAAAGGGGCAAGAACAGGTTATAAATATTTTTAGGTTAAACGTTAGCTAATATTGAAAAGGAGCACGAAAATGGGCGAAAATTTTACACGCATGTATTGTTCGGTTTTAATTACCTAATACGTAAAACAGCACGAAAGAGGCAAAATTTCATCTGCAGATCTGCTTTAGAGTATTTTCGTAGTAACGTGGAAAAGACTATGAAAAAGTTAAAAATTTCACCAGCGGCGAATTCATACTCGTGTTTGCGATGGAAAAAACTTCAATTAGGGAGGACGGAAGGAAGAAACGACAATCGAGCACGAGGTCTGTGAAGGGAAACCACTAACCAATGACACGGTGTAAAAACATACTGCTAAAAAAATTGTTGCAGCCTCTCCCTCTCTCTCAAACGACGCAGGTATCAGATTGAAGATATACAACGATGCTCTCAGCGGCATGACAATGCACATAAAAGAGAAGCCAGGTTTAAGTTTCTCTAGGTTAAGTTTGCGATATAATAAACCACGGTTTATCAAACCGAGGATTGGAGCAACCAGGCACCAGGCACCGGGCACCGAGCACCAGGCACCAGGCACCAGCACCAGGCACCAGGCCAAAGAAGATAAGAGGTGCAAACGGGTGGGAGAGTAGGAGAAGGGGTGCGGAATTTATTTGCTTCGTAAATCATTCTTCTCGCGGTGTCTGCAGCCACCCCCCGCGGTACCTCCACTCCAGGGTAGGCAGTGATTAATGGCGGAGGGCGCGCATACACACACGCGCGCGCCGAAAGGATAAAATCCATTTAATAATGCCGGAAGGCGATCCTCTTACTTTATTGGGAACATTCTTCTTCATATAAAAAGATGACGTAACGGAGTTTCGGAACTTGGCGCTTAATACTGTATACCCATAAAGACGCGGTGGAGAAGCTAGTCTATTTCGTAGGTATCATTAAATTTAAAGGAGCCAACCTTTATCTTGTTTTAATGAACATTAACGAATAAGAACGTAAATAATAAACCACCTAGAAGATTTTCACAAAAAGTTTATGTAGGTACCTACCTACATTATTATTATTGCCATGCGATTCCGTATTTTTTGTGGATACGGAATCGATTCCAAACGTAATCGCCTGTCAAATTTGTGTGATTGTCTATGGACTGCTATTGCTTATTCTACAGGCTGATGTGTCAGCAGTCAGCGCTGTCGCTGACTTCTACTAGTTTAAAACACAAAATGCTGTAAGTATACATGATTATTTATTCATTTAATGTACGTTTAAAGTTGTATACCGTGGATTTGATTTGCATTTGCGAAGTCGGCGACAGCGCTGGCAGCTTGAGCTTACACATCAGCCCATCAGAAAAATCAATTGCAAGCCATAGACAATAACACAAATTTGACAGGCGATTATGGAATCGATTCCGTATCCACAAAAGATGCAGAATCGCTCTTATGTACGACGCGGCGTAACTCGAATTCTACGAAGTAATGATTAAACATTCAATATACTTAAAATATTATGTAATAATAGTTTATACCAGAAGTACGCAGGGGTAGTGAGTGCAACGCGATATATTCCATATTTTGAAATAAAAAAAGACAAAAATATGAAAAAGAAATTAAACAAATAATACCCACACGTAGGCACATAAATAAATTAAAAACGGAAAAGAAAAAAAAAAACACGGAAAAAAGTGAAAAATATTTAACACAAAAATGTAAGCAAACAGCCGTTTGCGGAGGATATTTGACCGTCTCTCGTCTCCTGTCAGGGCGACTCCATCCAGGTAGTGATAATTGTATTCTTCGATTGGCAGCCTGCGCCATAAGCTTTCAAGAAGTGCTCTGAATTCCCTTTCAGGAACATTTCTGTAGCGTTGCAGTATATCGGTAGGCGGAATAGTTGGCGATAAGCATAAGCAAGCGACTTGTAGTTTATGCCATTAGGATGCAGTGTGATCTACCCACAGTTCTAACGTATACAGCGATGTGCAGAATGCGTTAAATAGTATTCATTTGACGTTTGTAATGCAAAAGTGAAAACGCCTTGACACCTGCTCTAACGGATAACGTTTTTCTTTGTCTTTCCATATCGTCGATGTCTTTCTTTAACATCCTTCCGTCTAACCATACTGAGGGTGTTTGCATGAGTTCGTTTTTAAACATAAAACCATTACGAATTACGGAAGGAATTATGTAATGAACCTAAGTAATTAATTTGAAATGCAACCCAGTTACATAAAATTTTGCAGCGGCACGCAGTTCCTTTTCGGATTTTTTGCAATTTTCCGGAAAAAAAATTTGCAATAAATTGTAAACGTTTTTTTTTAATAATTATTTTTATTACACGTGTACATACGTATATATGTACACTTTATATCGGTTCTAACAGTGTTGCGATGGGTAAAAGAAATAGCATTTCCAGATTTGTTTCATTCAAAAACAAGATGTCGTTTAAAAAATGTCATAGAAATAATGTGTATGTAGAGTAGTTTCACTATTATAAGATCCTTTACTAATACTTTTACGGAGGTCGTGTCTTAAACCTAAACGTAAGGGTGTGAGTGTCCGTTCGAGGCGCATCATTGGCTGAACGATGCGGGCAGCAGTGCACACTGCACATGCTCAAATTTTGACCAAAACTATAGGAAGTTCGCAAATTTGTATTTTTTTTTGTTAGTTATTATCATGGCAAAGCTTAGGCGTGCTATTCATTCGGAACTTCAACCCAAATAAGTTATCACTAATGTGATAGAACATTTCAAAAACTTAAACCCGATTAAAATTAAAATTTCCATTCGAACCATTTATTGGACAACCAACACCTTTGCCACAAGTCACCCCCAGTTTGGTGACTGGAGGTGACCTGTGGCAGACGTTTGCTTCGCTACGTTTGGTGACTTAGCAGGGGTGCCCGGTTTCATGGGGAGAGGTTTGTTGAAGTCTTGGCGGCCGATGCGTCTGCCCACCAGCTGCGTGGCAGGCCGGATCGGGAGAGAATGGTTGAAGGAGTCTCTTAGTTTCTAGCCGTACTCTTTCGGAACATCAACATCATTTTTAAAAAAAAAAATTGTTTTGCTTCGCCCTTTGATTAATTATTAGAAGATTATACATTACTTTAACGAAATCCATTTGGTTTTTTTCATTTTAAATGATCCAGTCTAGAGATAAGGAGTTGCAAGTTGCCTTTTTTGAGGGGAGCTGCTGGAGATCAGCTATAGCAGCTTTCAAAATAATATTTTTACAAATACAAAAATGTTAAAATACATTTAAAAGTTACCAGAATGTGTACAAATTTTTACATTAATAAATATAAAGGTATTCTCAGAAAAAATCGCGAAAAATCGCTTTTTTGGACCTCCTAACTGCATATAACCCCTTAACTGTATAATTTACAAGTAGATACAGAAAACGGTGACCGGACAACTCGAAATGAAACCAACTCAGAACCATCTCAGATAAGTCATTTAGAGTGATAAAAAAATATATAAAAAATTGGTTAAATAGGTTACGTTAGGTTAGGGTTATCGGCTAATTTAAAATTATTTTTTTCATAGCTTTTAATGACTTTTCAAAGAGGTGTTGAGTTGACTTTATTCTCAGTTGGCATGGAACCATTTAAAACACTAGTCATTGCGAGATTTTACATTGCTACCCCTGTTACTGTTAGTATTATATTTATGAGAAGATAAGTGGCAAAAGTATAGTTGATATTTATTTTGAAACACTGGGGAATTTGGGACTCTTTAGGGTTGGACAAATTTTATGAAATGACTTTACAAAAGCTTACAAATAAGAATTTTTATATTTTTACCCAATTAGTTATTTACAATGTCGCGGGCGGTGAAGGTGAAGATGAAAGGTTTTTTACTTAATGGATACGACTGTCTGAAAAGTTGAGTTTTAAGTTTAGCTCTAAATTCTGCTGAGTCTATGATGACTCTGTGGCAGTCCATTCCAGGCTTTAGGTCCTGACACTCTGAAAGCGCGCTCACCGAACTTAGTATCTGGTGTGCGCTTTGGTTCTTTTAATCTTTCGATAACTGATGACCTTGCTGATCCGAGGGTTGACTGTCGAGAATTGAAATTTTCTGAAATAAGTAAGCCGGTTCCGTTCCGTTAAGGGATTTAAATACCATCCAGCAGAGCCTGAATTGGATTCTTTCAGGACATTTGAGCCAGTGAAGATTTTTGAGATGCCGAGAAATATGGGAATATTTAGATGCGCCGGTGATAAGTCTTGCTGCTACGTTGAAAACGGATTGTAATTTATTGATTTGATATTTTGGAAGACTTGCATATATTCCATTGCAATAATCTAGACGTGAAACAACATACGAAT
This sequence comes from Glyphotaelius pellucidus, assembly GCA_936435175.1. Lineage (NCBI taxonomy): Eukaryota > Metazoa > Arthropoda > Insecta > Trichoptera > Limnephilidae > Glyphotaelius > Glyphotaelius pellucidus. The sequence continues at coordinate 26,399,186 of OW386537.1, forward strand.
TGATTAGTAATTTAGTCGCCTCTGTTGGCAGGTTTCTCCTTACTGCTTTTATTTGCCTTAATCGTGCTTACGGTTCTGTTCACTTGTGTTTTAAGGGAAAAATCAGCGTCCAGATTGACACCCAGTAGTTTTATACATGTCTTTGGAGTGATATCGCTTCCTGAAATGGTTATTGGGGAGTTATCAATGTTATGCTGACGCCTGCTTGTGGCGGTCCAGAGAAACTCAGAGTCTTTGACGGATTCGATTTCAATCTATTTGAGGTCACCAAGCGGGTGATTGCTTCTAGACACTCAATTATGCGAGTTTTTAGACGGTCTATTTCCTCTGGTAAGCAGTAAAAGTAAACTTGTTGGTCATCAGCGTAGCAGTGAGATAGAAGGCCAAATGATTCGATTATTTTAGCGACGTCCTATACCTGAGGGTCTTATAATGGTGAAACTACTCTAGGAATGCAAAAAATCGCGACTTGAATTTGCAAAATTATAAAATAACGAATAATTTAAAGCTGAAATATGTTCAACAGAAAAGAAGTTCAAATTATAAAATCTATGTAGGTTGTGAAAGTAGTCAACGAGGGAAATCATTATCATCACGATTTTGTTTTGAAGTGAGGCTATTCACGCTTCGCGGCTGAAGTGAAAGACAGGAAAGCGTAAGTATCCACTTGTGATTTCAATTCACGGGGTGTCTGCGTACCAATCTAAACTATCCGTATCGCCTCCAAGTGACGGAACAAGGCGGGTACAAGGTACAACTGTACCCCACATGTATCCAACTGTACCCCTTGTGCAGTGTCCCTCCTCCGCCCCCGCCCCCGCCCTGTGGGAAGGGCGGCTCCTGTAATTGCCTCTGCATAATGCAGTCAAGTGGCGGAGCGGTGTGGCGTGCGGCAGCTCGCACCACTTATTTATGTGCTTTAAGGCCTCGCAGCAACCAGCTACTAGATACATCCCTGCACATATTCAGTTGCGACAGACACAATTGTGTATTAAATTCACAACTCCGCAAATTGGTTACAAATCCTTTGTTTGCTGAATTTTGCGGTATTTTTTATTTCGTGTCCACCCCTTCTTGCGCCAACGGTTTGGATAGCTTTGCATTGTATGCACAAGTTTCATAACTCGGCAACTGGTTACGAATCTTTTGTTTGGTGGACTTTTGTAGGGTTGTATCGTTTTCTACACTTTCATGAGTCAAGGTTCGAACAGCCTTGTGATGTTAAACTGTTATCATGGTGTGCAGGGCAAAAGGCGTATCCACCGTTCACTGTCAAATAATATCGCCATCCCTCTTCTCACCCATATCTTCTTTCATATTGCCATCTTGCTAACTTACCTACCGAACGTTGAACCCTCGAATAATTGATCGCTCAAGACATAAAAATATGACGATTATAGATTTGAACTTGACTAAATCGTATTGTTCTTTGGTGATGAACGAATATTCTTTGGATGATTATGTAACAACTCCAGTGGCAGATATTCCCTAAGCAGAAAATTGGGATGTTTCTGCGTCGATCTCTATATTTGCCTAGACGATGAATTATGAGAGACTGCCCGAAACGTTGACTCAAAGGAAAAGGAAGCACAAATACAAAAGTCAACCAACATAATACAGTGTGGGGCGTTGAAACTTACCTTTTTTGAAGGCTAATTTTTGAAGTGAAAACTTCTTAAGCACCGTTATGATTTAAAACTCGATGAAACGAAAAATACACTAAAAAGAGACAAACACATACATCTACAGGATTTAGCCTGCGAGAGAATGAGACAGTATAATCGATCTCCTCTTTGTGCTTCGTAGATTTCCCACTTTTAGTTTAGTTTTCTAAAGGTTTCACTTCTACCGCGTGTGAATTGCACACTCTGATTATTTTTTTAAAGTTGCTATTGCTGATGGACAAATTTTATTTTTGAATGATGCAAGAACTTAATTTTTAAATAATAAAAGTAAAATATTTATTTGTCAATGGATAACATTAGCTATTATTTATTTGTCAATAAATCACAAAGTTTTAAACAAAACATCTGTAAGTTGGTGCCCTAAAGGCAGGAAATAGCCTGAAAATCGGGTGGATGTGTGCTAAAGTGTAGAGAGGAGCTACAGAAAGGTTGCATAAAAAAATACATTGAAAATATTTTTTAATATGCAATTAAAATTACGTAATAAAAACAATCAATAAAAAATATTTTTAATAACTATATGAATAACACCTTCATCCCATACACACAAGCATAGCTTTTTATGGGAGTATATCTTCAATTAAAAAATATAAATTCAAAATTAGGAAGATGAAATGTTTCACATATATATTATATTACACGTAATTAAAAATCAGTGCATAGAGAACGGTGGGCAGTGGGCAATGGGCACCTTCCAAATATTTTGTTTAACTATGTAACTTAAAACTTGAAATTGTGTTTCATTATCCAAAAATAAATTTTGTCGATAAGCAACACTTTTTTAATTTTATTGGACTTCAAATAAATAACGTTTCTAGGCCCCACCTGTACTTATTGGTCGCGAGAAAACATCATATTTATTTTAATATTATCATATCTTGCTACAAAATGGGCTACAAGTGGGTGATTCTAAATAAAATCCGCAGTTTTTCAATTACTTCCGAAAAATCTTATTTCAACACACGAAATTGTCAAAAATTTTCCCACCCCTTAAATCAGAATTTTGATGCTACTATCTAATTAAATTTGATGTTCAAAATTAGAGGAAAATTACGCATGCATCTGATTTCGAAAATTTCTGCATAAAGCCAGGGTAATGCTGAGGATATCAGCTACAAGGGTGATCCCAGAAGCACCCGACCTGACGTTTAGACGGCGTTTGTTGCTTAAAAATATTATGGTCGAAAGTACCAACCTTAGCTTAAGGCCCCGTACCCGAGCACGAAAAGAAGAAGATGGAGAGATATGTAATTACGAATGTTGGAGAGAGCGCGCTAATATTTCAAACGATAAAAGTTAAGCGAAAATTGTGAAAATGTTTAATAAAACACTAGAATAGAGCAAAAATCTCGTGAGGGTTGTCTAAAACAACGTTCAAAGAAACACTGTGAACTTTTTCATACATATAACTTGTTAAATTATAAAAATTTTCGGAGCGCACTTTGCGATCTTTTTCTATCAAGGGAATTTCATATAATTTGCGTTTCGGCGTGGGGGTTGTTTAGATATTATCTTCAAAAATATCATTTATTTTTTTAAGAACTTAAAAACTTCAAATGTTCAAGGGAGATATGCAAGAAATCGGTAGAAATTCGGATAGTGGCGCCTTAAGTTAACCGAGGCCGTACGAGCTGCCGAGACGAACATCGCAATGGTAAATCGCCAGAAATGGTAAAGAAAATCCACAAAATGGTATTGGATGACCGTCGATTGACAGTGCGCGAAATAGCAGATACAGCAGGCACTTCAAAAAGTGCTGTACATCGCATATTGACTAACATTTTGGACATGAGAAAGCTGTGCGCAAGTTGGATGCCGTGTTTGCTCACAATGGCCAAAAACAGCAACAGGATATTTCAATCGAGTATTTGGCGATGTTTCACAGCAATAAAGCCGAGTTTTTGCATCGATTCATCATCATGGATGAAACACGGGTCCATCACTTCACACCTGAGACGAAGAAACATCAAAACAAATGGATTGAAAGGGGAGAATTGGCTCCAAAAACGGCGAAGATGGTTCCATTTGCAGGCAAGGTCATGGCGTAAGTTTTTTGGGATGCGCATGGGATAATTTTCTTTGATTTTCTTCAAAAAGGAAAAAACAATCAACGGCGAGTATTATGCGAACTTAATGCAGCATGTGAGTGATGAAATCAAGAAAAAACGGCCGCATTCGGCGAAAAAGAAAATGTTTCATCACGACAATGCACCAATTGATACAACCGTTATCGCGATGGCCAAAATCAATGAATTAAAGTTCGAATAATTGCTTCCTCGCGCACCCTATTCGCCAGATTTAGCCCCCTCGAATTATTTTCTTTTTCCAAACGTGAAAAAATGGCTCAGTGGTAAAAGATTTGCTAACAATGAAGAGGTGCAATCTGCGTTTGATGGCTATTTTGAGGCGCTCGACTCACTATAACCAGGGTATCGAAGCTATTGAACATTGCCGGGAAAAGTGTGTCGGGCTGAAAGGAGACTATGTTGAGAAATAAAAATATTTTTTCCCAAATTTTTGTGTTTTCCTTGTTAGGTCGGGTACTTTTGGGACTACCCTCGCTTATAATATAAATCAATATATTTCAAGAAGTATCCCGGTGTGCAGTGTGGCTTTGCTTTACAAACAAATGTACAGTTTTACACCGGAATCGATGAAATTTAACCCACTAGACCTTGAAAATAAGAGAAAGATCACAGTCTACATGAAAAAAGAGGAGGGTCTAGTGTCGATCAAATGAATGTAGATTCGTTCAATAAAAAAGTAGAGTCTTGACGTGTGCGGTGAAGGAGGAAACCATGTTTCCTTATAATGCCGTTGGGAAAGGGGTAGGGTCCCCTCCAATGTCTACATGAAAATTTGAAAAACTACCTCCCATCCCTTAAAACAGAATTCTGATTCTTTTCGACAGATTTTCGAACACTTTTCATAATTAGAGAAAAATTCAACAAAAAAGGTCTACTTCTGATCGAAAAATTCTGCATAAAGCCGGGGCAACTTCGGGGGCTTCAGCTATGTATGTAGTACAAATCTATACACGTAAAGACGAGTGTCCTGGTGTGACTTTGTTTTTATGCACATCTACAGTTTTATTCCAAGATTGATGAAATTTTGACACAACCACTTGCCCTTCAAAACAAGAGGAAGATTACTGTTCAGATTTCAAAAAACTACCCCCATCCTCTTTTCCCACACCTTAAAGCAGAATTTTGATAAATACAAAAGCTCAAAATTCAACAAGTTCAAAGCACACAGTTCAAAGCTCAAAGCTTGAAGTTAGAAGCTAGAAACTCGATGCTCAAAGCTCGAAACTCAATACTCATAGCTCGAAGCGCCAAGCCAAAGGTCAATTTGATAGATTCCCCTATCTTAACAAGCGGATTGCAATCTTTATGCGACTTGCACAGGCGTCAGGTAGGTATGCTGTCCTTGTTCTACTGGTATTTCAATGGAAGATGCTCCGAGGAACTAGCGTCATTTATTTATCGAAACACGCCAAACGTGTGTCCAATAAATAAATGTACATGAGAATGGGTCGCTTGTAAGACTCGTTCTTGAGTTAAACAGTTCGGCTGTGGAATGATTTGCCGGCCTCTATGTTCACTTCTCTTCTCTCAAGGTCTCTTCAAGACCTATGTTCACTTTTTCCTCTCCTCAAAAAACTGAAGCTGTTCCTTCATGCAGTTTAAACTTCAGACTTAAAAACATCAGAAAAATGTACTTCATATGCAATCGCTCAAGAAACAATACCAAAACCAAAAAATATTCCGAACATTTCTATGACTTGAGTTCACTGTAATATGCAGTTAATAATCGATTTAAATTAATTTGGCATATATTTCGATGGACGTAAGGACAAAATTTTAAACTCACAGGATAACCTGCCAAAAATAATAGTTCAAAAACACATTAGCTAAAAGAACCAGATAGCGAAATGGTGCTTGGGTTACATTATTTGAAAATCCTGATAGAAATTAATATTCGAGATGGCTCACTACTTCGAACCGCATTCTCATATCTTCACAAAAACCATCAGATAATATGTTAACCGTGTGGTTCAACTTTAAGAAGAGACCAGTATGCATTTTTGGTGCTGGACATTTACATAACAATAGTGATTTCAGGTTTTTTTTCCAGCGATTTAAAGGATATTATTTATCCAGTAATCCAGCTCATGATTTTTTAGGCCTCACAAAAACAAATTGTTAGCCATCGGCCATGTTAGCCGATAACTTAAAATATTATTATGTAAGAGAGTTGGCACTAGGAAAATGCTTTTGTAATGACAAAAACATGAGCTGATAATAAAGTTTATAATATCGCTTGCTGAGGATTGGTTTGTACAATGTCCACAAAAATTCGTATTGAAAAATAAAACTTTTGAAGATTCAAAAAATCGTATTTTTGTTTCCTTTATTTCAAACTAATTGTTATAAATATTTTTAAAAAATACAAGGGTTAATCTATCTATAAGTAATAGAACAACATATTTGGTTGAATTTTGAATGAAATAACATAATATACTTCAATTCACAGCTTAAAAAAAAAAAAAAAATACAGAAGTACAAACCAATCCTCAATAATTTGCCTAATTAAGTATTGGTGTGTTTTTATTTCTTTCCGTTATTAATTATTTTAGATAACTTTTTTCATTTGTATTAAATTTTTCAATATTTCAGAAATAATATGTTTATTTCTAACTAGCTGGTACCCGGCATGCGTTGCCATGCCATTTAATAAATAAATTATTTTCTCCTGCGTGTCCTTTCCCATTCGTCCCGTTCCGCTTCCGCCTCCCCTTCCTCTCCCGCGTCCTCATCCCGTCTCGCGTTCTTACTCAGCCTCCTCCACCTTTCCTCCCCCCACTCCACTACCCCTTTCCCCATCCCGCGAAGCCCCTCCCAAGCTCCCCTCCCCCCTCCCAGATTCCCCTCCCCCTCACGGGTTTCCCTCCTCCCCCTCCTGCGAACCCCCTACCCGAGTCCCCCTCCCGCATTTCATACATTCTTTCCCGGTACATTCAGTTTTCAAACAGCTCACATGCCACCTTTTGCATATTTCATAATGCCAGAGCTCACCAGTAGTAAAATCCAATTTGGTGCCGTTGTTCGGAAGTCATGCGCGTAAATACATTTCGGCGATTCATTTTTTAGAGATAAATATTAACTACGATGACTGATTTAAAAAATATATATCAACATGGTTTTCACGGCAACGATTTGTTTTGCTTTTCTTCTGACGTTAGCAATAACTGCCGGCCTCCGTGGTCCCGAGGCAAGACTCTCGACTCACAATCCGAAGGTCGCGGGTTCGAACCCGGCGTGCGCAAATAAATTTTATTTGATTCATTTGTGTTATTTCACAATTTATTCATTTAAAATAAATAGTATATTTGCGGCACGTTCCAGAGTGGAAGATACTATCAGTATCGCCCTGGTGTAAGACCACCATTCAGAATTGAAACGTTGCTTGAAATGGCTTTAGCCGTGTTTAGTGACCAGATCTGAATAGCCAGGTACTTCCCCACCTTCCTCTTCCCTATCTCCTTCCCCTCCCCACTACCTTCAGCCTCACAACATACCCCGATTGGGGATGCCATAGTCTCACTGGCTCCACACGGGAGCAGTTGGGACTCTTGTGCGGTATTGTAAAAAAAAAAAAAAAAAATAACTGTAAAAAAAAAATAATAATAACCCGCCTTTTTCGACAGAAAACGTAAAATAAATATAATATTTTAATATTTATAATTTCGTAACGCCAGAACTTACCATTATATATAGCCTATATTACTCGCGTATAATGTAGCTTTCTATTGGTAAAAAAAATTCTAAGATCGGTTTATTAGTTTATGCGTGAAAGCGTAACAAACAAACACACGCAGTTTCGCATTCATAATATTAGTATAGATTTAGAATTTTAGGGTAGGTACTTTCTATTACATAATTCAATTTACCAAATTCTGACACAGGCATTTAAATACAATAGCGAGTTCCCGGCATATGCTATGCCACTCAATAAAGAAAAAAAATCGCTCTACTTACCCTTTCCCATTCGTCCCAGATGATGCCAGAACTCACTTTACACATATATAAACCATCGCGGGAATGCGCACATCAAATCCCCAAAGTTTCATTGCAATCGGATGAACGGTTTAGCAACGCAAAACATCTCACAAACATAGACAGAAACAAACACATTTTCTATAGATCAGTAATTTTAATATCAAAAATGTCAGTTGAGTATTTTTAAATTTTTTTAAAGTTTACATTAAAAAAATTTGTATTTAAAAAATGTTTTTGTAATTTCTAATAATACCATTTATTTAAGCGTATTTCACCTTTCAAAACCAGTACCTATTTAGTTTTTCGATACGTTTACAAATATTCCATTTATTTGAATTTTTATTGCGAAATCGATATACATCGAAACATTTTTACCTTTTGACAAAATACGCCAAATTTTTGAAGGGTTAAGCTTTGAGCTTTGAGCTTTAAGCTTTGAGCTTCAAGCTTTGAGCTTTAAAATTTATGAAGGGTTAAGCTTTGAGCTTTAACCTTAAGCTTTGAGCTTTAAGCTTTAATATTCAAGCTTTGAGCTTTAAGCTTTGAGCTTGAAGTTTTGAGCTTTAAGCTTTGAGATTTAAGCCTTGAGCTTTAGGCTTTGAGCTTCAAGCTTTCAGCTTTAAGCTTTGAATGTAAGTTTAGAGCTTTAAGCTTTGAGATTAAAGTCTTGAGCTTTAAGCTTTAAGTTTTGAGCTTTAAGCTTTGAGTTTAAAGCTTTGAGCTTTAAGTTTTGTGATTAAAGCCTTGAGCTTAAAGCTTTGAGCTTCAAGCTTTCAGCTTTAAGCTTTGAATTTAAGTTTAGAGCTTTAATTTTTTAGATTAAATCCTTGAGCTTCAAGTTTTGAGCTTTAAGTTTTGAGCCTTAAGCTTTGGGATTAAAGCCTTGAGCTTAAAGCATTGAATTTCAAGCTTTGAGCTTTGAACTTTAAGCTTTAAGTTTTAAGCTTTAAACTTTTAGCGCTAAGCTTTATGCTTTGCGCAAAGCTCAAAACTTAAAGCCGAATGCATAAAGCTCAAATATTTAACTCAAAGCTTAAAGCTCAATCTTAAAGCTCAAGCTTAAAGTAAAAATTCAAAGTTTAAAGGCCAAAGTTTAAGCTTAATATCAAAGCTCTAAACTTGAGTTCAAAGCTTAAAGCTTAAAACTCAAAGCACAAAGTTTAAAAATAAAGCTCAAAGTTAAAGCTCAAAACACAAATCTCAAAGCACAAAGCTTAAAGCTCAAAGCTCAAAGTTAAAGCTCAAAACACAAATCTCAAAGCACAAAGCTCAATACTCAAAATTCAATATCAAATCTTAAAGTTCAAGGCTTAAAGCTCAACACGTAAAGCTTAACGTTGAATGCATAAAGTTCAAAGCTTAAAGCTCAAGAATCAAAGATCAAAGCTTAAATTTCAAAGCTTAAAGCTAAAACTCAAAGCACAAAGCACGGCTTGCGTTGCAATGCAAAGAAATCAATTGTTTCTCCTTGAATGTCCTTTCCCGTGCGTCCCCGTTCACCTCCCGAGTCCCCTTCCCCTTTCGCGTTTCCCTTCTACCTTCCCCGCCTTCCCATCCCTCGTCTTCCCACCCACGTACCCCACCTCCCCCGTTCTCCTCCCCCCTGCCTTTCCTCCTTGCCACTAAAATATATGAAATACGCACATTTTCATTAATACAAATTCAATAACGCCAGAACTTACCATTATAAATAGCCTATATCCTTTGCGGGCGTGCGCACAACAAATCACCAAAGTTTCATCGCAATCGGACGAACGGTATGGCAGCGTATAAAATACGAACAAACAATTTTTGATTTTTATATATAAGATAGGAAAGATTTGATTGTTTGTTGGTGTCCTTCCGTACGGCCCGTACCCCAGTGACGCTAACATTGTATAATACTTAAACTCGTGATATCTTTTGAATGGGATGTCCGAATTGAATAATTCAAAAAGTTATATAAAGGCATTGAAGCAGTCTCGAATATAAAATAATTTATATTGATAAGAATTAATATCAAGATACAAATAAAGAGTCTTGAAAGAGGGAAGTACAAGACTATTCAGATCTAAAGTTATTTCAAGCAACGTTTCAATTCTGAATGGTGGTCTTACACCAGGGCAATAGTGAGAGTTTTTTCCACTCTGGAACGTGCCGCAAAAATACTATATATTATTTTTTTAAATTAATTAATTCTGAAATAACACAAATTAATCAAATGATATTTATTTGTGCACGCCGGGATTCGATCCCGCGACCTTCAGATTGCGAGTCAAGAGCCTTACCCCTCGACCACGGAGACCTTCTAACAGAATATGCCCAGGTACTGATGGGTTAACAATCAAGTGAATCAAATAATTATATGTGGTAAATTGAGGCGTATGTGAACAAAGAAAGGTGTGTAAGCAGAATGTATGATGTGGAAGTAAATGGTAGAAGAAGTCAAGGACACCCGAGGAAGACTTAGCATGATAAAATTAATCAAACATCTAAAAACATTAACTTTTTCAATTTTTAATTGTTCTCTAGACTTTATGTCCGGGTTAAATCTTCTCCACAGGAAAAATTTAACCCTTCCACACACTTTTCCACAAATGATCATCTAGTCAATCCACGCGATGTAATTGCATTGTATAAGTATAATAAATTCAAAACTATACAAGAACAACACACATTAATGACAATATTTTTATTTCCACTTTTATTTTTATTTCCTTTATTTTTTAATATTTTTTGTCAGCCAACTCTAATTTAAATAATGCAAAATATTAATTTCTTGATAGGCAGTTACAAAAAAATCGTTAAAAATTCATTTGTAATGAATTCAAATAAAAAACAGTTTACAGAAAACATTATGGACTTCTTATATTTTGCATGGTATGGTACTTTTTAAAACATTCTCCAGGATGGAGACCAGGTTTTTTGGAACAGGTCTCACAAAACCACACTGTTTCGCGTCTTCCCCCTATCATCATCAGGATCTTCAAAATCACAGCAACAGGCTCGTACTCATTGTCACTTTCATAAGATTCATCTTCCGAAAACACTTGGTATTCAGATGCCATATCACGCAAAGTTCCCGCCATTTTAGGTTATGTGAATTTGAAAAGGTTATTTATAGTAAAAAAAAACGGAAAACATTCAAAATCTTATTAACTCGTCAAATACCTCGGGAACAAACGAGAAAATTTCGCGATGTTTTGACTTTTACGTAATATTTTGCAGGTTAATTTTATGCTATCTTACGTAATATTTACTGAAACACATTCCTTGAATACTAAACTACGCATAAAAATAACATTACTTGCTTTTATTCGATGAATTTATACGTTTTTCGATCATTTCATCGACCGCGGCGCGAGACTTGACAGACGCCAACTGACAGCCGAGGCGGGAAAAAGTTCCAGGCCCGTGTCTAAAAAATATCGCTGCGCTAGGTGGGTTCACGGTATCTTATACCTTATGAACAAGAATGCCCCACGCGATTCTGACCTTCTTCATACGTTTTCTTTATACATAAGGGTTAAAATCGCATAACAAAATTATTTTTTAGTGATTATTTTGGCCTGCGCCGTTGGTACGCCGGCGGACGAGCGGCAATCTAGCGGTTAAGGGTAAGGATTAAAACTACTCTAACTTTACTAGAATTCAAAACGCCTAAACTTCAAACCATTCATAACCCCGGATTCACTTCAGTTTTAATATAAAGAAGATTGTCTGTGGCGGCTGGAGTGTGTTTGATTTTTTTCCAGCCAAAATTTCAAATGTCTGTCTCTCCTGGACACACTGAATCCCAGATTCCTACCCACCCTCCGTACTTTTTTCTTTCTCAGATCTTCGTCTCCTTCCCTTTCCTTAAAAATAGCCTTCACAGCGCACCCATAATGATGCCATGGCCCTAAGGGAAATTATTTTCCTCAGGGCCTCAGATGTGTCCTCATATTCAGTGCGGAGCTAATTGAAGAATGTAAAAAGAATGAAAGAGGGACGTCACTACTATTTGTCTGATTTCGAAAAACCCTGTGTAAAGTCCGAGCAATGTCGAGGAGTTCAGCTAGATGTGCTAAATGATATTATGTATCTAAATAGCTAGATCAGCTAAGATGATATTATGTATCGCACTTGAAGTGAAGTGACACAAAACTGCACTATACAAATGTAATGTAAATACGTCGCCTCTACAGTTTGCTTACTATAAGGAACATATTGAATATAAAACTTACCAGTGGTACATCGGTGCGCATTTTTTTAGGCTCCAGCCTCTGCAAATGATTTGGTAATGAGCTCACAGGAACTTCAGGAGAAACTTTAGAGGTTGCGGCAGTAGGGACAGGCAGGGGCTCTATTAGAGCACTGGAGGCAGTAGTAGCAACAGGGGCTGCAGGGGCGGAGCGGACTGTGGGGCGACGCAGGGATCCTGTACTCTCCTCCAGCCTATGGATCTTCTCCTGCTCCACCTCACGAGCAATCATCTGCTTCATGGCATAGGTGAGGTTGCGCACACCGGCAGTTTTTTCATCTGATTAAAAAAGGCATTTATTACTTTTTTGGTATATTTTTGTGTCTTGTTTATTCAATATTAGGTTCATCTACTTGAATCAATGAGTTTTGTCTTTGAAAAATCCTGACAAAAATAAATCTGTTTTTGGGAACTGAACCGGTATTTGTTGAATGTGCGGGAGCTGCTTTTGTAGGGTGAAGGCACAGGCTAACATTTCCACCAGTAAGTTGTCCTTGCGTAGGGTATCATAACTAAAAGCTTTACTAGTCGTCGCCTTAGTTCTTAATTGTCCAAACGACCATTTTAGTTTTTGTTCAATCTGCACTTTAAAATTAAAAGTAAAGTTTAAAAAATGATACTTAACTAGGAATTATTTAAACTAATGAGACCTTTACCTTTACGGAAATAGCTTTATCTTAAACACCTTTCATAATGTTTCATTGACGTAATGTTCCGTTGACAAACTGATATCAATCAGTTTAACGGGACTTAATTGAAAAAATGTAAAAAATGTAAATAAATAATAAAGGAATTTATCTATCAAAAAAAAAAAAATTAAAGAAAATCTTCTCCTCCTGTAAAATTTTCTAATAGTCGTTTGGACAATTAAGAACTAAGGCGACGTAGTGTGACCCATTAGCTTTGGGAAATATTTTGCCGGTTACAAAGGATAATGTGTTTTATTACTTGACATCCTGGAGTGATTTTCATACAAAACCTATCTCTCACTTTCCTACCGTGCATTATGTTCTGTACTTTTAAATTTTTTTACAGAATTCTATAGAATGTAAAAACAGAATTAAAAGTATTATCTTTTCGGGAATAATTCTATTCTACCCTGGTTGGGAGAATTAAATTATGTTACAAATTATTTTTGTTTTATAAAGCGTGAGTGAACTACATTTTACAGAAAATGTTTGAGCTTACCGAATATTCCCACAGTAGCAATGTCGGGGTCCAGCAAGTAGTGGTAGTTGCCATCAGGCAGGCGCTGCTGCGTGTACTGCAGGTTGTAGTCCAGCATAACCCCCACAAGCGAGGCCAGGGACAGGCGCTCCCGCTCTGTGTACAACTGCATAGGAAAACAAGGGGGTTATTTGAATTGAAGGGCACCAAATTGATAATGATTTGATTCCAAAATATGAACTTTTCGCCACCAAAAATATTATTCAAGCACCAAAAGTTGTTAGTTTGAAATCACAACCTGCCGTGAATCTAGGCTAGAATACTAAGATTCTAGAAGACAGTATTATCAGAGGTACAGTATTATCAGAGTCAGGCCAAGAGCAAATTTTAGCGTGAGAGATTATTTTTTATAAACTACATATCGTCGCTCACATTATAACAATGAGTATCTCATTTTACACTTTTCATTTTTTATTTTTATTTTTTAGGTTTTTAGGAAGAACAAAAAACTGTTTAGCTTATTAAATAAAAACAGCATACATACTTTGAAAAAAAGGGTCAACTAATATTTAGGGGTAGTTAAGTAGTTTGGAGAAGTATTTTTTTCGTTAAAAACATATTGTTTGGTTGGACATTTACGGTGTAATACACAAAAAAGGCTGAGAAATAATGAGATCTGCGTTGTTCTTATGTGAGAAATACATAATATTCTATTCAACTTTCTTCAAATAATAAAACAAAAATGATTACAAGAGTATTTAAAACTTATAAAATTTTTATTCCTTTTACTAAAAAAACTTTCGTACAAACATTCACCTAATCACAGATAAGAACCAATTATTTTGTTACAAAACTTTGTATAAAAGGAGCGGCAATTGGTCGAAGCAGTTTTAAAAGAAATTCGAAAAAACTTTTTTTCATATTTTTTAAGATATGCGGTGTTATAATGTGAGTGATATATGCAGATTGACCTCCAGCATGTATGTACATACCTGCAAGTTGACAGGGCGCAGGGCAGGGCTGATGATGTGGGGCAGTAGGGGCAGCAGGTCCAGCAGCAGGGAGCGCCGGGAGCAGTAGGGCTTCACCTGCGGACTGACCCCCCGCTGCACCCCTGAAACCACGCTAGTCAAGGCTGTCTCCTTCTGGAACATCTAGAATAAATACTTATTTATGAGTATAGATCAAAAACAAGAGACAGTGCCCTAACTTTGTCCGGAAATAAGCTTGGTGCGGGTGGCAAGTGCAACGTGGCAAATCATTTCCTTTCTGCGTATCAAGACCTTTCTGCGCATTGCAAGAGATATTCGACTGTGCACCTTCTATTGTTTTCGGTCTAGCCATAACTAGTTTAACTACCCGATTTGGCCTGAGTTTTAATACTCTTTTTTCAAAATGATATTGCTTATGAAATAACTAAATATATTATGGTGTCTTGTATAATTTTATAACAGTTACATGTGCTTGGTTTTGAAATGAGAATAGGCATAGTTCCTACCGGGGTGTCATTTTTCCAGTACCTACCCTCCCTAACCACATCATCTTGCTGGAAAATCATTTTGAATTTGGAACAATGACAAGAGAAAAATACCAAATTCAAGTGCTCTGTTTTTGAAAAAAAGAAGAATTGGGACTACCTTGGAAGCAAGTTGTTGGTGTGTTAATGTCGTTTTTGGGTAAATATTTCCCTATTAGGGACACGCTCAATTCACGCTTTTTATTACAAAAACTTAACATCAGTTAGATAATAATGGGAAGTAAGTATTTCAGTTTCCGGAATTCAAAAATAATGAATTTTAATAGATATTTCGTTAAAATTAAAAACAAATATTCGCTTGGCAGCCATTGTCATTGATGTCAAAGTTTTGAGGTTAGTTTTTTTCTTCTCTTTTTTAATCCAAAATATTAACAAATGACCCTAAAATAGGTTCTTAGGTTGTTAGTTTGGGTTTAATTAAAAAACGAAAAAAAAACTAGTCTAAATAGCTTTTTTAATATTATTATATCAAAACATGGCGTGAAGAAAAGATGTGAAATTGTCTGTTTTTTAATGAAATATCTATTAAAATGCATTATTTCCAATTCCGGAAACTGAAATACTTACTTCTCATTATTATTTAACTGATATTAAGTGTTTTTGTAATAAAAAGTGTGTATTGAGCGTGTCCCTATTAGGGAAATATTTACCGTTATTCCTACCCATATTATCACCCAAATCCAGCAAACACCGTTTCGTTTCATTGTTAGTACATATTTACAGTCCATTTTTATGTGCATCTGAAGCTGTAATTCGTAAGCAGTTTCGGATGTGACAACATGGTGATATGTAATTGTATTTAGAAATTGCAGACAGAAAAGTCTATGCAAAATGCTAAAGTGTGAGAATTTTCAGTGAGAGATTTTTAGATAACGAAACAAGAATAGGTATGAAACAAGAATATACACGAAACAATGGTAGATAAGATATAAAAAATGAAAAAAAAATAGGCATGAAACAAGAATAGAAACAAAATAAAAATAGAAACGAAACAAGAATAGATGCGAAACAAGAATAGAACAAAACAAGAATAGAAAACAAGAATATGAAAAAAAAAAGAAAAGAAAAGACAAGAAACAAGAATGGAACTTATGGCTTGCATACCTCAAACCCAGTCTTGGGGTACTTGATACTGGTCCAGCTGAGCCTTGCGAAAAGGAAGTGCCAGCAGAGGAATGCATAGGGCAGGTACGGATAGAGGGAGTAGTTCTGGGTGGAAGCGATGTGCGTGGAGAGATGGTCGTTGGCGATGAACCACTCCAAGGCTTGCACCGCCCCGCCCAGGCCCCCACTGCTGCCCCCTCGCTCCAGGTAGTTCTCGAATACGCCGGCTGAGAGTCTATTAAAAAATATATGGATTAAATAATAGTTTTCGTTCATTCGAAATCTTCTTTTGACGTATAAATACGTTCAAAATTTATATATAGATGTAAATACGTTCAGTCATTTTGACAGCATACAGATATAAATACAATCATTATTCACAATATTTCGTCAAGACCTTCCAAACAAAGCAAAACACACACCAAAACTAGCAAATAAATAATTAAGCTGTCAAAAGCAATGACGTTATATAAATAGACTCGCCATAGTCTCACATACTCACAATATAAGTGGCAAGTAAGCAATACTTTTTTGTTTTCATCGGTTTTCAGCAATTTTTTAATTCAAAAGTTATTCATGCATAAAAAAGATATGCTACTTCCACACCAAAGCCAACCTTTCAACTCAAACTTCCAACGCACGAACTCCCAACCCCTCTACACAATCATCCGAATGTTTGTAGTTGGAAGTTGGCTTCAGTGTGGCCGTACCATAAGACAATCAAAGAATGTGTGTGTATTTTTTCTAATGATGTATAAAATTATTTATTTATTTATTTAAAATTTACGGCACAAAGTGCCATTTACAAGCTTGTGTATATTTAATTACAGTCATAGTACATTATACAGGCATTAAAAATAAACAATAATATCAAAAAATCGTTATGTAGTGATCTCGTTAACGTATAATTGGCTGAAATATTCGATCAGTACAACCTTATATTTCAGTATGGAAATATTAAAAATATCAGCCACATTGGCATAAAAATTTCCAGTGGTGTGTAATCTATTTACAACTGAATTGGAGCCTGATACCGACATATAGTTGTCACAATAAAACAAACTAGGGAACCTTGATCTTATTGTAGGTATATGAAAGTGAATCAGTTTTAATATATCAGGGCTATCCAACTGATAGTTAACGATTTTATACAAAAACATCAGATCAAAAATTTTTCTTCTGTCACTTAATTTCAACAATTTTAATGAGTGCAACAAAAAATCATAATTTATTGATTCTAAGGGAATTCCAAGTCTAAAATTAATACACCTCAAAAATTTGTGTTGGACTCTTTCAATGGTATTGATGTGATTGTTGAAGACAGGTGACCAAATTGTTGAATTATATTCAAGAATGCTTCTAACAAGAGATGTGAACAGAATTTTTTATGTGTAAATATTTTTAAAATCCTTGGAAATCCTTAATATAAAACCTAACATTTTCATAGCCCTGTTAGCTATAGAAGTTACATGAGATGCAAAGCAGAGTTTCTGATCAAAAATGATGCCCAGGTCAAGTATTTCGACTACAGAGATTAAGTCAACATTACAGAGTGCATAATTATATATTATTGGATGTTTAATTTTGTGGAACCTCATAACTTGGCATTTGTTAATATTTAGCTGAAGTTTATTATCTGAACACCATTTGAAAAAGTTATTAAGGTTTTCTTGCAAGATTATGCAATCGTGCACATCATTTATGACTTTAAACAGCTTCATGTCATCAGCAAAGAGTAAGACTTCAACACTATGGAAAATGCTTGTGACATCATTGATGAATAGGATAAATAATAAAGGTCCAAGGTGCGAACCTTGCGGGACTCCGCTGGTGGCAATAAATTGGTGGGATAGACAATCTTTACAAAGAGTAATCTATCAGATAAGTAGCTGATCAACCAAGCCAAGAAATTGCCGCTTAACCCTAATTTTTTTAGTTTATTTATTAGTATTTTGTGGCAGACCTTATCAAAAGCCTTGGAGAAATCTGTATAGACGGAGTCAACCTGTTGCCTGTTAGTCAAAGCTGAGTTTATATAGTTTTCATATACTGTGAGGTTCGTGAGAGTAGATCTAGATGAGACAAAACCGTGTTGGAAATTGGTAATAATATGTTTAATATTAGAGGTTATTTTGCTGAGAATGATTTTTTCAAAGAGCTTAGGAATACTAGACACAATACAAATAGGTCTGTAATTGCATACATCATTTTTTGAACCCTTCTTGAACACGGGCGTGAGATAGCAGGATTTCCAGGTATTGGGGAATTGACCTGATTTAAGAGATTTGTTAAAGATTATGTACAATGGATAGGAAAGACTATTGACACAATTTTTCAAAAATATGGGTGGAACATTATCAGGGCCAGAACTTGTTTTAGGTTCCAAGAGTTTAATCGAGACATTGATGTCATTACGTCCAATTACTAATTCAGATAATTGCAAGTTAATATCAGTGACAAATTCAGGAACTCTATCAACAGGGATATCATCCTCATATACACTTTTGAAAAAGTCTGCAAATAGATTGACAATGTCTTCAGTTTTGGCACAAGTCTTGCCACCATAGTTCATAATATTATTCACATTTATATGAAATTCAGTATAATCAAGAAATGATCTCGTTGTTTTGAATTTGTGGTGTGCAGACTTCTTTTTGAAAACTAAATTAATAAGATCATTGTTGAACCATTTAGGAAAAGTTGATATATTATATGACATAACAGGTACATGACTTGTAATAATTTGTTTTAAGATAGAGTAAAATTGTTCAATATTGTCATTTAATTCACCATCATTTAGAAATGACCAATCTACATTGAGGAGGAAATCACAAATTTCGGGGTAGTTGGCTTTATGAAAGTTGTGAGACATTTGTTTAATTTTAGGATTTTCACTTACAGTGTTGTTTATAGTTATATCTAATGATGGGTGGTAGTTGTCCAAAGGAAGAAGAGTATCTAAGGATTTGGTTACAGTTACAGACTTGTCATTAGAAAAAACTAGATCCAGGGTTCTATCGTTACTATTTTTGTTGTTGTTTAATTGATTTAAGTTTAAAAAATTTGACATTTCAAGTATTTCTCTTTCAATTATAGATACGCTGGAATTATTAGTTCCAGACAATTCTGAGGATAATGGGTCCCAATTAATATTAGGTAGGTTATAGTCATCTGCAATGATTATTTTTGTTTCGGGGTATTTAGATATTAATAGTTGAATCTCATCAATATGGTTTTTGTAGATAATTAGATCAGATGAAGAAGGAATATAAACACAACCTATTTTTATCTGGCAGGAAACATGAAAATGAATTGTATTGTGTATAATAATCGATAATAATAAGTAATTTGCGTGTACTTATAATAATTAAATGTTATTTCTTCACTTTTACTACCGTTTGCCGTGTAATGGAAACATTTTTCTCATTCCACGGGAGGGCATTTTGGAGCTTTTTAAATGCAATTTACCTACTGGTAAGACACAACCTTACTCGACGAGTGACAGTTTAGTACGAAAGTACTAGAAATCGAGACCAGTGCAATTGCCTTGCTTTTGGCTTCCCGCTTTGAGATTTCTACCCCGCGTCTACAGTATTTTGTAACGTCATTGGGCAAAAGGGCAAAATAATCAGTGTATGAAATCATTTGTGACTATTAACCACTCAGGTATTTTGCGATTGTGCAAGTTTTTTGTCTTAAATGAACTGTCAGATTTATAAAAACTTTGTGTTATTTCCGCTTCGCAATTAAAGCTCTATAAATTAAACATTTCTGAACGTAGCCAAATACTAAAAACTGTTTTTGAAAGGTTATGTAGTAAGCTTTCAAATTGTTATTTTATAAATAAATATTAAAATTTAGAATACAAACATAAAAAAATTGTAAAAATGACTCACGTGATGTTTTTATGTGAAAGCGATAAGTACTAAAATCACAGATTATGTAAAAAAAATACTTATTCTATTGTTATGGGTGTTTTTTTTAGAGGTATACAAATTCAAAATGAAAAAAGACGCATTAAAATAATGTTAATGTCTACGATATTGGCTTTATTCAATAGATAATTTTATGCCATTATTGTTTAAATACGATTTTGGGCATATGAGCGCCACGGCTGGCTCGAATGAAGCGCAATCGTGAAGTCCAATTTTCGACAACTTTGTCGAGGAACTGGAGCCATATATCGGCAACAACACGGCGAATGTTGACTTCCAAATGGTCCAACGTCTGTTTATCAGCATAGACTAGTGACTTCACATACCCCAAAGAAAGTAATCTAATGGTGTGAGATCACACGACCGTGAAGGCCGGTTCACCGGTCCACGTTACACAGGCCTGCAATAATTGCGTGAAACATTTGGTGAACGCATAATTTCACGTAATGGACGTGTCAACTGACCTTCACGATCGTGTGATATCACACCATTAGATTACTTTCTTTGGGGGTGTGAAGTCACTAGTCTATGCTGATAAACCAGAGACGTTGGACCATTTGGAAGTCAACATTTGCCGTGTTGTTGCCGATATATGGCTCCAGTTCCTCGACAAAGTTGTCAAAAATTGGACTTCACGATTGCGCTTCATTCGAGCCAGCCGTGGCGCTCATATGCCCAAAATCGTATTTAAACAATAATGGCATAAAATTATCTATTAAATAAAGCCAATATTGTAGACATTAACATTATTTTAATGCGTCTTTTTTCATTTTGAATCTATATACCTCTAAAAAAAACACCCTTTATAAATGTACAATAAACAATTTTGTCACCTCACTTTTTTACCATTTCATACAATAATATTTAATAAAAAATTAACAATGTCTAACAGCACATAGGCGATTTGGCGGGTGAAAACTGTTTCAACAAAATAAGTCTTTTTATGTACTTCTATGGACAACTTTGAATAGAGATGTGAAGCTTGATTCAATATGAATCTTTTACTTTTTGTTTTAGGGTTATCACTAGAAAAATAACAGAGTTATAACAATTTTTGTGGGAACACACGCGTTGGCGTGAAAACACGCTTATTGTATTTGACTGCTATTGTTATATTGTCGTGTAAACACGCTAACGGGTCGGAGTGGTTAATAATATTTTTGATTACTTTCATTAGTGTGCAACTATTGCTTGATACTTGTTTACACTTGTCTAAGTCGTTCGCCTATTATTATTATTTGCCGGACAAAATATTGACGATAATATTGACAATTGACTTTGACCATCTTGTGGGTACTTAACACTGTGAAACATGGTTTTGCTATTCGTGTCCCTCAGGGATCTTATATCTACAGCATTCTACTTTCATTCTTCCTTTGCCAGAGTTTCTAATAATATAACAAACTATCTACCAAGTTCAAACTGTAAAAATTTAAGACATTTACCGTTCATAATCTCCAGCAGAATAGACGGTGCGCATGAGTCTGCGGGCGCGCCCCCTGAGTGCCCCCGCCGGCCCCTCTTCTCCCTCCCGAGCTGCCTCGGCCGAGGGCACTGGTTGCACTTGGAACACCTCCCGCCAAACCTCAAACAGGCTCTTGGACATATCCTTCAGACCGATGTTTATCTTGTTGATGTCGGCCAATTTGAGCTGAAATTCATGTGGAAAAGATAATAGTACTTCATCGGTGTAAGTCCAATACGGGAGAAGAACCATTTGTAAAAATGTTCAGGAGGGACAAAAAACAATCTAGGGATATACGCGCTCTTGCTTGCTTTTGTTCTGGAAATGGTTCATTCACGGTATTGACTTTAACCAAGTAGGAGCAGTCTATTGGTCAATTTTGAAAGAGCCAATCAATGCGGCATGTGTTCAACTGAAAGCGCCAAATAAGGTATTTTGAAATTGTTGGCTCATACGCAGTATTGAACTTACATAGAAAACTTAATAAATTGTGATGACCATACAGACACAAAAGAATGTTAAAAGTGATATAAAAAAATAGTGGGGTATGTACCCAAAATGTTATACGCTTTTTTTTTAAATTGATTTTCTGATTTTTACAATAAGGTCTTTAATTCATGGACAACCCTCATACATAAAAATAGTTACCTTAATTTTTCCGCCTTATTAGTGAGAGCGAGATAAAAATTTAAAATAATATAAATACACAATATTATATACATATAACAGGCACATACAAAAACTCAGCCATATACATAAAAGTTTTATGTTTTTAGGTTATGTATTTTTATGTTATATATTTAAGTTACATATATTAGAATCCCAACTGTCCAGAGCCAGTGGAGCTATTGTACATACATTTGGGAAATTTTGTAAGGCTGAAGTATATGGCAAGGGGAACAAGATATTGAAGAAAGATGTAAACATAGTTAAGGCAATACTCAAACAATGTTTTGATTCGGAATGGTAATTTTTCACAAGGGCTATATAGAAAGTATTTTCCAGTGTACGTGATTTTTATTTTATTAAAATTACGTGAATTAACCTCTTTTTTTTTTTTTTTTCAAGAGCGGAGACGGTTTACATAAATAAAGTTCCCGTGAGCACTTAGGCCGTAGGCCCATTGTGCTATCTCCCATTTTACCTCATTCCTTTGACAGTAATCCAGTCCCTTTTACAAAGTTCACCAGGATTGTCATTGGAAATGAAGCTATGTCTTCTGGTTCGACAATGTGTCTTCCCAGGTCTCATTTCTCCTCTTCACTCCTCCGCGGTTCCCTGAAGGCCCCACGAGGGAAGAGGGCTTCATCTCTCCTCTCCACTCCTTAGTTCCCCGAAGGCTCCACGATGGAGAGTTCACCTCCCTTTGGTTCCCTAAAGGCCCCACAAGAGAAGAGCCCCACTCCACCTTGGCTCCCCGAGGGCCCCAGGAGGAAAGAGGACTTATCTCTCCTCTTCACTCCTCCTTGGTTCCCTAAAGGCCCCATAAGAAAGAGTTCACGGAGATGGCCTCATTTCTCCTCTTCACTCCTACATGGTTCCCTGAAGGCCCCACATAGGAAGAGGACATCATCTCTCCACTTCACTCCTCCTCGTTTCCCCAAAGGCCCCGTGCCGGAAGAGTGCCCTTCCCCTTGGTTCCGTGAAGACCCCACAAGGGAAGGGTTCATGGAGATGGCCTCAGCTCTCCTCTCCACGGCTTCTCCTCTTGGTTCCTCCTAAGGGCCCCAGGAAGAAAGTCCACGGAGGTGGCCTCAGCACTCCTAGGTTCCCAAAAGGCCCCTAGTTTTCGAATGGTCCAATTTTTTTGTCCCACGAGTGACCAGGGAAATAGAAGGTCCACTCCAGCAGAGCCCTGAATGT
The DNA here is from genome assembly GCA_936435175.1 of Glyphotaelius pellucidus. Lineage (NCBI taxonomy): Eukaryota > Metazoa > Arthropoda > Insecta > Trichoptera > Limnephilidae > Glyphotaelius > Glyphotaelius pellucidus. The sequence goes on from OW386537.1 coordinate 26,422,226, forward strand.
TGGAGCAAGGTCTAAATACTCCGAGATGCGACCTTGTTTCTCGGAGGCACCGTTCTTGACACTGTTCCCCAGGACATTCAGCCTGAGCATGGTAGCTCACACCTTGGCTTGGGATGGCTATTGCAGGTTTGTGTTTCCACTCCCTGAGCGATGGGTTCGCCACACTCCCTACGCTATCTGAAGTAACCTAGTAAATCATGTTTTATTTGCCCACTCCTGACTTCAAACCTGTGATCTCTGGGTTGGCATCAAGGAGATTACCGTCATAATTGCGACTAAAATGAGAGGATGCCACTAACACTAAAGCCAAATTCTAATTGAATGGTACTGAGATTTATTTCATAATATTAACTGGTGTAAATTTTTAAATGCATCAGGGCAATGTCATCTAATTTAAGAAAAATGAGTGCCACCGATTCTATCTGCGAACGAGTCTCTCGGGCGAGTTTCAGCTCGATTGGATGTAGGGAAGTGGATTATTTTCGACTTTCAAATTTGGATTCATTCATGAAAACAAAATCGAAATTCAAATGGACGTATATAAAAAAATTACAACATGTTACCAAACTCAAAAAAAAATTATGAACAAATTTTCAGGAGATGCATGTTGAAAAAATGGTTATGTGGACTTTTTGTACTAACCCATTTTTCTCTCTGGTTTTCTCTGTAATTTGTACTTTTTTCTGATTCTATATTCTCTTTTCGTTGTGCTAGTTTTAATTTTATTTACTTTAACAACTTGTCTGATCTGTGAAACAACTTGTCATAAGTATCAAGATGAATTACCATCTTCCCTTTGGTCTTGCAGAAGTGCAGCACGGTGAGGCAGGCGCGGATGTCGTTGTTGGTGCGCAGCGCGAGGGCCTGCAGCAGAGGGGCGTCGGGGGCATAGAGGCCCTCGCGCAGGGCCACCTCCGACACACGCTCCCCCAACCGCGCGGGCAAGGCCGGGGGCACCACTAGCACCAGGGCCACCTGTCTGGGATTACATTTTCAGGTTATGTTTATGATTACAACAATTTAAAAAGTTTTTAATCAATTTCATGTTTTTTTTATATCATTTTGTGCAGTCAAATATGTTTTGTCTTAACTATCAAAGATACTTCATAGTTGTTGTCCTTAACGCATTTTGAAAGAAACACTACATATATTACGATGCGAAAGTGAATGATAGAAGAAGTCAGGGGCGCTCGAGGAAGACACGACACAACCACGTTAATCAAATAGAAACCATGAATAGGACCATGAAACTTGTTTATGACGCATTGGTGCTCTCGTCCATTTCCTATGGAATAATCGTATGGGGAGGAACATACAATAACCATTTAGGACCTTTAGAAATTGCACAAAAGTCCATCATTAAGGTAATGTACCAGAAGGCCAGAACGTATCCCACAAATCAGTTATTTCAGGAAACTGAAATTATGGAACTAAGGCGGATCTACTATATCCAATGTCTTAAATTTATATTTACTCGTCCTAACAATTTCACCAAAAACACTAACCGCTCTAGCCAGAGACATACCACGTGCATGTACACAGTGCCTCACTGCAAAACCAGGTTGGCCCAAAGGCACATTAACTGTATTGCCCCAAAATTGTTCAATTCCCTACCCAATTCCATCAGCACGAGTAAAAATCTGAAGGTAAAAAAAAAAAATGTTAAAAGCTGGGTAAAAAATAATTTGGAAGTGAGCAAATTTTTTCTATAATTTTTAATATCTGTTTCTAATTTCTTAAAATATTCCATGTCTTTCTGTATATTTATATTTAAAACGAGGTAATATATATACATGTATATATGAACATGTGTATGTACGTGTATGGGTGTATACATACGTTTATAAATATACTTTTAATTTTAAGAAAATTCTCAGTAACTCCTGTAAAATCTGTTAAATTCATCTTAAATCCTATCAAACATCTTGATCTTTATATTTACTATGTACAGATATTTTTAAAAATTCTATTTTAACTACCACTGTCTAATATAAACATAATATAATACAGCACAGGCATCTTTTGTTGTTACTATTTTATATTTTATGCTATTATGTATGTACCTATTCCAATGTATCAAAAAAATTTCGCTAATAAAAAAATAAAATTTAAAAAAAATACTTGAGTAGGGTCATGTCACGAGTCGAGCAGAAATACATATAGAATCAGATGATGAAGAAAATAGTATCTTTTATTAGAAACCAATATCCTTTTAAGTTTATCATCTCAGCCTATTATAGCTTCTCTCTCTTTCTCATTATCTTGCACGCATCAGAAAGAGAGGTTACAAGGGAACTCTCGGCGGCAAAAACAGTGATCAGGGTACTCACCTCAGGGGTCGCAGAGATGGGGTGTAGGGGTCATTGCAGATGCAGATGACGGGGCGTCGCACCACGTGGCCCTTGCCCTTCTTGCCCTTGCCTCCCGGGGGAGCATTGGACATGAACTTCACCAGGAACTCTATGGCCGGCAAAGGGGCTCCGTCTATTTCATCTGCAACATTCAAGTCTCCTCAATTAGTGATGGAAAACCATACAATATGGGCAAAACTGAGATATACAAACTTAAAAAACTCAATGGGTGATTTAAAAAAAAAATAAAAAATTATTATTTTAGATATTAAGGTAAGTATATAAAATAAAGGAGTTACATTGTTTTTCTTTATTTTTAAATATTTTAAAACTACTCATCTGCCCTGACGATGGACACTGTAACGCTGTCCGAAACATTGGCTAAAGAAGGAGGTAGCGCAACACGGTGTAACACCCCAAAAATAAATAACAAAAATACTTTTGGCCGTGAAAACCTAAAATCATACCCAAGGCATAATACATTGAATATAGGTTTTAAAATGACAAAAAATTCTGATTCTTAAAAATATATATACCAATTTTAAATTTTTTTTAAAACTTGACATATTTGGTCCTTCCACTAAATTAATTAAGAGTGTCAACTACTCCCGACCATCCGGAGACAGTTAATTGCGGCATCCCCAACCTTGGTAGGTTGAAGGAAATGGGGAAAGAAAGGAGATGGGAAAGAGGAAGGTTGGAAAGTACCTTGCTATTCAGATTGGGTTACCAAATATGGCTAAAGCCGTTTCAAGCAACACTTCAATCCTGAATGGTGTATTTTCACACGGGCGATACTGAGAGTATCTACCACAAAGAAGAGTTGGCACTGTTGTAACTAAAAATTTGCTTTCATTTTTAATATAAACGAGTTCAGTAAATTTTAATTTCTCAAGTTCAATAAACTTAAAATCATGTAACAAAAATATAAACGTTAGAAATATTTACCTAACACCAAACAGTTGGGTCTTTTCTCGGCATCAAGAACGGACTTCATCTGCGTGGAGTTCTCCAGAGAGGCTTTGAATGATTCCACATTGCGGTCATCCGATGCATTCACCTCCACAACATTGTATCCTGCAGGAGAAAAATACAAATTAAATTTATTTTTAAGTGTCTTGTATAGTCTCAGGTCTTCATTTACTTATACTAATGACTGTGTGACTGAAGTCTAGTATAAAAGAGAGGCATGGTAGAGCGAATCAAAGAGTGTGAAAGGTTGTCCAATATATCTTCTTTTTCACCTGTTACTCGAGATAGTACTTTGTGTTAATTACAGTCCATTGACTATTCTATTATATTTCCCAATATGAATTGGGTACAATTATTGGGTTCTACATCATCTTTATCAAACATTTTCCAGGCTGAAAAAGGAAGCTGTTTGAAGCGGCCAGAGCTAATCAAGTCCCATTCAAATCTTATATAACCGGTTGAGTTGGCATCGTGTTTGGGTCCCACCCAGGAGTCCCGTGTTCGATTCCTCGGCTGGCTAAGTCCTCCATCACGACACAAGCAACATTTTCCGCTTTCTGTGATGGTAGTAGAAGATTTTCAAATATTGTCAGGTTATTCGTAACCCGGTTATGTTTGTCTTTCTTTAAAAAAAAAAAAAAATCATGTAACAAAAACTCCAATTGGATAAATTCCTAACTATTTCCTTTAAGGCGAAGCACCACGAGGTAATGTGTTTTAGATTGAAAATTTGATTGCTTAAAAATATTTCAGCTACTTCTATTAAATACTGCGAGTATAATGCATGTCTTTTTATAGAAACAATTAGGTATCATATCTATAAAAACTGCATAAAAGTTCAAAATCTCCCACTTACGAATCCATTTTCAGTTATAGTTTTATTGTAAAATGTGTGTGCTTTAGAAAATTATTATATTTGTATCTGAACTTCGCAAAATAAAATACTTGTTTCCGGTGATGTTTTTTCATGTATAAATCAAGACAGTCGGCCGGTGTTAAGCGGGAATTTAAATCTTATCGCTGTCTATATAAAGAGTAGTATCTACATTGTTAACAGCCCAATTATTACACGGGCCTAGTTAATCAAGAGAATGGAATCTAAAAAATTAATAAGAAGTTTTAGATGCTTATTGACGAGAAGTCAAAAATTACCCTTCTAATTCAAAAACATTGAATACTGATAAAAATCAAACTTAATAACCTGCACAGTTTGATTTTAATATATGACCACACAATCGTTAGCGGCAGACATGAAGCAAACATGCCCCATAGGGAAACGAAAGAAGTCTGTTAACCAATCCAATATTTCTCTTAGCGTTTATGGGATTAGATAATATGTATACGTACAATATTCATTAATAACAATTGTATACCTGCGTGACGGGCTAGCAGATGCGCCAGGGTGGTTTTGCCGCAGCCCGGGGGACCACAAAGGAGCGCTAGGGCTCGCGTGGGGCGGCCATGGTCGTCCAGCTCAGGCTCCTCCACTCCTCCCTTCCTGTCCCGCCCAAACTCAAACTTGCCCGAGCGCTTGTTAAAGCTGCTCTTCACCTCGGGCTTCCTGAGTTTCACTTCTCGGTTGAACACCAACTGTGGAAGATTTTATTTGAAAAAATGTAATAAAATACTCTGTAGTTATCAGTTTACAGAAGAAACAAAATTACACTAATGTTGAAGTCGAAGTGAGGTAAGAAGTGGCTGTAGTGATCTAGATCAAGGCACAATTTTTTGTTCTGTTTGTCTTGCTCTAGTCAAGAAGTATTGATAAAGAATGTAAATTTGATATTATCAAAACTACAAACTATTATCAAAACCAAGCTGACGGCAGGGAAAGAGAGTTGATTGTGATGAAAAAATTGATACAATAAACAGCACAGAAGTCGGAAGTAACCAAGTTTCAACTAGTGCAATAGTGTCCTGTTCATGACCTTATCTGCACTTTCCACATTGAAACTTGACCTGTGACAAACCTGATGACAAACTTGTGCCACGAAATAAGCCAGCGTAGCAGTCCTGGTATTTGTTAGCTTATTCCATAATTCAATCCGAAGCAGCAGTGTACTTTGGATGGGTTCGTCCCACAGCTTAAGCTAATGGTGCAGGGTCCGGTTAGTAGTTAATTCATCCCACAATTTAATTCAATGCAGCAGTATCCTGTTAGTGACCATCCCACAACTTAAGCTAATGTAACAGGGTGGTGTAAGTAGTTACCTTGTCCCACAACTTAATCCAGTGCAGCAGGGTCCTGTTAGTAGCCTCGTCAGACAGCAGTTCACAGTAACTGCGTGGGCGGTAGCGCTGAACCCACAACTCTCCCTCTACATCTCCCACCGCAACATTCTCCACATCTTCAAGGGCAGTCACTAGGGGATGAGTCTTGCTCTCCAACTGAAAGTTTACACAATTTTAGTATAGTGATAACTATGCCATTCTATCAATTTTTTTAAAAATCAGCCACATAATAATGGCTGCATTATTTTCTGGCAATTGAACCGATCAAAAATAAGCCATTGAAATATGTCATTTTGTCATAAATCGGTACCAAAATAAAATTGCACGTAAAGGTAATGGAGAAAGCACGAATCAATTGATAACCCATTTTTAATTAGGTTCGTTTTTTTTTTTTTACATGAACTCCACACAGGAGGCCCTGAGGAAAATAATTTCCCTCAGGGCCTATGTCATCTTTGGGGATGCTGTGTGGAGGGTTTTATTTAAGGAAAAGGAGGAGAGGAGAGTTCTGGGAAGGAAAAGGGTTTAAGGGGTGGGTAGGAATCTGGGGTTCAGTGTGTCCTGGTCATCCGCCTCCAAGACATAGACAAACCTCACCCAATAAATCCGGGCGCCCCTGCTAAATCACCAAACGTAGCGAACCCCTTGGGGTGACCTATGGCAGAGGTGTTGGTTATCCAATAAAGGTTCCCGGGGCGGCGGTACCCATTCCCACCTCCCAAATCGAAAATCGTTAGTGATTTAACATTATTCTTCGTTTGACCAGTGGTGGCTTGTGAATTTTGGGTGTGCTAGAATGCTAATATTAAAAAAACAGCACTGTTGTTGTAGCCAAATTTTTTTTATTTCAGTTTGGCCGTGTGCCACGCGGATTCCCTGAAAATCTTCATACAAAAAACCGATTTTAGAAAAAAAATTAATTTTTTTCGCCTACTGTAATATCAATAAAGCCATTTTTTTAATATAAGCACTGAAGCACACCCAACAGCCATGAGCCGCCACTGCATCTGACTCTCTTTTAGTGAGGAACAGTGGAGCTAGGCGTAATTCTTAAAATAACAATAACACACCATTTATTTGTCGAATATGCCGATGCTGGAAAGGATAAATGGCTAAAGCCCCATGCAGCCGGAAAAGAAAAATGTCTCAAGCGTCATACAGCTGTATGGCAGTTGAGCCACTCTAACAGGACTGCATAAGTTAAAAAAGGTAGTGACAAATGATTGATGCTTACATATGCCTTTGCTTCATCCCAGATCGCCTTGAATGAGTTTCCAAGAAGGTTTTTGTACCCCTTGTTGCAATTGGTTAACTCGTCAATGTCCCGGTCCATGAACTCCTCATTATGCATACGCACATAAACTTTCTCTCCGTCACTTCGGGTCAGAGGCAAAAATGGCCACCTGGATGGAATATATGAAATACATACTAAGTTAAAACTAATTCCTCGCACACACAGTTTAGCAAATGAATAACCAAATGATACAACATTTTTACATCAAAAAAATTCTATGTTTAAAACGCACCTAAACAATATTTTCATGTCGACATATTGTTTCTGAAAATTATAACTTTTTTTTTAATGGTATGCAATTGTAAACCATATTAAGCCATTGTTTATTACTAACCCTTGTGTAAAAAATATTTTTTCATTTTATGGACCTAATGGAAAAGCCCCAAAGGCCTATTAGAGAGTAAATAAATATATTTTTTTTTACATTAGCATAACACTGGAGGTCCTGAGGATAATAATTTCCCTCAGGACCTATGCCATCTTAGAAGATGCTGTGTAGTGAGTCTTAAGGAAAGGAAGGAGAGGAAGTTCTGGAAAGGAAGAAGGTATGAGAAATGGGTAGGAATCTGGGGGTCAGTGTGGCCAGGAGTGACGGACGCATGAATCCATTCCTTCAACCGCAGTGCAAGGCGATGGGTCGAGAGAGACCAGCTGGAGAGATCAAAAGGCCTTCCTCAACCAGTCTCTTTTGATCCGTGGTGCAAAAGGTGAGCAGATGCACCCGCCGCCAAGACCTAGACAAACCTCATCCCATTAACCCAGGCGCCCCTGCTAAATCACCAAACGTTGTGAACCATTTAGGGTGACCTATGGCAAAGGTGTTGGTTTAGATGGTCCGGTACCCATTTCCGCCTCCCAAATTGAAAAATAAATGTTTTAATTCAAAAGATATTGGCGGCAGAAATATGAAGATCATAATGATTTTCGAATTTATCACTACGGATTTTATTGCAAAGCTATTGAATACCTACCTGGTTACCTCGTAGGATATAGCAAATTTCCCAATAGTTTAGCAAACCGCATAAAGATGACCAATTTTGATTAAAGTAAAATAATGTAACTAGGTAGGAACATACCATAAAAAAAATAATTTTGAAATACAAGGATTGTTTGTCTTCCAATAAACGTCAATAGATTACCTGGGAACTTGTAAAGACAGGTTATGTGTGGTAACTGGTGCAGGAGCAGGCAGCACAGAACGTAATGGGGCCCCGAGCCCCTCCAGACGTCTCAATCGTCTCAGCTCAACTATTTTCTCCATCAACTCCCGGTCCCTCTGCTCCTCCGATATCTCCACACCCCTGTGTCGCTTGCTTTCCTGGTACAATGCGTCTTCTTCCAGATCGTCAATGTCTCCAAACAGGTCTTCTAGGGTTCTCTTTTGACCTCCCACCCCATTAATCTCCAAAGTGGCTGCATCGGTAATAGTTGTATCCAGGTCACATGTCCCTACACCAGATATATTCAGACCAGATGCCTCGAGGCCTGAAGCCTCCAGAGAAAGTATTCCACTTTCATCCTGCTGCTTGCCACACACATTTGTTGGGGAATCTTTTGTGTTTACCTTTCGGTGAGGGGTGGACTCTGACGCTGAAGTCCCAAAGGTTTTACGAATAGCGGGACTTGAGAAGTCTAAGGATCTTCTACTTTTAGCAAAGTTTTCTGGTTCTGGATGATGGTCTGGTTCTGTAAAATTAAGATAGGAACTAATTTCACAAACAAAAAATATCATGGAAACTGACAAAAATTAAACACAGAAACCAATCAACATAAGTCAATAGGGATATTTTTTATATAAAAAAAACTACTAATGACTAGTTAGTTCCACACAGGAGCCTATATGAGTCGTTCCATTTCTATATCCGCTATATCAACTTTTGTTGATTTGGAGAAAACTGCAAAAAACTGTCACATCTCTAGCGTAAATAATTAATTGCATTAAATATTTTGTATAATGAATTGGAGTAATAAAAATTCGGAAAGAGTTCGTTTTTCAATGTATATCTAGCAATATTTAAGTAATTTCAGTAAATAAAACGCAGATTTTGATACTCACTTCGTGATTTACTCACAATATAGAGGCTTTTGAAACTCAACTGACCTGAAGCGTGAGTTTCTAAACCCGCCATCTTGGTAAAATAACTGTTTGTGATTGGTTGAATTACGATACAGCGGGTTTTGATAGTAACTTCTTGAATGATATAGCGGGTTTTGTTTCTTACTCGCAGTTTTAACATGGTTTTTGGTCGTGATAAGGGAGGTTTTGAAACTCAATTCTAGGTTCATCTTGTTCCTCGCAAAAATGTGAACAAGATGTCATACTCATCTCAATTTGGCAAAAAATCGGATACAGCGGGTATTGAAATTATAGGACTCATATCATCTTTGGAGATGCTGTATTGAAGATGTTTTTAGGGAGATGAAGTTCCGGGAAGGAAAAAGGTAAAGGGGTGGGTAGTAATGTGAGGGTCAATATGTTCTCCAGGAGTGACGGACGTGTGAAACCATCCCTCCCACTAAGGTGCAAGGCGACGGGTCGAGAGAATCCTGCTGGAGAATTTAAAAGATCTCCCTCAATCTGCCTCTCAATGAACCTGGCATCCTTGCTAAGTCACACAAAAGTAGCAAACCACATGAGGTGACCTATGGTAGGGGTGTTGGTTATCCAATAAAGGTTCCCGAGCGGCAGTACGATTGTCGTATCCCAGATTGGGAAGCAGTTAGTGTTTTACTACTTTTTAAAGCATGTCCCCTCAGTCTTTTGGGTTAAATGTTATTTTAAAGGTTTGGAAATATTTCTGATAATAATAAACCTATTGTTAAACTTCTAAGGAGTGCTTTAAGATATTAGATTTAAGACTTTGCAACGACCCAAGACTCTATGGGAACCTGCTTGCACAACGTGCACTGTGCAAGTTAAACTTACAGAATTCATTTCTTAATTTGTGTGGAAGAACTATGAAACAATACAAGAATGCAGCAATTTTCGTATGATAAGGAAAGTCGAACATTAGGTACCTGGTTAAATACTTAAAGCGAAGAGGAAAAAGAAAAATGATACAATGACCACCAATCCTCAGAACCGCACCGAAGCATGTACGTTGACATTCAATTATTTTGATACTTATGATAAAATTTATGAAAAAATGTTTAAACTGTAGATAAAAGATGTAAATTATAACTTTAAATATATTTATAAGTAATTATAAGCACCTGCTGTCAAGCCAATTGCAATTGGCTTAGCGGGACTGATTTGTTGATTTATAAAATAAATAAATAAATTTAAAAAAAAAAAAAAAAAAAATCGAATTATGAGTTTGATTATGAACAACGTAAATGAATTATATAATTGGTAATTTTTGGATATTGGTGGCCACGGCTATTACGAATAATTTTTAGAAAAAAACTTTAGATTTGCCTTAATCACCATAAAAGGAAACTTATTGCATCACGGCTGGCGGAAAATAATGCATTTTAATTTTCAATATCGTTAAATAAAATTTCACTTCGCGAATCGATCTACGACAGCCCGCCCGCTGCCGCTCGCCATTCTGTCAACTGTTGTGTTGTTGGTATCCTTGACTTCACACAAACGATTGTAGTCGACTTCGCGGGATAAATAATAAGGCGCGTAGGTACTGGAAGCGCGTAGGTACTGGAATGGAGACAAACCATTCAAATCCTGGGATGTTTTTTAAAATAAAGATAATATACACAAGCCCGCTACACAAACCCTGCGTAGCCAAATAAACCATTTAAAAACGTAGGCTGTTTTTTAAAGTAAAGATAACATACACAAGCCCGCTACACAAACTTTGCGTAGCCAAACAAACCATTCAAAAACGTAGGCTGTTTTTTAAAGTAAAGATAACATACACAAGCCCGCTACACAATATTTATTACAATTATTATTATACACATTTTTCATAATTACGCGCCCATCATGTATCACGCGAAGTTGCCTACAATCGTATTTAGTTGTGAGGTCAGGGATACCAACAATGACAAAATGGCGGGCGGCAACCGGCAGCGGGCGGGCTGTCGTAGATCGATTGGCGAAGTGAAATTTTATTTAACGATATTGAAAATTAAAATGCATTATTTTCCGCCAGCCGTGATGCAATAAGTTTCCTTTTATAGTGATTAAGGCAAATCTAAAGTTTTTTTCTAAAAATTATTCGTAATAGCCGTGGCCACCAATATCCAAATTTTACCATATAATTTTTTGTAAACAATGTTTGCTGGCTAATAATTTCCAACGAAAGAAAAAGAAAATTTCCAAAAAAATCCTAGTGCAATACTACGATATTATTAACGTATTAATTGACAATGCACAATATACTGCAATTCTAACACCCGTTTAACGCTTAAAAACATGTTATTTATTGTAGAATCCTGACAGAAATTGGAATATTTTCCTATTGAGTTTGTTTATTAATGTGTTTAGATCAAAACGATTATTCTGGCACGAAATAATGAACTCTAATATTATAATAGTAAAATAAATCATTCGAACCTTCTTGTTCTCGTAACACGTCCAAATCATCACCGTACATCAACTCGTACTCTTCATCGGGATCCGGGTAGTCTGACATATTAAGCGCTGTAGTAAAATGGTTATGAAATGAAAAATTAGACAAGAAAATAATTAAACACTACGGCACATTATAAAAATTCATTCAACAAAACATTGCGAACAACTGACAGGGAGATTTCATTTTCGCTCCAAAACTACCATAAATTAATTGTTGACAGATAAAAATTGACAGAAGGTATAAACCATAGACGTCTTGTTGCCATATAGAAAAAAAAACTAATAGTGATGTTCAATACCAAATTTCCATCTTCGAGAATAACGATCATATTGCGAATCTCATTTATGTCGAAAATTATAATGGAAAACATGCACAAAATAGCTTTTAGGTTACTGGATTGGGATGTTTTAATAATGTGAGAGTTTATCCCAATTTCAAAAATAAGCTAAAGTAATCTTGAAAAATCCATCTACATTTTCTATTGAAATTCTGTTTTCAATGTACCCGCAATAGACAAAATATACAAAATATTCAATTTACTACATTTTTTTAAAGAAGCACTGTTAAATAACTTAATTCAGTATATCAGCAAGGGTGACCGAACAACTCAATAATGTGCAACTTCAATACCCCTCTGAAAAGACAATAAAAGTGATGATTTTTTTTAAACTTGAGGTTGAACTAGGTCAAGTTAGGTTTGGTTATGGGTTAATAATTTGATTTATTTCTTTATCATTTTTAATGACTTTCCAGAAGGGTGTTGAAAAGCCACTTTGTTGTTTGTCTTGGAATATCAGTAATATATCAGAACAATAAATCTCAAGATTTAATACCAAGCACATTCAAAATACCTACCTTTATATAGGTATAACATATTTTAACAAACTCCCATTAAATCTAAAAACATCGATATTATTGATGAATTTCAGCTTGAATTGAAAAATTACTTAAAACTACTACAAGTCCGCTTATGGTAATTTTTTCAATCTTGAAATCTGTTATTGATAAAAAAATCTTGCGTTTTTAAAATTTATCTCTTTGTTATTATTTCCGATGTTTTATTATTTAGGAACTTACTTGTGTGATTTTTTATTGTTGTGATTTAGAATTATCCTACCAAAATAAGAGTCTGGACACTCAATAGTGAGGTAAGGCTACTTTTAGTTTCTTTTATAACACCGGTAAGAAGTAAATATTCTACTGTATTCTAGTTAATATACATCAGTGAAAACCTATTATTGGTTAAATAACTTACACATGTTTCATCATATATTAGTAATTATTGTAACTGTTGGTTTTCCAAATAAAATAAAATATTGTATTCTTATTGTAAAAATACAAATATGTAATATTAAATAAAAATCAAAGTGAGATCATACAAACAAGGAAAAATATAGCCGTCGAGCTCTTAAAACACGTGAAATTTTAAAAATAAATAAAGGAAACAGCATATTTTACCATCTCCCCCGACATAAATAGTCTTGTAGTAATAAAGCTGAGAAGTTCAGGGGAATCCCTCAAACAGCCCGCCCGTTTCCGCACGGAGTCAACGGTTTTTACCAGTGGTTAAAAGTACGTAATAGTAATGTATCCAAAGTTAATTGTAAAATACCAAAAATAATATTCAATAGCTGACGTGAACCCGGCGTCGCTCGGGGTTATGAATGGTTTGGAAAGTATTGAGGTTTGTGATAACATCAATGAAGAATTGAAAAGTAAATTGTTTTAAAAATGTATTTCACTTGATCGCGCTATCTCTAGCTCGGGCGTCCTCGGCGTCTTTTACTATTCATTTCCATGTCATAATTCTCCTTAAGCCCCTTTCTTCGTTCATCACATTTTTATATTATTTTACCAATTTTACCATTTATTTTTATTTTTATTTATTTATTTCTATTCTTGTACACACACTTTACAAATAATTACATAGTTTACATAGATAATAGGTTATTAATAAGAAAAAAAAACATGTTAAAGATCCGTAACTGTATGTAAATAGGTTAGTCGTAATGTTTTGTGAACACCTCACTAGGCGAACCTGTGCTGAGGTGTTCCCATGTTTGGGATTAAGTGCTATTCTGTCGACCTAAGTAGAAACACTGTAACCTCCTTGATATTGTCAAGAAGGGCACTGTGGGTCGACCCATGGCGGCAGTATCCTACACATAAATTAAAAGATTAGTTTCGGTGGGGATCTATATATACAGTTGTTCTTAGAATCTAGATTATGAGTAAGATAAATAATTGTCTTGATAAACTGTAGATATATTTTTCTATGGACCACGCGCCAATGGTATAATCACGGATATTGTATACCATACATAAGTAATTAGTTTATTTGATCGCGCCATGTCTTCCTCGGGCGTCCCTGATTTTTTCTACCAATCGTTACGTTGTTACTGTTAAAAAACAACATGTTATCGACTTTAATTCGACTCGAATGTACAAAACGTAATTGCGAGGAAATTAATTACCTAGTGAAAAGTGAAAGAGATCGGTTTTTGGGACCCCAACTGGACTTCGAACAACATCACGAGCTTGCGAGCGACCCGAAGCATTTTAATTCGACTCGAATGTACAAAACGTAATTGCGAGGAAATTAATTACCTAGTGAAAAGTGAAAGAGATCGGTTTTTGGGACCCCAACTGGACTTCGAACAACATCACGAGCTTGCGAGCGGCCCGAAGCATTTTTTTTTCGAAATGGCCTGTACGAGCGAACCTTGTAAATATACCTTTTCTACGAACCTTGGGTTTGCGCTAGGTATGTAATAAAATGCACCCAGATCATTCTTTTTTTTAATTTGTATAAAGTATTTATTTAACACCTAAAACGAGCAACGCTTACTGCGTAATTACTAGACCACTGGAGATAGCCCTCTACGATTTCTCTACGCCTCTACGCTGAAAACTACGTGCCTCGTGCGCATGATCTGCCGTCATCTTACTACGACGGACACTCAAAATACTTGGGAAAAAATTTAACCATTATGTTTTATCGGTAATGTAGGTTCATGAAATCTATTTTTAAAAACAAAATATTTTGAAGGTTTTTAAAAAAACATCTGATGGGTCGAATATGTGAAGATACGTTACTGAGACAATACGGTATTAATTACCGAACATCTAATATATGCATCGTTTAGCTCGACCTGTGTTTCAACAATCCTTAGACTCAAAACGATAGATTATCTTAAATATTCGTCAGTTATTTACTAAGACAAACTTATGCTACATTCAGAAAAATATCCTTCCGGTAGCTTCGCAACATCAAGTACACACCCGCTTTTCATCAAACCAGAGATGCTTGGTTAAAACTAGAACCACATACAAACGACAATAATTCTGGTTCATCGCTCCCAAAATATTCAATGCTTTGAGTACCGATATAAAATCAAATAATACCATATCCCTTGTTACTATGTGTCTAATATTGGGACGAGCTTTCTTTAAAGAATACACGAGTTCCTAACACGTTAATAAAAAATTACTTGCTCTATCACTTCTTTTTCCAATTTCTTTCATATCACTAATTCTAAACTAGATGTGTTATTACCTACCATTAATTACCTGGTCTTTACCTTTTTCTTATATAAATAATTGGAATAATTTTAAACATATCTTGCTTACTTTTTTCCTATTTTTTAATATTTTTTATAATTCAGTTTGTTTTTTGATTTTCCTTATTGTATGTTTTTTATTTCTTGTGTTTTATTATTTGTTTCTACACAAGATTATTTTTCTACATTACATCAATATTTAAATCATGTATGACTACCATATACGGGCATGAGTCCAGTGGCGTAGCGGGGGGGGGGGGGGCGGCCCGCCCGGGCGGCACTTTTAAGGGGCGGCAAAATTTCACAATAAATCAGTATGTTAATACGTGAAGCAAAAACTTTGTACCCCTTTTTACGAAAATCGCGCGGACTGAGGAGTTTGAAATTTTGCGCACTTATAGTTTATGTAAAGAAAGTGTGCAGAATTGTATTTTTTTTTTTTAAATTATGCATACAAAATAAAATAAATCAATAAAAAACATTGCAATTATGGTCAAATTTCAACCGTTGGGCGACCACAAGTAATAATAATATCTTGTTAAAAGTTTAACCTGTTCAGTTCATACTTTCGCCGCACCTGCGATTCGGACAGATTAAAATGGGCACAAAATTTTTCATTACTTATTCTGTGACAAGACCGGGGAAACCCCTTTCTTTCAATGAATGTATAATAATGCCATCTTGATCACTGCGACTGGCAATACCGTCTGTAGAGAATTGCAAGTATGCCCAGAATTTCGTTTTGCGCTTGGGTTTTTTATGACTAATATTCAGTGAGAATGATTGAGGGAGTTCCGTGTTCCGTGTATGTAGTTTCAATTATAACTGAAGACTCTCGTGCAGATTAACTTTCAGGTTAAAACCTGTTTCACATTCCGAATGATCTGTTAAGATTCCTGTAGCGGATTAATCCGCTTACGCATTTCGAAGAAAACCGTTCTAATATTTCGAGTGGAGTTAAAAAATTTTGTTTCAAATTTTGTTTTGTTTGTATATTTTGTGCCTTTGTATTGTAGTTACTTAAAAGCTATTCTTCGTTATTTATTTTGCTATTGTGGTTTCTTGTAATATTTTGTGCTTTAGTGTTTTATTAATATTGTTTAATTGACCTGCTGACAAACTGCTTTGGCAGTTTAGCGGATGCTTACAATGAAGAATAAAAATAAAAATAAAAACATTCTTCAAAATTTATATTTCGAAGGAAAACCGTACGAATATTATGAGATAAATACTAATTAAAGCTGGGGACTCGCATGCAGATTCACTCTTTATTTAGAACCAGTTTTGTGATCAGAATGCAAAATTCCAGTTGTTGATACATCTGCTGACACATTCGGAGGAAAAAATTCTCTTATTCGATGTGCAGTTATAAAATTCCATCCAAAACCATTTTCATGTGCCGAGTGTAGTTTTAATTTGCCGCACACAGATTTAATCAGTTTTGTCTTCAGAATGTAAATTTTTGTTGTGGAATCATCTGCTGACTCATTTCGAAGGAAAACATTTTCTTCGATATGCAGTTACTAAATTCTAGTTGCAGACTATGTATGTGCTGCCAGAAACAAAG